>OV815275.1:0-600000 GCA_929108145.2 Limnephilus rhombicus
CGCGGCACAAAATGTGCCCTTAACATAAGTATAAAGTTATAATTACATAGTTTAAAATCACAAAAAATGGTCACTTGTAAAAAATTACACTTAAAAAAACTGAATTATAAGTACCAACCTTATCATTTTTATTTTATTTTATTTGGAAAACCAACAGTTACATTATTTACTTAGGTGTATTTACGTATGTATATGTTATTGAACCAATAATAGGTTTTCACTGGTGTGTATTAATTAGAGAGATTAAAAAGTTATAAAAGTTATAATAGTTATAATAGCTTATTGGGATGGGATGGTGGGCGGGAGGGGAAGGGGACGGATCTAATCTGGGAGTGAATAAGTTATTTGTATAGGAGTATAATAGTTTGTATATGTTTAGAAGTTATTTATTGTTTATTTTTTTTATAATTTGGGGTGCTGTGTTGAATAAGTCGAATTCATTGTATGAATTGTTAAAAAAGTTGTGAATGTGTTTTGTTTAGAGTTAGTATTGCATCGAGGTGTGTTAAGTGTGTGATTTAGTCTAGTTTGTCTGGTGGGCACTCTTAATTGAATTCTTTCAAGTAATTCCGGGCAGTCTATCGCAGAGGTGGCTATCTTTTGCAAGAATATTACGTGTGCAGAATTTCTACGATTTTCTAGTGACGAGATTTTGAAAAACGTGGCTGATTCCACATAACTTAGATGAGGACGATATCCCCGAAAATCAAGGTATCGTAGAAAACGATTTTGTATTTTCTCAATCCTTACTATGTATGTTGTGTACCTGGGATTCCAGACTTGAGAGGCGTACTCCATAGAACTGCGTACATACGCAAAGTACAGCATTTTCATAGTGTTTACCTTTTTAAAGTGTTTGCCGATTCTGAGTATGAAGCCAAGTACCTTGGAAGCTTTTGCAACTATGGATTCGATATGTCGGTCAAAAAGTAATTTTGGGTCTAGCACTACTCCCAGATCTTTGGCCTCCATCATTTTTTAAGTATTGTGCCGTTAAGGGAATAATCAAAAGAAATGGGATTTTTGTTTCGGGTAAAGCTGATGACGCCGCATTTTTTAACATTTATTTGAAGGTTGTGTTGTGTGCAGTAGCTATTTAGACGATTTAAATCTTCTTGTACGCGAGTACAGTCATTGATACTTGTAACAGGAGAGAATATTTTCATGTCGTCTGCGTATAATAACGTTCTGGAGTGGAGAAAACATTTTCCAATGTCATTAATGTATATATTGAAGAGCAATGGTCCCAATAATGACCCTTGGGGTACTCCTGACGGTACGGTTACCCAATTCGATTTATAGCCACCGACGACTACTGCTTGGCTGCGATTTTTCAAATACGACGAGAGCCATCTGAGGAGATCTCCGTGTACGCCGATTAGTGAAAGTTTAGTCAACAAAACATCATGGATTACTAAATCAAAGGCTTTGCTATAGTCTGTATATATTGCATCTACATTATTACATAGTATAAAATGAAGTCGCTCAAAATGTATGTGCGCGTTAATCTTTTAAACTACGCAACGGATTTTCATACGGTTTTCACCAATAGATAGAGTGATTGAAGAGGAATGTTCATATGTATAATACATGTAAATTATAGTAGAGAAAAGCCGAGAAATTCAAAGAAAACATATTATTGTGCGATTTAAAACGGCTGGCGGGCCGTACTATAGTCACTTTTGCAATTCGTTCTACGGAAGAAATTGGAAAATAGATGTCCTAGAGTAAATAGCTATTTGATTTTCCCTTTTCAAATATCCAGTGTTGCATTGCAAGCATTGTGTAATTAGTGGCGATCGCTAACTATATTAGGTATTATATAAATAAAAAAATAATAATATAGATGATTCAAGAGGAAGGTTTATATCTATAGTACATGCTTATTATAGTAGAGAAAAGCCGAGAAAATCAAATATTCAATTCAGGCAGCGGGCAGTGGACAGCTGGCAAGCGGGTGGTGTGGATTTTATAAAGGTTGGGTAATGGCGTTGTGTTTCGTTAGCCACAGCAACGTGTGCCCGGGTCTGCTAGTTAATAATAAATAGAGATAGATATAAAAATAGTATATTGAGACCACGTTTAAAACAGCATGGTTTAATTATTTAATTTTGGAAACTGATGAACTATTCCGATGTTTTTTTTTTTTTTTTTTTTTTTTTTTTAATTATTTATTTGGCTTTCACCCATTAAGGGTGATCTTGGCCATTTATTAAAGTAAGTTACATATTTTTAAAATTATTTACTTTTCTAGTTTTTTTTAAAATTAGTTACATTATCAATTTTTAAAAATTATTTAAATTTTCAGTTTTTTAAAATTAGTTATATTTTCATATATTTTTTAAATTAGTTACTATTTCAGTTTTTTACATGGAATAGATACATTATATTAGCAAATACTTATAAACAATGGGCCAAGACAAATATTCATATGATTATACAAGTTGTACTAACATACAGAGTTGGTATTAGTAGTAATTACAAAATTGTAGAGTAGGAAGACGTACAGGTTTCTCAAAAATAGGAACCTATACAACTTAACACACAGAATAACACACATAGTTGGCATTAATAGTAATTACAAAATTGAAGAGTAGGAAGATGTACAGGTTCCCAAAAATAGGAACCTGTACATATTCCATACTTCCATTTTCATACAGAGTAACTGTTACGATGCACGAATACGCCCTACAAAATCACGCTACACCACTGTGTTTGCAAAAGGTCTCCCCCTCCTCCCCGCACGTACCCGGCGCGCGAGCGGCGAACGAAAACGGTCCCCCCGGCCATTCCTTGCCCCGGCAGCGCCTCGAGTGCACGCGCTGCGTGAATCGTTCCGATGTTGTTCTGGAACACTCCGTGGAAAAACGCGGCGAAGATGGCCCACCTAAACTCCTTTGGGAGGACGCCAGTAACCAGGGAACACCCCTCACCTCCCGGATCTCCCAGCACCAGCCGGCGGCAGTGAGTACCCGAGCCAATAACCCCTCTTTTTGCGTGTGTTCCAACTTAAATTCTACGTGTAGATTAATAACTGCCCCAGAGAGAGAAACGAAGCAGAGAGTTGTTAGGCCCAGTTACCTCTGAATTAGTTAAGATTACTGACGCCTCCTTGTTCCCACCTTTGACTGTGTTATGTACCATTATTGTCTCATGTACGGTTTCAGCTTAAAAAAGCTACAGTTATACCCATACATAAAAGTGGTAACAAAAAGGATATATATAACTACCGACCCATAAGTCTCTTAAGCTCTTTTTCAAAAATCTTGGAAACTGTAATGAAGAAGCAAATTGTTCAATTTCTTGAACAAAACAAATTACTATCACCATCCCAATATGGTTTTAGAGAAAATCTGAGCACCAATGATGCCATAGAAAATCTAACAAGCATGGCCATAAAAAACATAGATGATGGGAAAAAATGTTTAGCTTTATTCATAGATCTTCAAAAAGCTTTTGACACAATAGACCATAAAATATTACTAACTAAACTAAAAAAAATAGGAATGGCCGAATCAACAATTAACTTATTGGAGTCATATATAACAGGGCGAGAACAACAAGTACAAATTGGCAA
Organism: Limnephilus rhombicus; assembly: GCA_929108145.2. Taxonomy (NCBI): domain Eukaryota; kingdom Metazoa; phylum Arthropoda; class Insecta; order Trichoptera; family Limnephilidae; genus Limnephilus; species Limnephilus rhombicus. The sequence goes on from OV815275.1 coordinate 3,578, forward strand.
ACAAAAGAGCAAACTTCTATCTTTAAACTATGGCGTTCCTCAAGGAAGTGTACTGGGACCGATTCTGTTCATTATCTACATCAACGATTTAACTAACCTTACCATTAAAGGAAACGTAATCAGTTTTGCTGATGATACTGTTTTATTATTTCAAGAAGAAAATTGGACTGATACATTTAATGATGCTGAAAAAGGGCTTAGTGCACTTCAAAATTGGCTTAAAATCAACTCGCTTACCCTTAATATAAGCAAAACAAAATATATAACATTTTCAATGAACTCAAGGGGCCAACCAATAAAATCACTAGAACTAAAATTACATGAATGCCATGGAAATAATATACAATGTTACTGCCCCATCATCGAAAAAACACAAAACATAAAATATCTCGGAGTAATAATTGACGAAAATCTTAGATGGGACCTACACATCAAAGGTATTACGGAAAAACTCACAAGCCTTATATATTTCTTCAAAAATCTAAGAAACGTGCTAAATAAAAAGGATATGAAAAAGGTCTACTATGCGTTATGTCATTCTCGAATTGAATATGGAATCATAGGATGGGGATCTGCTGCAAATACGTACCTACACAGCCTGAATACGATTCAAAAAGGAATCATAAAGACCATATTGAAAGTACCAATTAGAACGCCTTCAACTGAAATTTTCAATAACTTTGACGTACCAAATGTACAACAAATATATTCCAAAAATATATTATTGAAGCTCTTCAAAAATAATGAATCCTCTACTAGACCGTGTATGCATAACACTAGATCGAATAAAAATGATATAAAAAATATTCCAAGTTATAAAACCACATTTGGACAAAGAAACTATACATACTTTGCAACAAAACTCCATAACATCCTCCCCCAAGACATAAAACTAATAAAAAATCCAATTGAATACAAATCAAGAATAAAAATATGGCTTAAAGAGGTCAATGAGAAAACCCTAGCGAAGACGCTAAAAACGACATAGAAGACAAATGAACTATATTTAAATAACTTTAGTCCTCCTCGGCACAGGACCCCCTAGTGAGGAGGACTAAGAAATACAATATTTTGTACTTAATTTCACATTTCATTTTGTATGTAAAATTTTTGTATATAGTCGCTATAATAAAAAAAACCTTATATTTAACGCAGCCGAGTTGTTTCATTGCCTCCCAGGCCCGTAAGATAGAGTTTATTCCAGGTATGCCACACTAGCGCTCCAGAGATCCTACGACCCTGGTGATGATGGTCTCACCCGCTCTGCTGACCGAATTAATTCTGAGCTGGTCTGTCGGCAGAAGGTAGGTACCTCAGGACGGTGTGCTTAACACTGTCGCCCGAACGTGGGGCATTTTTTTCCTTTTCCACAGCATTGTGAACTCACCCTTTCCCCCACGTTTAACACTGGCCTACAACGTGGGGCAATTTTTTTAATGTTCTGAAGCCAACACTGAGTCAACTACTTTTCTTTTCTCTTCTCTATTTACACATTTATGTTGCGAAGTCAATTATATGCCGTATGTACCGCCAAAAACAATTACCGTTTCCCGCGTATGTTTGTACGGTCTAAAAACCGCGCGAAACGTGGCGTCGCCCGCGAAAATATTCGATGGGATACGTAAGCTTATACCTACCACAATGGGGCAACAAAATATTAACCTTTTCTCCCTCTAAAACAGGCACCCGTTATTACGCAGTATTTTTATGAATGATGCAATATTGTTTCTTCTCTTTCCCTTCCTCGCAAATAATAGCTACAGTAACTAATTCAAGTGCTGGCATGCGTACTCGCCTGTGAAGTGAAAATCAAATACGCCCGGGTCCCGTGTTGTTTTCTTTCTCAAGAAGTGTGAGCCCTTGTTGAAAAAGTGAAGTTCTTCAAGTGTTGGACAGTGAAATTAAAAACAGTGTTTTTCTAAAGGCTTCCCTCGGCAATTTTTTTCCGAAAACAATATTTGTAACTTTCACCGTTTTTTCCAAAAGTGCTTTGTGTAAAACGAAACTAGCTGCCCTTACAAAATAATTTATGGCCAATTTTTTTTCCGACCTAGTGTTTTCTTACGTTTCAAGTATCTGTGCTTCTACAAAGTGGTGTTTTTTCCAAAAGTGCTTTGTGAAAACTAGAATATCCACCCCGAGAAGGCGACCGCTGGCCATTTTTTTCAAAAATTAAAACACTTTGAAAAATTTTCGACAATTTTTCAAAAGTGCTTATTTGGAACACAAAAAGGCAATTTTGTAAGGACCCCCCTAGCCGATTTTTTTCCAGCCCCCAAAAACACTTTAAAACGGAAATACCGGCGAACCTTTTTTCCAACACTGGACTTAGAAAAATGCAAATTTTTTTTAAGTTGTCAATTCGACTTCTCATCTTCCCCAAAATGGATTCACAAAGGGTGATTATCGAAGCCCTCGGGCATAATCACGGTCATCTTCAACCTACAAAGGCATCGGTAACATCATACCCGATGCACTGTCAACATGGAAGCCATCAACAAATACATTGGCCGCAAGCTGTAGGAGCTGTCAAGCCCGAAAATATGTACACCAATAATGCAAGTACCATACAAAGCGTGCCACCCAGGAAAGCAAAGGCCGACGGTGACGCCTCTCATGGCAGAATCAACCACTGCCGGACATTACAAAGCTTGCCTAGCAACAAGAATTTGCTTACGTCATCCCCAATTGTACACGCCGGCCGCAAGCTTGTGTCACGGCGTTGTTTGCGATTGTTAATCCCTTGGAGACGCATACGAAAATTATTATGCGAAGAATACATTGTAAATGAAACAGTGGCGTCGTTTACACAAAAAACTACAATTCACAGAATGATTTCTGCAATACCTATTCCCTCGCAGCGTGTACACTACATAAGAGTCACACCCCGAGATAAGGAGATGCGGCATAAGTCCTCAAGCGTGAGGCAGGTCTCGGGTGAGCTTTCGGGCGAATTCTTGACAATGCGTCGCCCGAGTTCTTAATTGTCCAAACTACCATTTGCGTATTTTACAGGAGGAGGTTTTCTTTGATTATTTCAATGAAACATTATGATAGGTGTGTAAAACGAAGCTATTTACGTAAAGGTAAAGGTCTCATAAGTTGAAATAATTCTTAATAAGGTGACTTATTATCGTTTTTGATACTTTATTTTTAATTTTAAAATGGAGATTGAGCAAGAATGCAAAATCAAAATTATTCTTAAGGAGATTGACCACACTGAAATGGAGATAGAGCAAATTCTGTATAAATATTTTCCGTGCTTAATTGTGCAAACGACCATCTCAAGTTATATACAGGATGAGTTTATTTTCAATGTATCTCTTTGTGATATCGACAATTGTGGTGGGATATATATATAAAAACTTATTTGTCTGTCCCTCATTATTTTCTCTTCCATTTAACCGATTGTGATGAAACTTTGGGTAGTTATTGTTGCACGCTAAAACTTCTATGTATAATGGTGAGCTCTGACTTTATGAAATTTGCACACATATTGCCTTATTATTTTCTGTACCATTCATCCGATTCCGATGATACTTTCGTGAGATGTTTTACGCATGCCCGCGAAGGTTTCAATATATAATGGTGAGTTCTGGTGTTATCAAATTTGCAATTAAGTGAGTTCTGGTGTTATTAAATTTTCCTTCATTATTTCCTAAACTATTCATCCGATTGCGATGAAACTTTGGTGAGATATTGTGCGCACGCCTGCGAAAATTTCTGTATATAATGATGAGCTCTGGCGTTATGTAATTTTCATAAAAATTACCTTATTATTTTCTGCGCTTCCGGTGAAACTTTGGTGAGTTTTTTTACGAACGGCAGCGAAGGTCTCTGTTAAGATTTCAGGTACTGAAATATTAATTTTTTGTGATTGTCACCCTAATGGTTGTGGCAACATGTTTTTTTGTGTTGGCGATTGCCAGGGCGATTTCGTATTGCCACGGATTTTTTAATTTCTTCTTCTCTTGTTACCATCCGTCTTGGGCGGGTCGTTTTTGGCAAAACGTCTGCTGCCAGGTTTTCACTTCATGTGGGTTATAAAAACCGCTGAGAGAGATAGCATTATTGGGCTCACCGTAAATGAGCTACCCTACGGGTCTTTTTATTGTTTGAATAAAGACCAATATTCAAGGGCTGGAGTTATTATTGAAGAGTTACTCCAGCCACACTTCCTTTTGGAATCTGGTGTTACCACGCCGGATTGCTCTGTCAGGAGAGCGGAAGTTGAGATCCCGAACATATGTAATGGTCAGATCTGGGGTTATGAAATTTTCTTAAAATTATCTTATTATTTCCTACACAATTTAACCGATTGTGGTGAAACTTTGGTCAGTTGTTGTGCTGAAACCGCGAAGGTTTCTATGTATAATGGTGAGCTCTGACTTAATGATATTTATTTAAAAAAAATACATTAGGCGGCTCGCGAGTTGTTTGAAAAATGTGTGTATTTTACAGAGTTAAGCGGTAGGGGGGAAGGGGGGGTGGGGAATCTGGGAGGGAGGAAGGAAGGAACGAAGCGGAGGGAGTCGCGGGAGTGAAACAAGGGAGGGGCGACGGGGAAAGTTGAAGCGGGAGGGGGGAGGGGTTGGAAGGTGAAAGGGGAAGGACCGTGGAAGGGGGACGGGGCGGGAACGGGAACGCATGGGAATGGACGTGTAGCGATAGTTATTTTAAAAAATACCATAGCTATAATTGAAACACATTACACATTTGTTAAAAATTTATTGAAATGCGTTTTCGTGAGAAAAATACAAACAATCTGAGAATAAGGCAGAGGGGACGCCTGAGGGGAACAGGGCGGGAACGGGAACGCTTTGAAAAGGTCATGCAAAGATAATTAAAAAAAAAATAATAAAACTATAATTGAAACACATTAAAATATTTTTTAAATTTATTGAATTTTTTTTTGTGAGGAAAATAAAAACCATATGAGAATAATGAATTAAAACATTTTTATACCGATTTCAATAATCTTAATCTTGAATACATATGAAAATGGCGTTACCGCGTAAATGAATTAATTTAAACATAATTAATATGTTGAATGCCTATTTTTTGCATGTTTTTTGTCTCCCCCGACATAAATACTCACTTTGCGTGATAATAAAGATAAATCTAACTGTTTGAATAAGAAATATTGCGTATTACCAGACGGCCGGCGTAGTGGAGCGGTAAGGCGCCTGACTAGCATTCCGAAGGTCGCGGGATCGAATCCCGGCGTGGCAAATAAATTTTATTTGATTAATTTGTGTAATTCACAATTTATTCATTTAAAATAATATATAGTATACTTGCGGCACGTTCCAGAGTGGAAGATACTCTCAGTATCGCCCTGGTGTAAGACCACCATTTAGAATTGAAACGTTGCTTGAAATGGCTTCTGCCGTGTTTGGTGACCAGATCTGAATAGCCAGGTACTTCCCCACCTTCCTATTCCCTATCTCCTTCCCCTCCCCACTACCTACAGCTTCACAACATACCCCAATTGGGGATGCCATAGTCCCACTGGCTCCAGACGGGAGCAGTTGGGACTCTTGTGCGGTATTCATGTAAAAAAGTGGCGTAATTCATAAATAATAAAATATTTTTCATAGAGTCAATAGTTATTAAGTTAAAATTAAAATCCTGGAAAAACTATTTTTTTTCACGTTCTTTAGCTAAAACTCAAATCCCAACCATATTTTTGTTGGCGAAACTCGGATCACCCCACAACACATAAATGAGGAAAAAATCAGAACTGCACCAGAATTTATATCAACAAACTGCCTAATGACTGGACTTATTCTTAAATGTCAAACAAAGGCTTCATACAAATACGGATAAACGGACAATTTTGAATCGAACTTCTAACTTTAATATGAAATGATAGACAACAAAACTGATTTCGACAATAAAAACTATCGGAAAGGAGAACTGAGTTAAACCAAAAAATGAACACGCTGTATTACAAAGTTCCTTGCCATTTATAAAACAAAACTGAAACGTCATTGATAAAGATACTTAAAACTAATACTACCGCTCTATTTCAGCACTGCTGCGTATGTATGATCTTTTGTCAATAGTTTTAGACATTTTGTTGTAATTTCGTTATTCAAAAACTCACTTGTAATACAATTAAATGCCTTTTGCTTCCGCGTAACACACCACAATAACAAAAACAAGGTGAAGTAAACAAACAACATGGCGGCGCGGTATCGTGGATCGGCGTGCTGTGATTGGTCGATTGGTGGAGTTTGACTAATCTAGCCCGCAAATTTTATTTCGCGGCAAATGAGATTGAACTAAGAAGGAGTTTAACTAATTAAGAACTCACTTTTAAAATATTGTTGTGGACATTGACATTTTAAAAAGCTTGTAATTAATTGTATATGGCTCGTAAAACTATTTTTTATTTATCTAACGATGCGAAATCGTATCCTTAACATGATTGCATTTAAAACTCATTTTCGATAAAATGGTAGTTTGCACAATTAAGAACTCGGGCGACGATTATGTTCTGTAAATAAATAAATATGCATTTAACTGGCGTGCAAAGTGTCAATTACACGTCCAGACCCCCATAAATAAAGTATACCCTTTATTTATTCTTGTTTGTAAATAAATGTACATTCATAATAGGTACATCCAAATGTCACGGTTGTACCGATTTCTCTTTCTCTTTCTCACGGCAACTTGCCGGCATTCTTCTTTCTACCTTTTCGTTTATTTTTTTCTCACCTGTTTTGAGGCTGATCACTTCAGAACAGAGACACCCTTCGAGTCACGATATTTGGGAAGTCATGAACCCAAACTGTCGCTTCTCACCCCCACACTATGCAACGCTCATGTCTATCCTGCTTGGTCTCGGCATGTCATGTTATTTTTTTTGTCTTGTTTTGTTTTTGCCTCGTTTTGTCTATGGCCTCAGCTTCGGCCGCCCCTGCGCATTTTTTCTCTCATTCTCACAATCATCACATTTTACCTACCATGGTAAAAATCCTTTTTTCTTCCCCCTCGATTTTCAGCTTACCTTGAGTACGTAAAACCCAATAGTGGTCTCAGGTATTAAAGTCGGAAATGGTTACTTTACCTTCCTTGTATATATAAGTTTTTTCAATTTTTCCCTAAAATCTAAAAATTGATGGCGTCCTTTTTACCCGTGCTCATGTTTTCCCCAAAATTGGATATTGACACGTCCATTTTGGAAATTGTAATTTATAAAACCTAAAGTTGGCCTTTATAAGTCATACACAAATTCTTTGGCTCGTTCGACTAAAGTATGTAAAACCGAATCATCCGGTCTTTGGTTGCTACAACGAAACCATTGATTTGTTTCTCCTCTAATGTCACGTCACGTATGTTTTGCACTACACGTTTTAACACATCGGGACAGGTTAATAAAACCTCACGATCATCCTGATCCTCGAACCCAAATAGTTGTAATTTTTAACGTAAATCAGCATTGATTTGTTCAATCATCGTTTTACAATTACCACCTCATGTTTTCTTCTTTTCTAAAAATGGTTACACGGACAGTACGTAAAACCCTCCAGGTCTGTCTCCTTTTATTGCTCAGTGTAAGCAGAATGTACTCTGCCATCACTTTATGCCTCGTAACATAGGAAGTAACATTAAATTGCCTACCTTCTTTGTTTTTCTATCGTACGCCCCCGGGCTACGGGGTTAGTCATTCTTACGAATCTTTATATACAACATTAAAACAAATGTTGTTAACATTTATTTTGCTGTACTTAAGCGTAACCTGTACGCAATAGGAGAGATCCTTACAACATCCACCATCATAGGAGAGATCCTCAAAACATCCGCCATGATACGAGAAGGTCGTTATAATCACTTTATACTCTTGTCATTGTTTTGGTCGTGTGTCATTAATTTGTCATAAAAACCGCCCCTTTTTGGTCGTGTGTCATTAATTTGTCATGAGAGCCACCTTGTTTATAATTGTGTACTTGTATAACCTGTACACCACACGTGAAGACGTTACAATACTCACCATGAATCGTGCGAACGAAATAATATCAAACCCTTTTTGTGCGTACTACACAAAGTATTCCACAATCTTTTTCAAATTATTCAACGACAATGCCCGTGGACTTCCTGTTTTTCTACTTCTTTCCCAAAAGGAAAGAAGCCCAGGAATATCAACTATCTTAAAAGGACTAGTTTGTCAGCTTCACTGTCAGCTATGGGGCATAGTGCCGTAGGAGTTAATCGAATGGGCACAAAACCACCAAACTCGTCGTCTGGGAAGCGAATAAAAGAAATCCCAGGTTTGTGAAATTGGAGCGAGGGTCTATCTTTTCTCACAATCAAGGAGAAGTTTTTAAGTGACCCCTAATCTTTCGTCAAATACACGCGAAAGAATAGTCTCTTGGTATAATGTGTATTCATTCTCATCTCATTGTTTTTCTAAACATCACCCACTTTGGTTAATGTAAAGAGTCAGGAAACATGCTGGTGGATTACGTTTCATCCTCACGTAGAGTTTGAATTGGAAATTAATCCAGTCCCTAGCAAGTTTCGCCACTCAACTCCCCTTCCCTCCCTCATGTTCTCATCATGCTACGAAGTGAAAAATCCGTTGTTGTCCATATTTCGCCCTCACTTGGAGTTCGAATCGGTACCTAACCAGGCACAACGGGCCTTCTGCTTCACCCCCGTCATATGTTTCATCATTTCTTCATCCTGGTTTCAATGAAGCAGATTCATGAATATTGGACATGTATGTTATGCACTCTTCTCGACAACCTTTATCCATGAATCAGTTTCGCTGCCTTGCCGTGACTCGTTCACGACTTTTTGTCTTGTTCTTTGAAATTCTTCGAAAATGCTACCATTTCATGTTAACATAAGCCATGGAAGGCCGGTTGCTTTCAACCAAGGTATTTTGTCACCCGGCAAAAACCAGGTTATCCTAACAAAGGATAATGTTTAAAAAAAAAAGTAATTGTATACTAGTTGGGAATCTCTCACTCTCTCTCCCGTTGTTCTCTCTGGGTCTTCGGTTAAACCTCGTTTGTTTATTCTCTGGACACACTTTGTTTCTCTCCAAACTTTTCTTCATTGGTCTCTAGGCAGGTAAACTTCAAGAATTTTGCTTTAATAATAATTTCTCCCGGATTTAAAAAGAAGCCCTGAAGGATGTCTTTACCGGCAGCCAAGCTGAGCTTCACTTCCTGGCAGCCCTCGCTGTGGTTACGAAGGTCCCCCGCCGCTATTTTCTACACATTTGTTCCTGAAAGCACGGACCATGCCGCCCTTATGTATGTTGTCTTGTTGCGCCATTGCGAGCCGAGTTGTCCCGCCATATATAATGACACTCTGGACTAACCTTTTCGGCACGCTAGCCCCTGGGTTTTGTTCCTGCTCTCGCTATCAAGCCAGTTTTGCCGTCTCTTGCTCTGTCATGCAGCGACGCACACCTTGTCATGTGTAAACCATTATTACCTTGACCCTCCAGTACTCGCTGAATGCGTACCCTTACAAGTTATTCCGAGCTACATTATGCTTCAATAACCATTATATACGATCCGTGCCCACCATAATAGCACATTAGGATTCGTACTGGCATGTCTGCAGATACTGGATTCTTCTCTTCAACGACCTCCGTAACCTTAGCCCTCCGCACTGCAACCACAGTCTCCACTTCGTAACCTTCGACGGCTACGACAAAACAAAATGTTTTCCCCCAAGGCCCTAGTGCACTCTTGAGTGTTATCTCAAATGGGTCAGATTACAGTGTCAATGTAATCCCTTTAGAGTCTGTGAAATCACGTCTCTTCGCAATTCTTCGAAACTCTTCGAACCCCGTCGAAACCACAAACAAATCTACGCACCGCAAACTTAGCTTCCAGACCAATGAAACCTAGAGCCATTTTTTTTCTTTGTCTTTTGTTCTTTCAATTGCATAACTTTGTCTTTTGTTCTTTCAATTGCATAACTTTGTCTTTTGTTCTTTCAATTGCATAACTTTGTCTTTTGTTCTCTCAATTGCATAACCCTGTATGTTGTCTCATCCCTCCATGTGTTAACCGTTTGTTTCTCATATGTTATGTACCCCCCTCCCTACCCTGACAAACATTGTACCTAGCCCATGGCATAAGCTAGTTTTAAGATGTTAGTCAGCTCTCTCTCTGGTCAACAAATCTCTCTTTCAACTCCCGTGGGTAACGTAGAGGGTTTTTACCCTATTGCTCCATTGCCACGTCGCTTTTTTTTCCGAGCGCAAGGGGAGGTGTTACGATGCACGAATACGCCCTACAAAATCACGCTACACCACTGTGTTTGCAAAAGGTCTCCCCCTCTTCCCCGCACGCACCCGGCGCGCGAGCGGCGAACGACAACGGTCCCCCCGGCCATTCCTTGCCCCGGCAGCGCGTCGAGTGCACGCGCTGCGTGAATTCAATTCAGTGCCGGCAGCCCGGGCGTTTATTTATTATTGGTTATGTACAACATGATTTTTTTTCCTTACCCTCCTCACTAGACAAAGTCTGTTCTGAGTCTGGTAACTAACAATTTCTAATTACATAAAAACAAATAAGTGGTAAAACAAAGAAAAAAGAGAAACATATATATTATAGTAAAAATAATAATAAAAAATAAGAGGAAAATCAGAATTTAAAAACAGAGTAGAAAATAGAAAATATATAATATTAGATATTAAGAATATTACTTATCTCTCTTCTTTCCTTGACATTCAACCAGTTTAAAAATCTTTTGAAAACCCAGTTCAAATTATTAGATGCGACGTAGGTCTTTGTTTGGGCTACAAACTTATTGAATATATATGGTGCCAAGTAAGATTCATGTTTTTTTGCAAAATTTGATTTGATATAATATGGTACTTGTAGTTGATTGTGTGTGTTTGCTCTTGTGTATTGCGAGTGAGTTATGAAGTGTGGTGATATTTTTATGCAGTTTTTGTAGATGATCTTCTTTATGAATGGTTTATTTATGTCTAATAGGTTATTGTTGATCATTATCTGTTCTGTCGGATGTTGATAAGGCTTTCTAAACATAATTCTGATTATTGTTTTATGATTAATTTTAAGTGATTTGAGGTGAGTCTCTGCTGCTGCTCCCCATACTGAAATACCATACATTAGAATACTTTGACAGAGTGCATAATATATATTTTTTAGCTGAGGTAGTGACATAATGTTTCGAATTGTTTTGAAGATGTAAGAGAGTTTCCGTATTTTTTTTGTAATTAGGTTAATTTGGAGATCCCATTTTAAGTTATTGTCAACAGTTAAACCGAGATATTTAATATTTTGCGCAAAATCAATTTTGTCACAAACACAGCGCGAGTTAGTTAATGAGGTAACTGTGCAGGGGTGAAGATGTAGTTGTGGGCGACTATCTGGCTGACCAGCTAATGTTTTACTGAAAGTTAAGTATTTTGTTTTAGAAATATTTAGTGTCAGTAGATTATTTATTAGCCATTTATTTACTTCCCTGCTTCCCTGCTTCCGTGTTTTTGAAGACTTTTTCCCATGATTGGGCTTTGAATAAAATTACAGTGTCATCTGCATAACTGATAACTTTGTACTCTATGTTCCCTAGCCTTATCTCAGTTAGACTGTTAATGTAGATGAGAAACAGTATGGGACCTAAGACGCTGCCTTGGGGTACTCCATACCTGTTGCCTACTTTGTCACTTTCTTGATTATTGATTTTTACAATTTGTTGTCTATTTTCAATGTAGCTGATGAACCATTTTAGTGGTGGACCTATTATGCCAATGTTTTTGAGTTTTTGTTGGAGTAATTTGTGTGAGATGGTGTCGAAAGCTTTTGCTAGGTCTAAGAACACTCCTAACACCTTTGAACCGCCATCTAGGTTTTTCACTATGTAGGTGGTTAGTTCCGATAAGGCGTCTTCTGTTCCCATTTTTGCCCGAAACCCGAATTGACGGGTGGAGATCAGTTTGTGTTTGTCAAGGTATGCGAGCAGTCTTTTTTTCATAGTTTTTTCTAGTAGTTTCGATAGCGAATTTAGGAGAGTGATTGGTCTGTAATTTAAGATCAGCGTTTTGTCTCCCGATTTATGTATTGGAGTAATACAACCTATTTTTAGATGATCGGGGACAAAGCCGAGGCTGAAACTTTGGTTGAAAATATGTTGAAGTGGTATAAGTATATGTTCCCGGAGAGTAATCAGTATATGATTGGAGAGGTTATCTGGGCCCACAGCGCAATTTGGTTTGAGAGAAATAATTAAATCCGATATTTCCTTTGTACCTATTTTGTGAGCATAAAACGAATGATTTGGTTGCATGGTAGAGGATAGTTTGGTTAAAGAGTCCTCTGTTGTGCCGCTTTTTAAAAGAATTTTTTCAGCCAAGTTAGATCCAACTTTTGCAAATTGGGAGTTAATAAAATTTGCTGTTTTACCAGGTTCATTTTTTGTAAGGGTTTTGTTTCCATTTGTTAACAGTACTTTGATCTTCGAGTCTTTTTTCGTATTGGAGAAAGTAATATCTTTGACGATTTTTCCAGATTTTTTTGGGGTCATTTTTGGCGGATTTTATTTCTTTTTTGTAGTACTTGTATTTGGCTTGTTTGATTAATTTATTACAAAGGTTTCTATATAGCAGGTAATTATTTTTTAGTTTGTCATCATATGGGTTTTTGCGTACTTGCATGTGCATTGTGTCTCTTTTATGAATGCTGTTTACTAATCCTTTCGTGATCCAGGGTGTTATTTTTTTTTCTTTATGTGAGTAGTTTTTCGGGGTATTTTTTGTTGTATGTTTAGCAATATAGGTTCCAACTGTGGTCATAAATGTGTTCAGCGCGTTGTTTGGATCGGGTTCATTTATTACATTTGACCAAGATTCATTATGTATGTCCTCTATTATGGACTTAAAATTGATTTTGTCTTGTACGGAGTTGTTTTTTTCATCTTTTTGTTTCTTGTTAAGATGTATGCTTAGTGTAGTAGTGAAATGATCTGTGACCGTTGATCGAATAATGGATGAAGATGTTTTTTTTCCTAGTTTTAACAAATATATGGTCAATACAGAATTCAGAGTTTGACGTAATTCTTGTTGGTGAGTTGATTGTCGAATTTAATCCATAGTGAGTAAGTAGACTTAAGTATTCTGTGGTTATTGGTTGCCCGTTTAGTAAGTTAATATTCATATCCCATGCAATAATTAATTGTTGTGTTTTTTTTTATTTTTTTCGAGAAGTTTGTTTAGGGAGTTGAAGAAAGGTGAGAGATTGTTATAGCATGGGGGTCTGTAGACGGCAAATATGGAGATGTCTGGTCCGAAGGAGATTTGGTTACAGTTTGCTTCGATTAGGTTGATTTCGGTTATTGATGAGTTTAGTGAATCTTTGGCAAAGATTACTATACCGTCGTTTTGATTTAGATGTTTTGTGGAATGGAGAGTTGTATAGTCCTTTAAGTTTAGGTTTGTGTACGAGTAATCTAACCAGCATTCAGTCAAGATAATAATGTCGAAGCTTATGTTTATTTCGTTTAGAAGGATCGAGAAATTATCGAAGTTCTTTCGAATACTTCTAATGTTTTGGGATATTATGTTTAAGTTGTGTTTTTCTGTGAACAGAAAATTACAATCTGTCGCTTTGTCAAAAGTGTGTTCTGAGTTGTTAAATGTTTCTGTATCAATATTAAGTTGAGTGATCATGTTGCAGTTGCGAAGATACATAAGTTGATCCATACAAAGTTCACACATTTTGCTAGTGGTGGTAAATTAGGAGTAATATAGGAGTAAAAATTGAGAGTAATTTTATTCAAATACTTTGGATAATAAAAACCTTTAAAAACATAACATTTCATGGTAGAATAATTAGAATACTTTGGATAGTAAAATAGAATCCTTTTAAACCATAAAATTTGATGGTTGACTAATTCAAAGAGTTTGGATAATAAATAATATATAAAACAGTAATATTTGATGGTAAAATAAAAGCAGTATTTTGGATAATAGAAACCTTTAAAAACGTAAAATTGGATGGTAAAATAATGAAAATACTTAGGATAATAAAAACCTTGAGATGCACAAAATTTTAAAGGGAAATTATTTAAGTACTTTGAATAATAAAAACCTTTGAAGCAATAAAATTTGACAGTAAAATTATTCAAATACTTTGGATAATAAAAACCTTTGGTACAATATAATTTGATGGAAAAATAAGTTGAGTAATATGGGTAATAAAAACTTTAGAACAATAAAGTAATATGGTAATAATGATGGTAAAATAATTCAAATACTTAGGATAATTAAAACATTTAAAGCAATAGCATTTGATGGTATAATAATAAAAAAACATTGGATAATAAAAACCTTTAAAAATATAAAATTTCATGGTAAAATAAGTAGAATACTTTGGATAATAAAATAGAATCCTTTTAAACCTTAAAATTTTATGGTAGAATAATTCAAAAACTTTGGATAATAAAAAATATTTAAAACAGTAACATTTGATGGTAAAATAAAAACAGTACTTTGGATAATAGAAACCTTTAAACACATGAAATTTGATGGTAAAATAATGAAAATACTTTGGATAATAAAAACCTCGAAAAGCATAAAATTTTAAAGGAAAATCATTTAAGTACTTTGAATAATAAAAACCTTTAAAACAATAAAGTTTGACAGTAAAATTATTCAAATACTTTGGATAATAAAAAACTTCGGTACAATGTAATTTGATGGAAAAATTAGTTGGATAATTTGGGTAATAAAAACTTTTAGAGCAATAAAAATTGATGTTAAAATAATTCAAATACTTTGGATAATTAGAACATTTGAAACAATAGCATTTGATGGTATAATAATAAAAATACCTTGGATAATAAAAACCTTTAAAAACATAGAATTTCATGCTAAAATAATAAGAATAATTTGGATAATAAAATCCTTTTAAACCATAAAATTAGATGGTAAAAAAATAAAGATACTTTGGATAATAAAAACCTTTAAAGGTATAAAATTTTATAGTAAAATACTTTAAAAACTTTAGATAATAAAAACCTTTAGAGCAATAATATTTTATGGTAAAGTGATTAAGATAATAAGAGTAATAACAATATTTAGAATAATAGAATTTAATGATAAAATAATTAAAAAAGTTTGGGTAGTAAAGACATTTAAAAAAATAAAATTTTATCGTAAAATAGTTAAAAAATTTTGGGTAATAAAAACCCTTGGAAAAATAGAAATTGAAGTAAAAATAATTAAAATACTTTGAAAGACCTTTAAAACAATAAAGTTTGAAGGTAAAAATGTAGAGATAATTTAGGTTATAATTTGGATTATAATAGAAAATGAAGGAAAAGTAATTAAAATAATTAGGGTTATAATAGAAAATGATGGAAAAATAATTAAAATAATTTGGGTTATAATAAAAAATGATGGAAGAATAATTAAAAAAATAAGAACATTCAAAACAATCAATTTTTATGATAAGATAACTTAAATAATTTGGGTAAAAAAAACATTTAGAATAATAAGATTTCATGTTAAAATAATTAAAATGGTTTTGGTAATAAAAACATTTAGAGGAGTAAAATTTGGTGTTAAAATAATTTGGATAATAGAAAGAATTAGAAAGATTTTTGTAAACAGAATCAGTAGAAATAATTAATGAAATGGGACTTGTAGGGGAATAATATAGTTGCAATGATTGCAATGTGTTAAATAATTCTGCCATTATGATTTATTGCAATACAGGAAGTTTGTAGTAGAATGCTTAGTTATCTACAGTTGAATCCCCATTTTTTTCAAATCATTTTCATGTTTTATTTCAATTATTTTTTCCCCAGTTGCTTTGCGGACAAGCAATTTATTTGATTTGAACCAAACGAATTGATAAAGGGTTTCTTTGGCCCTTTGCTTCGTTTTCCACATCAGTTCCTTGAAGTAAGGAGAGAGTACTTCATTGATGAAGATAGGAGAGTTTGGGTTTAGGGTTTTGGCCTCTTTTTTTAGCGAGAGCAACGATTCCCTTGTTTTTTGGCTGTAGAAGGCAATGTGTAGTTTGACCGGGGTGTTCCGCCTGCGATCTTGTGTCCTGGTCACCATGCGGATGTCTTGTTGTTGGAGGGGCAGTCCCAGCGAGCCAGCTATCCGAAGAACGGCCTCCGCGGGTTGTTCTCCCGTCCGTAAGTCCACACCCGCCATTTCCACGCTGTCGGAGAGTTTGACTTGTTCTAAATCCGCGAGTCGACTTTCCAGGGAAGAGATTCTGTTGTTTTTTTTTTCGTTTTCCTCGCGTAGGAATTTTGCTTCTTTATGAATGTCCTCTACTTGTTTGAATTTTAATAGCAGGTCTTCATATTGTTTGCAGATGAATTCACTGCTTCTTTTGAGGTCATTTATTTCCTCCTCAAACATTTGTTTTATTTCAAAAATTTTGTCATCAAAATGTTTGGTGAGACGATTATATAAGGAGTCGGCTTTTGATCCGAGTGTCGCTGCCGACGTAGCAGGTGAGCTCGGTCTGCTTTTGCATTTTGGTCATTTCCAAATTTGTTTATTTTTTAATGACATTTTTTTGAAATTGATATCTGTGATATTTAATCGTTCCGATGTTGTTCTGGAACACTCCGTGGAAACACCACCTAAACTCCTTTGGGAGGACGCCAGTAACCAGGGAACACCCCTCACCTCCCGGATCTCCCAGCACCAGCCGGCGGCAGTGAGTACCCGAGCCAATAACCCCTCTTTTTGCGTGTGTTCCATCTTAAATTCTACGAGTAGATTATTAACTGCCCCAGAGAGAGAAACGAAGCAGAGAGTTGTTAGGCCCAATTACCTCTGAATTAGTTAAGATTACTGACGCCTCCTTGTTCCCACCTTTGACTGTGTTATGTACCATTATTGTCTCTTGTACGGTTTCTTTCCAATACACCTGATATTTAACGCAGACGAGTTGTTTCATTGCCTCCCAGGCCCGTAAGATAGAGTTTATTCCAGGTATGCCACACTAGCGCTCCAGAGATCCTACGACCCTGGTGATGATGGTCTCACCCGCTCTGCTGACCGAATTAATTCTGAGCTGGTCTGTCGGCAGAAGGTAGGCACCTCAGGACGGTGTGCTTAACATAACATACAGAGTTGGTATTAGTAGTCATTACAAAATTGTAGAGTAGGAAGATGTACAGATTCCCAAAAAAGGAACCTGTACAACTGTACATAATAACACAGCTAGAAAAAAAATGTATACGTATGGAAGAGAGAGGAATGTGATTGATACTTGCTAACAAATAGTGAATTTCAGGAGAATTGAGACTAAGAAGGCAGGGTACACTGGTAGGGAATTCAATTTTAAGTTTTAACAATTCAGGTATGAAGTTTGGAAATTGGTCATTGATAGGACACTCAAAAAAATTATGGTCTAAAGCCGTGGTCGTCAAAGTGCGGCCCGCGGCGGATATTTGTGCGGCCCGCACAAATATATTATCTGTTTTTTTGCGGCCTGCACAAATATCTGCCGTTTTCTTTTTAAATATATTTTTTTCATGTACAATTATACTATCCGTTTTTTTGCGACCCGTAGAAATATCTGCCCTTTACTTTTTAAATATTTTTTTTTCATATACAATTATACTATCCGTTTTTTTGTGGCCCTCACAAATATTTGACGTTTTCTTTTTAAATATATATTTTTTTTCATGTTATTATCCGTTTTTTGTGGCCCGCACAAATATCTGCCATTTGCTTTTTAAATATATATTTTTTCATTTACGAGTACAATTATATCTACTATCCGTTTTTTACAATTAATTATATTGTAGTTAAACACTTTCAGGGGGGGCAGTAGAAGACCCAGAGAAAATTAGAGGGCGTAGAGATGGCACAGTGAGGGTGTAGGTAGGTAAAAAAAATGTCTGAAAAAGACCAAAAAACACGCTTATCATGTACTAATAAAGTAAAATAAACTCTAATATTGGTTAATTTTTGTTATGGTGTGTATTGTGATCATTTTTATCACGAGTGCGAAAATTCACATATTTCGATAGTTCGAGAAGTGGATGAAAATTGAACTGAAAGATTCCATTACAGATATACACAATTTTTTAAAATATAATATTATGTTTTTACGTGTGTTATTATTATTAAGAATTGATACTATATCATGAACACAAGAAGAAAGGAAGTAGCAACCCGATACTTAAATACAAAATAATTGCTTTTTTAACTTGCTACACAAAAAGGTACTACACCCCCCCCCCCCCTCCGAAATCATAAGTGTGCGCCCCGCGATGATAACTCACATTGTCCTATGCGGCCCTTGAACAGAAAAGTGTGACGACCGATGGTCTAAAGTATCCTCTGAACTACAATCATAATAAGGCGAATTGACTATGTTGAATCTGGCGAGATGGCTAAGACAACAAGTATGACATAAACGCATTCGAATAATGGAAGAGATGTATTTCTTAGGCATGGAAGTGTATTTGTGAAACCAAGGCTTGACAGGAATAGAAGGTTGAATTAAAGAGTACTAGTGACCTTTTACGCCTCGGTTATCCCAATTTCTACCGATTTCTTACAAATCTCCCTTAAACATTTGAAGTTTTTAAGCTCTTAAAAAAATATATGTTATTTTTGAAGATAATATCTAGACATTTATCGCGCCGAAACGCAAATTATATAAAATTCCCTCGATAGAAAAAAATCACAAAGTATGCTCCAAAAACTATTATTAACACGTTTGTTTCAGTTATTTTACAAGTTATATGTATGAAAAAATTCACAGCGTTTCTTTAAATAAAACTAAAGACAATTATCGCGAGATTTTTGCTCTTTTTTCAATAAATCGTGATTAATTAAATATTTTAACAACAGGCGCTTACGTTTTTTTAATTCTAAAGATAATATTTACAGACCATCTCTATCTAACGTGCGTGTAACCTATGTGCCTTTCAAATATTCGTCATTCGCTGTCCAGACAGCTCGCCACACAGACATGTAGTCCTACGTTTCATGATTTGTTTAATATACACGTACGTAAATAATAATATTATTTTGCGAAAATGGTAAGACAACAACAAAAAAAGTCGTATTTCTAAGCGTAAACATTATCTCCAAAATCGAGAACGTATGATGGAATGTATAAGGTAAGAAGAAAAAAATAAAATTTTGTTTTTATTAATATAATACATACTCGTATTATTTACTATTATGTAATATTTATTATAAAAATAAATTTTCAATTTATTTGTGTATTATATAACAAAGGTGAAAGTTATTGTTTTATTTTTTACAGAATGCGTACTTTGGGAAATAAATCTATTTCCAATCCTTCGGAAACTGAAATTCCCGGGCAAGTTTTTTTAAATTAAATTACGTTTTTTTTTAAATGACCATTGAATGCAAAAGCTTTTATTTTGCTCATTTATTAAAATTATAGGACATAATAATAAATAATACATTTTTACGGATCAAACTGCTAACAAAAATCTGCTTTCAAAAATTACCTTGTTTTTTACAGTAACTCCACACAGGCCCTGAGGATTTTTTTCCCTCAGAGCATATGTCATCTTTGGATATGCTGTGTGGAGGGTGTTTTAATGGAAAGGAAGGAGAGGAAGTTCTGGAAAGGATAAGGTTATAGGGGTGGGTTGGAATTTGAGGGTCAGTGGGTTTGGGTGGGACGGACTTTTGAATCCATCCCTCCCAAAGCGGTTCAAGGCGATGTTCCAAAAGAGTTCTGCCTGAGAGGTCACAAGATCTCCCTCAACCAGTCTCTCCCGATCTGGCCTACCACGCAGCTGGTGGGCAGACACATCCGCCACCAAGATCCAAACCCGGGCACCCCTGCTAAGTCACCAAACGTAGCGAACAACTTGGGGTTATCCAATAAATAGTTTCCGGGGCGGCGGTACCCTTACCCGCGTCCCAAATTGTTACGGACAAGGAAATATGTAATTATCATCATACGTATTATTTTATTACTACCTATTATTAGATGTTCGTTGGATAATAAAACCAAAATGCGTTACGTAAATGTAACTAAATAAAAGTTTCGCTTGTTTACTAAAACCGACTACATTGTTATAAGTAATTACTTTGACCTTTTTATAAATGTTTAATAATTTAGATTCCATCGGTTAACTAATCCTAGCAAAGCTGTAGTTTGCTGATAGCTTTTAGGGCTGCCACATCATAAATTTCTACACAAACTTCGGGAGGTACATGATGGTGAATGTAAAAAAGACAAATAACTTTTTTCTAAATTCAATTTTTTCTCTATACAAAATTATTTTTCCACAGAAGAATATTATTTTTTTCATACAAACAACAAAACTTTTTTACCCGTAACTACCTTAGAACGTTTTGAAAAAAGTTTCGTATCTTGTTTTACGTGTACTGTCGTGCAGAATTACCTCCCGAAGTTTGTGCACTTTACCCCCGGATATAAATAAAGAGCGAAAAGGTGCAGTTTTTTTTTTTTTTACAGTGAATACCGCACAAGAATCTCAACTGCTCCCGTCTGGAGCCAGTGAGACTATGGCATCCCCAATTGGGGTATGTTGTGAGGCTGAAGGTAGTGGGGAGGGGAAGGAGGTGGGGAAGAGGAAGATTGGGAAGTACCTGGCTATTCAGATCTGGTCACCAAACACGGCTAAAGCCATTTTCAAGCAACGTTTCAATTCTGAATGGTGGTCTTACACCAGGGCGATACTGATGGTATCTTCCACTCTGGAACATGCCGCAAATATACCATATATTATTTTTAATTAATTGTGAAATAACACAAATTAATCAAATAAAATTTATTTGCGCATGCCGGGTTCGAACCCGCGACCTCCAGATTGTTAGTCAAGAGTCTTAACCACTGGACTACGAAGTTCGTCATGTAGGCAAAAACAGATTGTGCCAAACTCAGTCAGTGGTTTGATGCACATCCTCCCTTCCCACAAACCAGTGAAATAATGTCAATTTTTGTGGAGTGGAGTCGTCGGAGACGCCACAATAACTTGCTAAGATGCTGTTCAAGTTGGTGAAGATTCATTAAACTAATTGTTTTAGGAACTAAATGATGAAATAATAAATGAAATCCAAGTCCCACAATCTGTTACAAACAAAAGTGGTGTCAGTAATAAGATAAAAAAATGACGACATTTACCAAAAAACTTAAAATTCCTGTAAATATTTACTGGTTGAAGATTAGTTTGGAAATATATATATATATATATATATATATATATATTTTCTAAAAGGGAATTAAATTCTTTACAACTTCTTTCAAACAAATTTCTTTCTTTGATAAATATTTTAGACGATATGAAGGAATGTTTGATGAAAAATGTGAGGTAAAATGATTTTATTCTACATAAAATATCTACATTTGTGGAGCGTGTAAGTCAAAAACGGCTGGGATTTCGAAAATTACGTATAGAATAAAATTTGTAGATAATTTTATAAGCTTTCACTTATTCTAAATTCTAATCCTTTGAAATGCACCTTTTCCGAGATATAAGCGTAAAATTTGAACCTTCTCCCCCCCCCCCCTCCCTCCCCTAGCTCACCACCTAGACGTCAGAACTTTTAGTATGTTCTCACCTAAGCACCCTGACCAAGTTTCTGAAGAAATCGCTTAGGTGCACTCTACACCTCCTTTTCGACCATTAATTTTTTTTTTACATGAGCTCCACACAGGAGGCCCTGAGGAACATAATTTCCCTCAGGGCCTATGTCATCTTTATGCTCACCTATGATGCTGTGTGGAGGGTTTTTTTAAGGAAAGGAAGTAGAGGAGAGTTCTGGGAAGGAAAAGGGTTTAAGGGGTGGGTAGGAATCTCGGGTTCAGTATGTCCTGGTCATCCGCCTCCAAGACCTGGACAAACCTCACCCCATGAACCCGGGCACCCCTGCTAAATCACCAAACGTAGCGAACCACTTGAGGTGACCCATGGCAGAGGTATTGGTTATCCAATAAAGGTTCCCGGGGCGGCGGTACCCATTCCCACCTCCCAAATTAAAAATTGACTGGACTATAAACAAATATGATTAAAATGTGCACTTTACTTAGTTGAAAATTAAAAAATGGGTCGGGTCAAGATGTCGCGGGTTCAATTCCTCTTTCAATGCACAAGCAACATCTTCCGCTTATTATGATGCTGGTAGGAGATTTTCAAATTGTCAGGTTATTCGTAAACCGGGAATACGAATTATGACTCTTTTTCTTTTAAAAAAAGTAGTACCCAATAAATAGATAAGCCTCACCCCATGAACCCGGACACCTCTGTTATCCAATGAATGGTTGCCGGGTGGCAATGGTCGCCTTCCAAATTGATACCTCATCCCATAACACGGGAACCCCTGCTAAGTCACCAAACATAGCAAACCACTTGGGTGACCTACGGCAGGGGTGTTGGTTATCCAAAAAATGTTTTCCGGGGCGGCGCGGCGGTACCCATCCCGTCCCGTCTCCCAAATTGATAAGAGAAATTAAAGAGAAGCAATGATAATTGTAGTTCCGTTATAATAAATAATATAGCTTTATTTTGTGAACGGTCACCTCAAGTGTACATTACACTTTATAGGTAATCTAACGTAATACATTGAGAAAACAACAGATATTTTCATAAATATTATGTGTATTTTAAAATTGTGGCAGCCCTACAAATATTATCAATTTCTCTGGGAATGCATATTTTTTGAAATGATACTTCTTGTCGACAATTATTAGCCAAGTTCCAAACCAGACCTTTTTGTAATAATAATGCGCGCGCTTTCCTATTGACCCGCGCGCTGCAGATACACTTCCTGTCGAATGCGTTAAAAGTAAATTTCACGACTCGTCCGAAATAGTTTTTTTTGTGGGGAGAACGGGGCCTTAACAGAGAGGATGATTTCCATTCAGAGGACCATTGGCGTTGTAACTTATTTTTAAAAATAGAAAGAGTCACTAATGGAATTGAGAGGGGATGCGCTTATTTTTTGTAATGAGCTAAGTGAGTCTGAAAGGATGAGGGCGTTTCTAATGTTGAGAGATTTGACGAGATGTAAAGCTTCTATAGAGCAGAGAAAATGGAACATTCTTTGGGAAGTCTTTGTGGGAAACACAATTTCCTGTGAGGTGCATAGACACTGGCCCCACAATGGGAGTCCGAACTGAGTTTGGAACCATCTGTGAAAATTTTTATATAATTTGGCCAGTTATTTTCAATAATTTTGTTGAATTCTGCATTATTGGATTGAACTGAGTTTTTAATATTTTTTTTACATATTCCAATAAATTGGTGCACCTTTGGATAGAAAGTAAGACTTTCATAGGGATAAGAGTATAAGGGGAGAGATTCATTGCGATAGGAGTTTGTGGAAACATCCAGGAAAGTGTCGAAGCAATTATAGAGAAGGGGAGGGGATTTTTTTTTCCAAAATGGATTCAAATTAACCTCATACTTAAGGGTCGGGTATCAAACCGCGATGACGCTGTAGTTAGGTATTTCTTGTACTTGTAGACAAACACTAGAGGAGATGTGGGTATACTAGACACTACCGACTTAGGAAATAAAAATACACTTGCCTTATAAAATTAAAATTTAGTTCCTACTATAATGGATACAGCTTAACATACTAAGAATCATATTGTGGAATAGCGTGGATAGCTCATAGAGTCATTTGCGCCTGGGTCAAACTGCCCATTCACTGCAGTTAGGTATTTTTGGTAGTTGCAAACAAGCTCGGCCGCCGCGATCTACTGTGTATTTCGGTTAGATTCAGGCACGGCTGGTCAGCATTTTGATAAAATACGGAATAAAAATAAACTTGCTTTATAAAATTTTAATTTATTTGCAACATAATTGATACAGCTCGACAGACTATAAATCAAATTATGCAAGGGCAAGGATACATAGACTTTTTTTAGCCCCTGGACCTTTACAGACGTCTTAGTTTTTGACTCAATGTGACATAGAATCTAATGGTGTTTTGATGTGGAAAAAATTTCTGGTTCATATATGGTTTGTATAATGTTATTAATTTTTTTTATAATTTTACCAGAAAATAATGGGTGTGAATAAGTTACGACAACCAGTTTTTACTCTGTGCCTTAGAAATTAAAAAAACAGGTAGTTTTGTTTTTGAAAGTTTATTTATATGCATACGGATTTTTTTTAATACCTAGTAAGAAAGAATATATTTTACAATTTATCTTTGATATACATAAAGTAGAACGAAGCACATTTAGAAAAAGACAGTCAAAAATATAAAGAAGTTGAGACAAATTTTTATAAAACAACTAAATGTTTTATTTTTATTTTTATGTACCTTACAAAGTCCTAACTGTTATCAATCGCCTGGGGCCAGTGATTGGGGTATGTTGTGAGGCTGAATAAGGTGGGAGGGGAATAATATAGGGGAAGTACCTGGCTATTCAGATTTGGTCACCACACACGGCTAAAGCCATTTCAAGCAACGTTTCAATTCTGAATAGTGGTCTTACACCAGGGCGATACATAAAGTATCTTCCACTCTGTTTTTTTATAGAAGGCTATTGAAAAGTTTTTTTTCTTTGTATAAAACACGCTGTAACTCGTGTTGTTACAGGTAAAATTGCAAATGTTATATTTAAGTTCAAAATAAATTAATTATTACCCACAATTATTATAGTTATTTCACAGCATTATTCAAAAATAACAAAGTTACTATTATATACTAGTTTACTATTATATAATTTTACAATTGAAAAATGCCCTCCACAACACAGGTGAATTCCTAGCGTGGAGGACATTATACTATACATTTGTAATGTAAACTTATTAATAAAAAAAATACAAAACAATACAGAGTGATAAGTGTTAGCTCCTCATTAATTCATAAGACTGTCATTTTGTAATGACATCATCATTTCTCCAGGTCTATTGTCGATAATTCTAAACATTCACAAAAAGTGTGGTAGATCATTTATTATAGCAAAAAGTTTATATGGAAGGCCATTACTCAGGCCGCTTATGTTTATTTAAAAAACTTACATGTTCACTGATAGTTTCTGTTATAACGATGTCATTTATATTGCTTCTGCTGCTTTCCTAAAAAAACATAAAATAAATTTATTTGTAATAATACAACCCAGAATTTACCCAACATCGAAATTCATTCGATTTATCAATGGATCTGACAGTCGTTGTTTTCAATAAAACTTAGTGACAATTTGAACGGAATCGGTAGAGAACTCAAAATGGTCGTCGAAATTATGCATTTTGACATTAAATTCGAGTTCGGTGAACCTCAAACTCCTTAAACCTGATTTTGAACCAAATCGTCAAAGTACTTAAGATATTCAAGATGGATGCCGAAATTTTGCATTTGGACATTAGATCCGAGTTCAGTGCTCACCAATACTCCCTAATACTGATTTTGAACCAGATCAGTAGAGAACACGAGAAATTCAAGATGGATGCCGAAATGTTGCATTTTGACATTAGATCCGAGTTCAGTGCACGTCCAAACGCCCTAATCCTGATTTTGAACCAAACAGGTAGATAACTAGAGAAATTCAAGATGGATGCCGAAATGTTGCATTTGGACATTAGATCCGAGTTCAGTGCTCGCCAATACTCCCTAATACTGATTTTGAATCAGATCGGTAGAGAACACGAGAAATTCAAGATGGATGCCGAAATTTTGCATTTTGACATTAGATACGAGTTCAGTGCACTTCTAAACGCCCGAATTCTGATATTGAACCAAATCGGTAGATAACTACAGAGAAATTCAAGATGAATGCCGAAATTTTTAGATGTCAAAATGCAAAATGACTTCAGTCCACCTTCAAACTACCTTTGATAAAAATCAGTAAAAAAAATAAATTTTGACATTATTACCTTATTCTCCTTTTCTTCCAGTGGGAGGGTCTATTTTTTATGGCACGGTAAGCAAGAATTCCTTTATTTTTACCCATTTTGAAGGTACCTGAAGTTTATAAAAATATAAAATCTGTAAAACTGTAAATCAAGTTAAAAATAATAATAAATATATTTTATTTCTACTATACCCGGTTACTGTAACACCTATCTCCTCAATGATTCCTTCGAAAATCGAATAAACAGCGAACAAAATTGCTGCGAAAAAAATATGCGTGCTGTCGCCTTGACCGCTATCTCACAACTGAATGAATTCTGTGAAATTCAACCGTTATATAAGACATCGCGCGGCGTATTGTTTTGCCATACATTTTTGTATGGCGGACGATAGTTGAAAAATTCAGAAAGTTTAAGCGAATTACAATAAAAATCTAGATACACTGAAGTGCTTTTAATTCAATAGCTTATTTTAACATAATGTTTACTCCGAGATTACGGAAGGATTTTTGGTAAAAATGTTTACAACAGGTTCAGGAGAGATAATCGCGAAGGCCTTTTTTGACGTTTTAACTAAAGTTGCAGTATGTATAACTTATATAATTTGTAAGATTACAGTAAAAAAAATGTAATCACTGGTAACTTTACACATTTTTCTAACTACCCGTATATAATTTTCTAGTATTATTGCTACGAGACGCGGATGCTACTGCTAATGCGGAGCGATGTTTTCCAGACCCGACCCTTAAACAATTGACGTTTGGGAATCAAGGGATGAGAAGTTATTGAGCATGTTTTGAAAATATATTTTTCTGCTAGGAATCTATTCCGATGTTGTTTGTAGTACAATATGACAGGAAAAATAAAAATATTTTACAGAAAAAAGAAAAGTCCCAATAAACTACTTTTAAGTAGTTTGTCAAAAGGTGCTTTTCTTCGAAGAGATAAATAAACAAAATTGATTTAAAATAAAACAATAACTTTGTAAACACCACTTTTATTTTTATACCTTATGCCGACCGGGTTTCGCTACAACCGTAGCTTCATCAGGGCAGTATAATACTCTACTAACATTAGGTTACATTTGTGTTATATCATATGAACAAAAACAAAATTGACTTTATTTATTATTTAAGATGGAGCGACAACGTCCTCAAAGACATATCTATCTTGGAGCTTCTAAATTGGAGAGAGCTGGCACAAAACCGAGATGAGTGGAGGAAGATTCTTGAGGAGGCCAAGGCCCACCGGGGGTTGTAGGGGCAATAGTGATGATGATGAATTTACTTTATTATGCAGTTAGATTTTTTTGTGTTAGAGTCTAATACAAAATTATTTCTTTCGGCGAGCCAACATA
This sequence comes from Limnephilus rhombicus, assembly GCA_929108145.2. NCBI lineage: Eukaryota > Metazoa > Arthropoda > Insecta > Trichoptera > Limnephilidae > Limnephilus > Limnephilus rhombicus. The sequence goes on from OV815275.1 coordinate 30,732, forward strand.
CTATTGTATTTCCTCAACATACTATTGTATACATTACTTAATACTAGCTGGGCCCGTTGCAAAAGCAACTAACGGGTTAAAACACTATACGATTTGACGTGTGAACGTGGATGAAGCGAGGAGTGTGTGTACAATAAGTATTTGAATAAAAAAACGATGTTTGAATGTAGACGAAGCGAGGTGTGTGCGCCACATAGAGAGCACAGGCAGTAGACTCCTCAATTTGGTACATCTACTATAGGGCCACTTCGGTCAACTGGTTCAAGGAGATCAGTAAGGGCCTAAAAGTTATTTTTTTCAATAAATTTTTTTTGGAATTTTTATATTGAAATTTTATGGATCTTAAATTTTTTTCAGATTTTAAAATGTTTTGGATTTTGAAATTTTTTGGATATTAAAATATTTTATGTTTTTGAAATTTTTTTTTGGATTTTAAATTTTTGGGATTTTAAAATTTTTTGAGTTTAAAAATTTTTTTAGATTTTAAAATTTTTTTGATTTTAAAATTTTAGGGAATTTAAAATTTGTTGAAATTTAAAATTTTTTGGATTTTAAAATTTTTTTCGATTTTCCAAATTTTTTGGATTTTAAAATTTTTTCGATTTTAAAATTTTTTATATTTTGAAATTTTTTTGATTATAAATTTTGTATCAAAATTTAAAATTTTTGGATTTTTAAATATTTCGGATTTTAAAATTTTGTGAATGACGCATCGTAAATTTCTTCATTCAAAATTATTACCGTATTATGGGCTCATTTTCAGAGTTGGGTTCGGTCATAACTTTAGCCCTGTAGAATCGTACCTACTGAAATTTTGGAATTTCACTAGAAATGACGTTCTGTACCCGAATCACCCAAAATATCTTCCAAAAGACGCATTGTTAATTTCTTCATACAAAATTATTGATTTTCACTAGAAATGACGTTCTGTACCCGAATCACCCAAAATATTTTCCAAAAGACGCTTTGTAAATTTCTTCATTCAAAATTATTAACGTATTATGGGCTCATTTTCAGAGTTGGGTTCGGTGATAACTTTGGCCCTATAGGATCGTACCTACTGAAATTTTGGAATTTCACTAGAAATGACGTTCTGTACACGAATCACACAAAACATCCTCCAAAAGACGCATTGTAAATGTCTTTATACAAATTTTTTACAGTATTATGGGCTCATTTTCAGAGTTGGGTTCGGTCATTACTTTGGCCCTATAGCATCGTACCAACTGAATTATGGATTTTCACTAGAAATGACGTTCTGTACCCGAATCACCAAAATATCCTCCACAATACAATACTAAGTATTCACGGTACACACGCATCTTAATCGCTCCGAACAAACATTTAAAAATATATGGTTTATAACCCATGAAACACAAAGTAAAAAGTTTCAGCAGTTTTTACAGTGAAGGATTTCAATTTTAAACTAACTTATATACTAAGAAAACATAATAAACATTTGTGAACTAATAATATAGTGAAGTGACAGTTGAACAATTGAAGTGATCATTCACCATTAACAGCAATCAGTGAACACAACAATAAACAATTATTTTTATTTCTTTGGTGCTCAGTTGCTATTATAGTCCGCTATTTTCACAGATCACTTCACGGTCTTCGTAGGTCAGTGGTATAAACAGCTGACCAAGTTTGCGCGGACATTTCTGGCGACCTCGGTTTGAATCCTACTGAAGCCGACAAATTTTTTTATTTTTAATAAAAAATTCGTACATTTTATTTATTAAATTAAATATATCCGATCTTCGAACCATTTTACAAGATGAATAAGCAGAAGAAACAAACCCAAAAAAGGCGCCATCTAGCGACTCTGAAGAAGAAGACACAATGACTAATAAAATGATCAAATGCATTGAAAAAAAATTTAATGAATTAACCAATCAACTTATGAAATCTTTTAATGAGCAAATAAAAGAACTTAAGAAGTCCGTCGAATTTTGCTGTGAGAAATTAGACGAATATGAAGAAAAAAACAAAAATAAAGAAATACTGATTAAACAACTTCAAGCAGAAAATAAAGAAATAAAACTACACATTAATAAAATGGAGCAAAATGAAAAACAAAACAATATTGAAATACAGGGTGTTCCTTTTAAGGAAAATGAAAATATCACGAATGTATTTAATAATATAATAGACATACTCAAATGTGATAAAGAAACGATTAATGTGACAAATATTTTCAGAAGCAAAAATAAAAACCCGATGAACAAAAATACTGCCATAGTAGTATCTCTACAAAACAAAGAAAGTAAAGACGTAATCATAGCACATAAAAAAAATGGTATTTTATACGCAAAAAACATAAATTTTGAAGAAAACAACACAATATATATTAACGAACAACTGACCCAATTTAATAAACACCTACTATACCTAGCTAAATCGTCAAGACTTGGGTACAAATTTATATGGGCAAAAAATGGAAAAATATGGATGAGAAAAAACGAAACGTCTCCAATCTTACTCATAAGAACGCCAGAAGACATCCTCTCCGAATAAAGGATAATAAAACCACATAGCACACTACTATCAACCTTTCAAAATGTCTGAAGAAAACTATATACACGAAAATTATAAATGTAAAAACCCATGTGAACTAAATCAACTATTTAAAAATGTTAATTTCTCGATCTTAAACATGAATATTAGGAGTATAAGGAAAAACTTCGATGAGCTCTGTGTACTTATTAATAACCTAGATTTTTCTCCAAGCGTAATTATTTTAAGTGAAACCCAAATGAAACAAGTAATTCCATATAACTTACCAGAATATACAACAATTTCATCTGCCTGTAAGCACACTGGTCATGATGGAGTTACTGTCTTTTGTCATAATACTCTGAAAAATGTTGCCGCTGAATTTATTGAATTTAAAACAGCCAATGCAATAAAAGTAACTTTTTGTCAAAACAACTATAAGTATCATTTACTAGCCATATATAGATCCCCTTCATTAAATGATTGTTTATTTGTAAAAGAATTAAAATCTTTTGTTAGTAAACTTGATAGAAACAATTTGACTTTTTTCCATTGTGACAGGAGACATCAATATAAATATTAATGATAATAATACAAATGTAAATTGTCAAAATGAGTATCTTGATTGTTTATCAAGCTCTGGACATATGTCATACATTAACTCACCAACAAGAGTAACCTTAAGTCACTCGGCATGTTTAGACCACATATTTGTCAAGTCGCACAAGGCGGTTAATATCATCTCTTCAATTCTTGAAACAAATATCACAGATCATTACCCGACCTTTTATGGACACCATTTCAAAAATACTCCTCAAAACCGAAATTCTGAAAATCTAGAAAAAGTAGACATTGATTATGAAACTCTAAACTCTTTACTTCGGTCAGAAAACTGGGAAAATGTGATATCAATAGAAAATCCATATCTCGCACTAGAGAATTTCTATAAAACTCTGAGAGATCATACTCTAAAAAGTGAAAGTAAAATAATTGTTACTAACAATAAATATAAAAAAATTAAGCCTTGGATAACAGTTGGATTAATTATATCAATTAAACAAAGAGATAAATTATATAGAGAAATGTTTAAATATCAAATAGATTGCCAAAAGAATAATCTCAGAACAATGCCTTATCTGAAAACAAAATATCTAATGTATCGTAACTTACTCAATAGGCTGATACGAAACTGCAAAAAGAAATACTATAGTATACAAATTGAAAATGCTAAAAATAATACTAAAAAAACTTGGAATATTATAAATGAAATTGCCAACAAAAAAAGTATGTCTTCAAATATTGTAAATGAGGTTATAATAAATAATGAAATAATAACTAACAAATCGACCATTGCAGAAAGCTTTAATAACTATTTTACAAATGTAGTAGACGTAGTGCTTGAATCATCCGGCATTAATGTTAATGATGCTTATATGGAGACATCTCCTCAATTAGATTCAAATAATGATTCAATTAACTCCATTGAATATTTTTCTCCTGTTACTTTTAATGAAATTGAAAAATATATTGATAACCTAAAACCATCCAACTCTAAGGGAAATTATGGATTATCTTGTGATATGTTAAAAAAAATAAAACAACATGTCCTAACTCCATTGCAACATATTTTTAATTTATGCCTCAAAAATGGTCATTTTCCAGAGCAATTTAAAATCTCCACTATAATACCTATTCATAAATCTGGAGATACGAATAAATTAGACAATTATAGACCAATATCTCTTGTTTCAAACCTCTCGAAAATATTCGAAAAATGCATCAAGTTTAGAGTCATTGAACACTTAGAAAAATATAAAATTCTATCGAAAAACCAATACGGCTTTCGTAAAGACCTAAGCACCGAGGATGCGATATATGAACTGACAAAAAAGATATACTCATCTATCGATAAAAAAAGAAATGTCTTGCCATATTCCTAGATTTAAGAAAAGCTTTCGACACCGTAAATCATAATTTACTCATTACAAAAATAAATCAACTAGGTTTCAAAAAAGACACACTAAAACTACTCTCTAACTATCTTACAGACAGAACACAAAAAACAAAAATTGGGAATAATTACAGTTCAGAGTCAAAGATAAAAAATGGGGTTCCACAGGGAACTGTGCTTGGCCCGATTTTATTCTTAATGTATATTAATGATTTATGTAATTTTGTAATCCCTGTTAAAATTGTTTCTTACGCAGACGACACGGCAATAATAGTGGATGGTAATCATTGGAAAGAAACTTTTTCGAAAGCAACTGATTGTATTTCATTGGTTTCAACATGGCTAAAATACAACAAACTCGTTTTAAACTATAGCAAAACATTTTACTTACCTTTTTATAAAACCATTAAAAAGAAACCTAAAGACAACCTTAAAATTAGAATCGATAATACTAGTTGCAATCAAGAAATGTGCTTCATGTGCAACGAACTCACTGATGTCGAAAATATAAAATATTTAGGAGTATCAATAGATATAAATCTTAATTGGAAATCGCATATTAATCAAATCACTTCTAAATTAAGATATCTGACCTACATATTTTATAGACTTAAGGAAGTACTAAACATTGAAAAATTGAAAATGATCTACTTTTCCCTGGTGCAATCATCAATCAGTTATGGCATTATAGGATGGGGTGGTGCACTTGATACATTTATGAAGCCTCTACAAACAATTCAAAAACACATAATTAAAGTCATATATAACAAAAATAAAACATTCTCGACCAACTTATTATACAAAGAAACTAAAATATTTAATATACGTAAATTGTTTATATTACAAACTTTGAAATATGTGTTTAAAAACAAAAATAATTTCGAAATAAATGAAAACAGAACGAGCAAAAGAATAAATAATATATTTTATACCCCACAAACCAATACAAAATTATTGCAGACACATAGCAGTTTCATTGGTCCTCGTACATTTAACCTTCTACCACTACAAACTCAAATGATAAATAAAATGATAAAATATGTAAAAGAGGTAAAATTATGGTTGAATAACGTAGATGTTGAAACGCTTTTTCTATAAATTTATCCATCCTTCTACAACTCATTTGATGTAACTTCTAAACTGTAGTGCAATATGTTTTCTGTTTATTTTATTACTTTAATTTTTTTTTTATAATAACTAAAAAAAAAAAAAAAAATGTATGTTTTTCTCCATATATGTATTTTATTTTTATAATAGCTGAAAAAACCTTTTTCACTTATTCTACCTATGTAATACTTATCTTTTATATACTATCTTTATATTTAATATGTTTTTTTAAGTCTAATTTATACTTTGGGTACTTGAAATATAGTATTTTGTTTTAATATTACCCACACTCAGGCAGGGCCTGTGGGTTTTCATTTCTTGTTCATAATTGTTATTATATATTATGTTATTATACAATACTTGCTATTTTACATTATATGTACAAAGAAATGGGAATAAATAAAGTTTAAAAAAAAAAAAAAAAGACGCATTGTAAATGTCTTCATACAAAATTATTACCGTATTGTGGGCTCATTTTCAGAGTTTGGTTCGGTCATAACTTTGGCCCTATGTCACCGAACGGACGAAAATTTTGAATTCTTACTTAAAATGACGTTTTGAAAATTATGAACGTATTATGGGCTCATTTTCAGAGTTGGGTTCGGTCATAACTTTGACCCTATGACTGAAATTTAGATTCTTACTAAAAATGACGTTCTGTACACGAATCACACAAAATATCATCCAAAAGACGGATTGTAAATTCTTCATACAAAATTATTACAGTATAATGGGCTCATTTTCAGAGTTGGGTTCGGTCATAACTTTGACCCTATGACTGAAATTTTGGATTCTTACTTTAAATGACGTTCTGTACACGAATAACTCAAAATATCATCCAAATGACGCATCGTAAATTTCTTCATTCAAAATTATTTTGGGCTCATTTTCAGAGTTTGGTTCGGTCATAACTTTGGCCCTATGTCACCGAACGGACTAAAATTTTGAATTCTTACTAAAAATGAAGTTTTGAAAATTATAAACGTATTATGGGCTCATTTTCAGAGTTGGGTTCGGTCATAACTTTGACCCTTTGACTGAAATTTAGATTCTTAGAATCACACAAAATATCCTCCAAAAGACGCATTGTAAATGTCTTTATACAATTTTTTTACAGTATTATGGGCTCTTTTTGAGAGTTGGGTTCGATCATTACTTTGGCCCTATAGCATCGTACCAACTGAAATTATGGATTTTCACTAGAAATGACGTTCTGTACCCGAATCACCAAAATATCCTCCAAAAGACGCATTGTAAATGTCTTCATACAAAATTATAACAGTATTTAATTTAATAGTTACATTTTCAAAGTTGGGTTCGGTCATAACTTTGGCCCTATAGCATCGTACCAACTGAAATTTTGGATTTTCAGTAGAAATGACGTTCCGTACCCGAAACACCAAAATATCCACCAAAAGACGCAATGTAAATGTCTTCATACAAAATTATTACAGTTTTATGGGCTCATTTTCAGAGTTAAGTTCGGTCACAACTTTGACCCTATGACTGAAATTTTGGATTCTTACTAAAAATGACGTTCTCTACACGAATCAGATAAAATATCATCCAAAAGACGCATCGTAAATTTCCTCATTCAAAATCGTATTATGGGCGCATTTTCAGAGTTGGGTTCTGTCAAAACTTTGGCCCCATAGCATCGTACCAACTAAAATTCTGTACCCGAATCACCCAAAATATTCTCCAAAAGACGCATTGTAAATGTCTTCATACACAATTATTACAGTATTATGGGCTCATTTTCAGAGTTATGCTATAGCTATGGCACCGAACCAACTGAAATTTTGGTTTCTTACTAAAAATGACGTTTTGTACACGAATAACCCAAAGAATTCTCAAAAAGACGCATTGTTAATTTCTTCATACAAAATTATTAAAGTATTATGGGCTCATTTTCAGAATTTTGTTCGATCATAACTTTGACTCTATAACTGAAATTTTGGATTCATACTAAAAATGACGTTCTGTACACGAATCACTCAAAATATCATCCAAAAGACGCATTGTAAATTTCTTCATTCAAAATTATAACCGTTTATTGCTCATTTTCAGAGTTTGGTTCGGTCATAACTTTGGCCCTATGTCACCGAACGGACTGAAATTTTGGGTTCTTACTAAAAATGAAGTTTTGTACACGAATCACTAAAAATATCCTCCAAATGACGAATCGTAAATTTCTTTATTCAAAATTATTACCGTATTATGGGCTCATTTTCAGAGTTTGGTTCGGTCATAACTTTGGCCCTATGTCACCGAACGGACTGAAATTTGGGTTCTTACTAAAAATGACATTTTGTACCGGAATTATCAAAATATCCTCCAAAAGACGCATTGTAAATGTCTTCATACAAAATTACTACAGTATTATGGGCTCATTTTCAGAGTTAAATTCGGTCACAACATTGACCCTATGACTGAAATTTTGGATTCTTACTAAAAATGACGTTCTCTACACGAATCATACAAAATATCATCCAAAAGACGCAACGTAAATTTCCCCATTCAAAATTATTACCGTATTATGGGCTCATTTGTAGAGTTGGGTTCGTTCATAACTTTGGCCCTATGTCACCGAACGGACTGTGATTTTGGCTTCTTACTAAAAATGACGTTTTGTACGCGAATCACCAAAATATCCTCCAAAAGACGCATTGTAAATATCTTCATACAAAATTACTACAGTATTATGGGCTCATCTTCAGATTAGGATTCTGTCATAACTTTGGCCCTATGTCACCGAACGGAATGTAATTTTGGCTTCTAACTAAAAATGACGTTTTGTACGCGAATCACCAAAATATCCTCCAAAAGACACATTGTAAATATCTTCATACAAAATTACTACAGTATTATGGGCTCATCTTCAGATTTGGGTTCTGTCATAACTTTGGCCCTATAGCATCTTCCCTATTGAAATTTTGAATTTTCACTAGAAATGACGTTTTGTACCCGAATGACCCAAAATATTATCAAAAAGACGCATTGTTAATTTCTTCATACAAAATTATTCCAGTAGAATGGGCTCATTTTCAGAGTTTGGTTCGGTTATAACTTTGGCCCTATGTCACCGAAACGGACTAAAAATTTAATTTCTTACTAAAACTGACGTTTTGTACCCGAGTCACTAAAAATATCATCCAAATGACGCATCGTAAATTTCTTTATTCAAAATTATTACCGTATTATGGGCTCATTTTCAGAGTTTGGTTCTGTCATAACTTTGGCCCTATGTCACCGAACGGACTGAAATTTGGGTTCTTACTAAAAATGACGTTTTGTACCCGAATTATCGAAATATCCTCCAAAAGACGCATTGTAAATGTCTTCATACAAAATTATTACAGTATTATGGGCTCATTTGCAGAGTTGGGTTCGTTCATAACTTTGGCCCTATGTCACAGAACGGACTGAAATTTGGGTTCTTACTAAAAATGACGTTTTGTACCCGAATTATCAAAATATCCTCCAAAAGACGCATTGTAAATGTCTTCATACAAAATTACTACATTCTTATGGGCTCATCTTCAGATTTGGGTTCCGTCATAACTTAGGCCCTATAGCATCTTCCCTACTGAAATTTCGAATTTTCACTAGAAATGACGTTCTGTACCCAAATGACCCAAAATATCTTCCAAAAGACGCATTGTTAATTTCTTCATAAAAAATTATTCCAGTAGAATGGGCCCATTTTCAGAGTTTGGTTCGGTCATTACTTTGACCCTAGAGCATGGTACCAACTGAAATTTTTGATTTTCACTAGAAATGACGTTCTGTACCCGAATCACCCAAAATATTTTCCAAAAGACGCATTTTAAATGTCTTCATACAAAATTATTACAGTATTATGGGCTCATTTTCAGAGTTAAGTTCGGTCACAACTTTGACCCTATGACTGAAATTTTGGATTCTTACTAAAAATGACGTTCTCTACATCCTCTACGCATTGCTAATTTCTTCATACAAAATTATTAAAGTATTATGGGCTCATTTTCAGAGTTTTGTTCGGTCATAACTTTGACCCTTTGACTGAAATTTTGGATTCATACTAAAAATGTCGTTCTGTGCAGGAATCACTCAAAATATAATAGAAAAGATGCATTGTAAATTTCTTCATTCAAAATTATAACCGTGTTATTGGCTCATTTTCAGAGTTTGGTTCGGTCATAACTTTGGCCCTATGTCACCGAACGGACTGAAATTTTAGGTTCTTACTAAAAATCAGGTTTTGAACCCGAATCACCCAAAATATCCTGCAAAAGAGGCATTGTTTATTTCTTCATTCAAAATTATTTTGGGCTCATTTTCAGAGTTTGGTTCGGTCATAACATTGGCCCTGTGTCACCGAACGGACTGAAATTTTACGTTCTTACTAAAAATGAGGTTTTGTACCCGAATCACCCAAAATATCCTGCAAAAGACGAATCGTAAATATCTCTATTCAAAGTTATTACCGTACTATGGGCTCATTTTCAGAGTTTGGTTCGGTCATAACGTTGGCCCTATGACATCGAACGGACTGAACTTTTTGGTTCTTAATAAAAATAACGTTTTGTACCTGAATCACTAAAATACCTTCCAAAAGACGCATTGTAAATATCTTCATACAAAATTACTACAGTATTAAGGGCTCATCTTCAGATTTGGGTTCAGTCATAACTTTGGCCCTATAGCATCTTCCCTACTGAAATTTCGAATTTTCACTAGAAATGACGTTCTGTACCCAAATGACCTAAAATATCTTCAAAAAGACGCATTGTTAATTTCTTCATACAAAATTATTCCAGTAGAATGGGCTCATTTTCAGAGTTTGGTTCGGTTATAACTTTGGCCCTATGTCACCGAAACGGACTAAAAATTTAATTTCTTACTAAAACTGACGTTTTGTACCCGAGTCACTAAAAATATCATCCAAATGACGCATCGTAAATTTCTTTATTCAAAATTATTACCGTATTATGGGCTCATTTTCAGAGTTTGGTTCGGTCATAACTTTGGCCCTATGTCACCGAAAGGACTGAAATTTGGGTTCTTACTAAAAATGACGTTTTGTACCCGAATTATCGAAATATCCTCCAAAAGACGCATTGTAAATGTCTTCTTACAAAATTATTACAGTATTATTGGCTCATTTGCAGAGTTGGGTTCGTTCATAACTTTGGCCCTATGTCACCGAACGGACTGAAATTTGGGTTCTTCCTAAAAATGACGTTTTGTACCCGAATTATCAAAATATCCTCCAAAAGACGCATTGTAAATGTCTTCATACAAAATTACTACAGTCTTATGGGCTCATCTTCAGATTTGGGTTCCGTCATAACTTAGGCCTTTTAGCATCTTCCCTACTGAAATTTCGAATTTTCACTAGAAATGACGTTCTGTACCCAAATGACCCAAAATATCTTCCAAAAGACGCATTGTTAATTTCTTCATACCAAATTATTCCAGTAGAATGGGCCCATTTTCAGAGTTTGGTTCGGTCATTACTTTGACCCTAGAGCATGGTACCAACTGAAATTTTTGATTTTCAATCTTGATATGTAGCAAACACTTTGTGGGAATACATAATTATAATAAACACAATTAAATAACTTTGTTTTAATTCCACTTTATTATTTTTTAATCAAACCGGTTTCGGTTCGTACTGAACCTTCCTCAGGGGTGAATAAAAATATATTGAACATAATACAGAAAAACATGGTATTTATAAGTAAAATTAGAAGAGGGAGACAGAATATCAATTTAGGTGGGGGCGATGAGGGAGGTGTCTAAGAGGGAGGGGTGAACGTGGGTGGGGGTAATGGAAATATTTTAAAAATCGGGGTGTTAGACAAATCTAATTGTTTATTAAGTAAATTGGTTTTATTTATTTTTAATGACTTTTTTATTTCAAGGGCTTCAAGATTATTAAGGCGTAGACCTATCCCATTTCTATGCAATACATCTATCCCGGAAGCTTTATTAAATGAGTGATTTTTATCTATTAGGTGGGAGGCGAATTCTGAAAAACCTACACTGTTTAGACATCTTAAGTGTTCGACCACTCTTGTTTGAATGTTTCTAGCCGTTTTACCGATGTAAAAGGCCGAACAGTCATTACATTTAAGTTTATATATGCCAGAATGGCTTAAGTTATTTTCTTTATCTTAAGAGTTTATTAAAAGTTTACCTAGGTTGTTATTAGTATAAAACGCAGCTTTAATTTCTGTAGGGAATTTAGAAACACATGAAGATGAAAAGTTATTTATGAATAAAATTCTACGCCAACCGTGGTTTTTATTATCTCTGATGTTGTGTGTATTATTATAAAGGAATTTATTAGTAGATATGAGATTAAGTTTTTTTGTAAGGATTTTATCGATTAAGCTATGGGGATATCCATTATTTATTGCAATAGATTTGATTTTAGCGAGTTCTTCAGTAAAATTGACGTTAGATAAAGGAATATTGACAAGTCTGTGAATCATAGAATGGAATGCGGAGTGTTTATGGGAGATGGGGTGATTAGAAGTACTGTGAATTACGGATTTTCAATCGGAATTTTGATTTTCACTAGAAATGACGTTCTGTACCCGAATCACCCAAAATATTTTCCAAAAGACGCATTGTAAACGTCTTCATACAAAATTATTACAGTATTATGGGCTCATTTTCAGAGTTAAGTTCGGTCACAACTTTGACCCTATGACTGAAATTTTGGATTCTTACTAAAAATGACGTTCTCTACACGAATCATACAAAATATCATCCAAAAGACGCAACGTAAATTTCCTCATTCAAAATTATTACCGTATTATGGGCGCGTTATCAGTGTTGGGTTCTGTCATAACTTTGGCCCTATAGCATCGTACCAACTTAAATTTAGAATTTTCACTAGAAATGACGTTCTGTACCCGAATCACCCAAAATATTCTTCAAAAAACGCATTGCTAATTTCTTCATACAAAATTATTAAAGTATTATGGGCTCATTTTCAGAGTTTTGTTCGGTCATAACTTTGGCCCTATGTCACCGAAACGGACTTAAAATTTAATTTCTTACTAAAACTGACCTTTTGTACCCGAGTCACTAAAAATATCATCCAAATGACGAATCGTAAATTTCTTTATTCAAAATTATTACCGTACTATGGGCTCATTTTCAGAGTTTGGTTCGGTCATAACTTTGGCCCTATGACACCGAACGTACTGAAATTTTTGGTTCTTACTACAAATGACGTTTTGTACTCGAATCACCAAGATTTTTCCCAAAAGACGCATTGTAAATGTCTTCATACAAAATTATTACAGTATTATGGGCTCATATTCAGAGTTGGGTTCTGTCATTACTTTGGCCCTATAACTTCTTCCGAACTGAAATTTTAAATTTTCACTAGAAATGACGTTCTGTACCCGAATGACCCAAAATACCTTCCAAAAGACGCATTGTAAATATCTTCATACAAAATTACTAGAGTATTAAGGGCTCATCTTCAGATTTGGGTTCAGTCATAACTTTGGCCCTATAGCATCTTCCCTACTGAAATTTCGAATTTTCACTAGAAATGACGTTCTGTACCCAAATGACCCAAAATATCTTCCAAAAGTCGCATTGTTAATTTCTTCATACAAAATTATTCCAATAGAATGGGCCCATTTTCAGAGTTTGGTTCGGTCATTACTTTGACCCTAGAGCATGGTACCAACTGAAATTTTTGATTTTCACTAGAAATGACGTTCTGTACCCGAATCACCCAAAATATTTTCAAAAAGACGCATTGTAAATGTCTTCATACAAAATTATTACAGTATTATGGGCTCGTTTTCAAAGTTAAGTTGGGTCACAACTTTGACCCTATGACTGAAATTTTGGATTCTTACTAAAAATGACGTTCTCTACACGAATCCTACAAAATATCATCCAAAAGACGCAACGTAAATTTCCTCATTCAAAATTATTACCGTAATATGGGCGCGTTTTCAGAGTTGGGTTCTGTCATAACTTTGGCCCTATAGCATCGTACCAACTTAAATTTAGAATTTTCACTAGAAATGACGTTCTGTACCCGAATCACCCAAAATATTCTTCAAAAAACGCATTGCTAATTTCTTCATAAAAAATTATTAAAGTATTATGGGATCATTTTCAGAGTTTTGTTCAGTCATAACTTTGGCCCTATGTCACCGAAAAGGACTAAAAATTTAATTTCTTACTAAAACTGACGTTTTGTACCCGAGTCACTAAAAATATCATCCAAATGACGAATCGTAAATTTCTTTATTCAAAATTATTAACGTACTATGGGTTCATTTTCAGAGTTTGGTGCGGTCATAACTTTGGCCCTATGACACCGAACGTACTGAAATTTTTGGTTCTTACTACAAATGACGTTTTGTACTCGAATCACCAAGATTTTTCCCAAAAGACGCATTGTAAATGTCTTCATACAAAATTATTACATTATTATGGGCTCATCTTCAGAGTTGGGTTCTGTCATTACTTTGGCCCTATAACTTCTTCCGAACTGAAAATTTAAAATTTCACTAGAAATGACGTTCTGTACCCGAATGACCCAAAATACCTTCCAAAAGACGCATTGTTAATTTCTTCATACAAAATTATTCCAGTAGAAAAGGCTCATTTTCAGAGTTTGGTTCGGTCATTACTTTGACCCTATAGCATCGTACCAACTGAAATTTTTGATTTTCACTAGAAATGACGTTCTGTACCCGAATCACCCAAAATATTCTCCAAAAGACGCATTGTAAATGTCTTCATACAAAATTATTACAGTATTATAGGCTCATTTTCAGATTTTGTTCGGTGATAACTTTGACCCTATGACTGAAATTTTGGATTCATACTTAAAATGGCGTTCCGTACCCGAATCACCCAAAATATCCACCAAAATACGCATTTTAAATGTCTTCATACAAAATTATTACAGTATTATGGGCTCGTTTTCAGAGTTAAGTTCGGTCACAACTTTGACCCTATGACTGAAATTTTGGATTCTTACTAAAAATGACGTTCTCTACACGAATCACCAAAAATATTCTCCAAAAGTCCTATTGTTTATTTCTCATTCAAAGTTATTAAAGAATTATGGGCTCATTTTCAGAGTTTCGTTCCGTCATTACTTTGACCCTAAGACTGAAATTTTGGATTCATACTAAAAATGTCGTTCCGTACCCGAATCACCCAAAATATCCACCATAAGACGCATTGTAAATATCTTCATACAAAATTATTACAGTTTTATGGGCTCATTTTTAGAGTTAAGTTCGGTCACAACTTTGACCCTATGACTGAAATTTTGTATTCTTACCAAAATTGACGTTCTCTACACGAATCACACAAAATATCATCCAAAAGACGCATCGTAAATTTCCTCATTCAAAATTATTACCGTATTATGGGCGCATTTTCAGAGTTGGGTTCTGTCATAACTTTGGCCCTATAGCATCGTACCAAATAAAATTTAGAATTTTCACTAGAAATCACGTTCTGTATACGAATCACCCAAAATATTCTCCAAAAGACGCATTGTAAATGTCTTCATACAAAATCATTACAGTTTTATGTGCTCATTTTCAAAATTATTACCGTATTATGGGCGCATTTTCAGAGTTGGGTTCTGTCATAACTTTGGCCCTATAGCAGCGTACCAACTAAAATTTAGAATTTTCACTAGAATTGACGTTCTGTTCCCGAATTACCCAAAATATTCTCCAAAAGACGCATTGTAAATGTCTTCATACAAAATTATTACAGGGCTCATTTTCCGAGTTGGGTTCGTTCATTACTTTGGCCCTATGGCTCCAAACCCACTGAAATTTTGGCTTCTTACTAAAAATGACGTTTTCCACACGAATCAACCAAAATATTCTCCAAAAGTCCTCTTGTTTATTTCTTCATTAAAATTTATTAAAGAATTATGGGCTCATTTTCAGAGTTTTGTTCGGTCATTACTTTGACCCTAAGACTGAAATTTTGGATTCATACTAAAAATGACGTTCCGTACCCGAATCACCCAAAATATCCACCAAAAAACGCATTGTAAATGTCTTCATACAAAATTATTACAGTTTTATGGGCTCATTTTCAGAGTTAAGTTCGGTCACAACTTTGATCATATGACTGAAATTTTGTATTCTTACTAAAATTGACGTTCTCTACACGAATCACACAAAATATCATCCAAAAAACCCATCGTAAATTTCCTCATTCAAAATTATTACCGTATTATGGGCGCATTTTCAGAGTTGGGTTCTGTCATAACTTTGGCCCTATAGCATCGTTCCAACAAAAATTTAGAATTTTCACTAGAAGTGACGTTCTGTATACGAATCACCCAAAATATTCTCCAGAAGACGCATTGTAAATGTCTTCATACAAAATTATTACATTATTATGGGCTTATTTTCAGAGTTGGATTCGGTCATAACTTTGGCCCTATGGCACCGAACCGACTGAAATTTTGGGTTCTTGTTAAAGATGACGTTTTTTACACGAATCACTCAAAAAATCATCCAACAGACGCATCGTAAATTTCCTCATTCAAAATTATTACCGTATTATGGGCGCATTTTCAGAGATGGGTTCTGTCATAACTTTGGCCCTATAGCACCGTACCAACTAAAATTTAAAATTTTCACTAGAATTAACGTTCTCTACCCGAATTACACAAAATATTCTCAAAAAGACGCATTGTAAATGTCTTCATACAAAATTATTACATTATTATGGCCTTATTTTCAGAGTTGGATTCGGTCATAACTTTGGCCCTATGGCACCGAACCGACTGAAATATTGAATTCATACTAAAAATAACGTTCCGTACCCGAATCACCCAAAATATCCACCAAAAGACGGATTGTAAATGTCTTCATACAAAATCATTACAGTTTTATGTGCTCATTTTCAGAGATAAGTTCGGTCACAACTTTGACATTATGACTGAAATTTTGTATTCTTACTAAAATTGACGTTCTCTTCACGAATCACACAAAATATCCAAAAGACGCATCCTAAATTTCCTCATTCAAAATTATTACCGTATTATGGGCGCATTTTCAGAGTTGGGTTCTGTCATAACTTTGGCCCTATAGCATCGTACTAACTAAAATTTAGAATTTTCACTAGAATTGACGTTCTGTTCCCGAGTTACCCAAAATATTCTCCAAAAGACGCATTGTAAATGTCTTCATACAAAATTATTACAGTATTATAGGCTCATTTAAGATTTTGTTCGGTGATAACTTTGACCCTATGACTGAAATTTTGGATTCATACTTAAAATGGCGTTCCGTACCCGAATCACCCAAAATATCCACCAAAATACGCATTTTAAATGTCTTCATACAAAATTATTACAGTATTATGGGCTCGTTTTCAAAGTTAAGTTCGGTCACAACTTTGACCCTATGACTGAAATTTTGGATTCTTACTAAAAATGACGTTCTCTACACGAATCCTACAAAATATCATCCAAAAGACGCAACGTAAATTTCCTCATTCAAAATTATTACCGTAATATGGGCGCGTTTTCAGAGTTGGGTTCTGTCATAACTTTGGCCCTATAGCATCGTACCAACTTAAATTTAGAATTTTCACTAGAAATGACGTTCTGTACCCGAATCACCCAAAATATTCTTCAAAAAACGCATTGCTAATTTCTTCATAAAAAATTATTAAAGTATTATGGGATCATTTTCAGAGTTTTGTTCGGTCATAACTTTGGCCCTATGTCACCGAAAAGGACTAAAAATTTAATTTCTTACTAAAACTGACGTTTTGTACCCGAGTCACTAAAAATATCATCCAAATGACGAATCGTAAATTTCTTTATTCAAAATTATTAACGTACTATGGGTTCATTTTCAGAGTTTGGTGCGGTCATAACTTTGGCCCTATGACACCGAACGTACTGAAATTTTTGGTTCTTACAACAAATGACGTTTTGTACTCGAATCACCAAGATTTTTCCCAAAAGACGCATTGTAAATGTCTTCATACAAAATTATTACATTATTATGGGCTCATCTTCGAGTTGGGTTCTGTCATTACTTTGGCCCTATAACTTCTTCCGAACTGAAATTTTAAATTTTCACTAGAAATGACGTTCTGTACCCGAATGACCCAAAATACCTTCCAAAAGACGCATTGTTAATTTCTTCATACAAAATTATTCCAGTAGAAAAGGCTCATTTTCAGAGTTTGGTTCGGTCATTACTTTGACCCTATAGCATCGTACCAACTGAAATTTTTGATTTTCACTAGAAATGACGTTCTGTACCCGAATCACCCAAAATATTCTCCAAAAGACGCATTGTAAATGTCTTCATACAAAATTATTACAGTATTATAGGCTCATTTTCAGATTTTGTTCGGTGATAACTTTGACCCTATGACTGAAATTTTGGATTCATACTTAAAATGGCGTTCCGTACCCGAATCACCCAAAATATCCACCAAAATACGCATTTTAAATGTCTTCATACAAAATTATTACAGTATTATGGGCTCGTTTTCAGAGTTAAGTTCGGTCACAACTTTGACCCTATGACTGAAATTTTGGATTCTTACTAAAAATGACGTTCTCTACACGAATCACCAAAAATATTCTCCAAAAGTCCTATTGTTTATTTCTCATTCAAAGTTATTAAAGAATTATGGGCTCATTTTCAGAGTTTCGTTCCGTCATTACTTTGACCCTAAGACTGAAATTTTGGATTCATACTAAAAATGTCGTTCCGTACCCGAATCACCCAAAATATCCACCATAAGACGCATTGTAAATATCTTCATACAAAATTATTACAGTTTTATGGGCTCATTTTTAGAGTTAAGTTCGGTCACAACTTTGACCCTATGACTGAAATTTTGTATTCTTACCAAAATTGACGTTCTCTACACGAATCACACAAAATATCCACCATAAGACGCATCGTAAATTTCCTCATTCAAAATTGTTACCGTATTATGGGCGCATTTTCAGAGTTGGGTTCTGTCATAACTTTGGCCCTATAGCATCGTACCAACTAAAATTTAGAATTTTCACTAGATATGACGTTCTGTATACGAATCACCCAAAATATTCTCCCAAAAACAGATTGTAAATTTCCTCATTCAAAATTATTACCGTATTATGGGCGCATTTTCAGAGTTGGGTTCTATCATAACTTTGGCCCTATAGCATCGTACCAACTAAAATTTAGAATTTTCACTAGAAATAACGTTCTCTACACGAATCACCCAAAATATTCTACAAAAGACGCATTGTAAATGTCTTCAGACAAAATTATTACAGGATTATGGGCTTATTTTCAGAGTTGGATTCGGTCATAACTTTGGCCCTATGGTACCGAACCGACAGAAATTTTGGGTTCTTGCTAAAGATGACGTTTTGTACACGAATCACCCAAAATTTTCTCCAAAAGTCCTATTGTTTATTTCTTCATTCAAATTTATTAAAGAATTATGGGCTCATTTTCAGAATTTTGTTCGGCTATTACTTTGACCCTAAGACTGAAATTTTGGATAAATACTAAAAATGACGTTCCGTACCCGAATCACCCAAAATATCCACCAAAAGACGCATTGTAAATGTCTTCATACAAAATTATTACAGTTTTATGGGCTCATTTTCAGAGTTAAGTTCGGTCACAACTTTGACCCTATGACTGAAATTTTGTATTCTTACTAAAATTGACGTTCTCTACACGAATCACACAAAATATCATCCAACAGACGCATCGTAAATTTCCTCATTCAAAATTATTACCGTATTATGGGCGCATTTTCAGAGTTGGGTTCTGTCATAACTTTGGCCCTATAGCACCGTACCAACTAAAATTTAAATTTTCACTAGAATTGACGTTTTGTACCCGAATGACCCAAAATACCTTCCAAAAGACGCATTGTTAATTTCTTCATACAAAATTATTCCAGTAGAAAAGGCTCATTTTCAGAGTTTGGTTCGGTCATTACTTTGACCCTATAGCATCGTACCAACTGAAATTTTTGATTTTCACTAGAAATGACGTTCTGTACCCGAATCACCCAAAATATTCTCCAAAAGACGCATTGTAAATGTCTTCATACAAAATTATTACAGTATTATAGGCTCATTTTCAGATTTTGTTCGGTGATAACTTTGACCCTATGACTGAAATTTTGGATTCATACTTAAAATGGCGTTCCGTACCCGAATCACCCAAAATATCCACCAAAATACGCATTTTAAATGTCTTCATACAAAATTATTACAGTATTATGGGCTCGTTTTCAGAGTTAAGTTCGGTCACAACTTTGACCCTATGACTGAAATTTTGGATTCTTACTAAAAATGACGTTCTCTACACGAATCACCAAAAATATTCTCCAAAAGTCCTATTGTTTATTTCTCATTCAAAGTTATTAAAGAATTATGGGCTCATTTTCAGAGTTTCGTTCCGTCATTACTTTGACCCTAAGACTGAAATTTTGGATTCATACTAAAAATGTCGTTCCGTACCCGAATCACCCAAAATATCCACCATAAGACGCATTGTAAATATCTTCATACAAAATTATTACAGTTTTATGGGCTCATTTTTAGAGTTAAGTTCGGTCACAACTTTGACCCTATGACTGAAATTTTGTATTCTTACCAAAATTGACGTTCTCTACACGAATCACACAAAATATCATCCAAAAGACGCATCGTAAATTTCCTCATTCAAAATTATTACCGTATTATGGGCCCATTTTCAGAGTTGGGTTCTGTCATAACTTTGGCCCTTTAGCATCGTACCAACTAAAATTTAGAATTTTCACTAGATATGACGTTCTGTATACGAATCACCCAAAATATTCTCCCAAAAACAGATTGTAAATTTCCTCATTCAAAATTATTACCGTATTATGGGCGCATTTTCAGAGTTGGGTTCTGTCATAACTTTGGCCCTATAGCATCGTACCAAATAAAATTTAGAATTTTCACTAGAAATCACGTTCTGTATACGAATCACCCAAAATATTCTCCAAAAGACGCATTGTAAATGTCTTCATACAAAATCATTACAGTTTTATGTGCTCATTTTCAAAATTATTACCGTATTATGGGCGCATTTTCAGAGTTGGGTTCTGTCATAACTTTGGCCCTATAGCAGCGTACCAACTAAAATTTAGAATTTTCACTAGAATTGACGTTCTGTTCCCGAATTACCCAAAATATTCTCCAAAAGACGCATTGTAAATGTCTTCATACAAAATTATTACAGGGCTCATTTTCCGAGTTGGGTTCGTTCATTACTTTGGCCCTATGGCTCCAAACCCACTGAAATTTTGGCTTCTTACTAAAAATGACGTTTTCCACACGAATCAACCAAAATATTCTCCAAAAGTCCTCTTGTTTATTTCTTCATTAAAATTTATTAAAGAATTATGGGCTCATTTTCAGAGTTTTGTTCGGTCATTACTTTGACCCTAAGACTGAAATTTTGGATTCATACTAAAAATGACGTTCCGTACTTGAAACACCCAAAATATCCACCAAAAGACGCATTGTAAATGTCTTCATACAAAATTATTACAATTTTATGGGCTCATTTTCAGAGTTAAGTTCGGTCACAACTTTGATCATATGACTGAAATTTTGTATTCTTACTAAAATTGACGTTCTCTACACGAATCACACAAAATATCATCCAAAAAACCCATCGTAAATTTCCTCATTCAAAATTATTACCGTATTATGGGCGCATTTTCAGAGTTGGGTTCTGTCATAACTTTGGCCCTATAGCATCGTTCCAACAAACATTTAGAATTTTCACTAGAAATGACGTTCTTTACCCGAATTACACAAAATATTCTCAAAAAGACGCATTGTAAATGTCTTCATACAAAATTATTACATTATTATGGCCTTATTTTCAGAGTTGGATTCGGTCATAACTTTGGCCCTATGGCACCGAACCGACTGAAATATTGAATTCATACTAAAAATAACGTTCCGTACCCGAATCACCCAAAATATCCACCAAAAGACGGATTGTAAATGTCTTCATACAAAATCATTACAGTTTTATGTGCTCATTTTCAGAGATAAGTTCGGTCACAACTTTGACATTATGACTGAAATTTTGTATTCTTACTAAAATTGACGTTCTCTTCACAAATCACACAAAATATCCAAAAGACGCATCCTAAATTTCCTCATTCAAAATTATTACCGTATTATGGGCGCATTTTCAGAGTTGGGTTCTGTCATAACTTTGGCCCTATAGCATCGTACTAACTAAAATTTAGAATTTTCACTAGAATTGACGTTCTGTTCCCGAATTACCCAAAATATTCTCCAAAAGACGCATTGTAAATGTCTTCATACAAAATTATTACAGGGCTCATTTTCCGAGTTGGGTTCGTTCATTACTTTGGCCCTATGGCTCCAAACCAACTGAAATTTTGGCTTCTTACTACAAATGACGTTTTCCACACGAATCACCCAAAATATTCTCCAAAAGTCCTATTGTTTATTTCTTCATTAAAATTTATTAAAGAATTATGGGCTCATTTTCAGAGTTTTGTTCGGTCATTACTTTGACCCTAAGACTGAAATTTTGGATTCATACTAAAAATGACGTTCCGTACTTGAAACACCCAAAATATCCACCAAAAGACGCATTGTAAATGTCTTCATACAAAATTATTACAATTTTATGGGCTCATTTTCAGAGTTAAGTTCGGTCACAACTTTGACCATATGACTGAAATTTTATATTCTTAATAAAATTGACGTTCTCTACACGAATCACACAAAATATCATCCAAAAAACCCATCGTAAATTTCCTCATTCAAAATTATTACCGTATTATGGGCGCATTTTCAGAGTTGGGTTCTGTCATAACTTTGGCCCTATAGCATCGTTCCAACAAAAATTTAGAATTTTCACTAGAAATGACGTTCTGTATACGAATCACTCAAAATATTCTCCAAAAGACGCATTGTAAATGTCTTCATACAAAATTATTACATTATTATGGGCTTATTTTCAGAGTTGGATGCGGTCATAACTTTGGCCCTATGACACCGAACGTACTGAAATTTTTGGTTCTTACTACAAATGACGTTTTGTACTCGAATCACCAAGATTTTTCCCAAAAGACGCATTGTAAATGTCTTCATACAAAATTATTACATTATTATGGGCTCATCTTCAGAGTTGGGTTCTGTCATTACTTTGGCCCTATAACTTCTTCCGAACTGAAATTTTAAATTTTCACTAGAAATGACGTTTTGTACCCGAATGACCCAAAATACCTTCCAAAAGACGCATTGTTAATTTCTTCATACAAAATTATTCCAGTAGAAAAGGCTCATTTTCAGAGTTTGGTTCGGTCATTACTTTGACCCTATAGCATCGTACCAACTGAAATTTTTGATTTTCACTAGAAATGACGTTCTGTACCCGAATCACCCAAAATATTCTCCAAAAGACGCATTGTAAATGTCTTCATACAAAATTATTACAGTATTATAGGCTCATTTTCAGATTTTGTTCGGTGATAACTTTGACCCTATGACTGAAATTTTGGATTCATACTTAAAATGGCGTTCCGTACCCGAATCACCCAAAATATCCACCAAAATACGCATTTTAAATGTCTTCATACAAAATTATTACAGTATTATGGGCTCGTTTTCAGAGTTAAGTTCGGTCACAACTTTGACCCTATGACTGAAATTTTGGATTCTTACTAAAAATGACGTTCTCTACACGAATCACCAAAAATATTCTCCAAAAGTCCTATTGTTTATTTCTCATTCAAAGTTATTAAAGAATTATGGGCTCATTTTCAGAGTTTCGTTCCGTCATTACTTTGACCCTAAGACTGAAATTTTGGATTCATACTAAAAATGTCGTTCCGTACCCGAATCACCCAAAATATCCACCATAAGACGCATTGTAAATATCTTCATACAAAATTATTACAGTTTTATGGGCTCATTTTTAGAGTTAAGTTCGGTCACAACTTTGACCCTATGACTGAAATTTTGTATTCTTACCAAAATTGACGTTCTCTACACGAATCACACAAAATATCATCCAAAAGACGCATCGTAAATTTCCTCATTCAAAATTATTACCGTATTATGGGCGCATTTTCAGAGTTGGGTTCTGTCATAACTTTGGCCCTTTAGCATCGTACCAACTAAAATTTAGAATTTTCACTAGATATGACGTTCTGTATACGAATCACCCAAAATATTCTCCCAAAAACAGATTGTAAATTTCCTCATTCAAAATTATTACCGTATTATGGGCGCATTTTCAGAGTTGGGTTCTGTCATAACTTTGGCCCTATAGCATCGTACCAAATAAAATTTAGAATTTTCACTAGAAATCACGTTCTGTATACGAATCACCCAAAATATTCTCCAAAAGACGCATTGTAAATGTCTTCATACAAAATCATTACAGTTTTATGTGCTCATTTTCAAAATTATTACCGTATTATGGGCGCATTTTCAGAGTTGGGTTCTGTCATAACTTTGGCCCTATAGCAGCGTACCAACTAAAATTTAGAATTTTCACTAGAATTGACGTTCTGTTCCCGAATTACCCAAAATATTCTCCAAAAGACGCATTGTAAATGTCTTCATACAAAATTATTACAGGGCTCATTTTCCGAGTTGGGTTCGTTCATTACTTTAGCCCTATGGCTCCAAACCCACTGAAATTTTGGCTTCTTACTAAAAATGACGTTTTCCACACGAATCAACCAAAATATTCTCCAAAAGTCCTCTTGTTTATTTCTTCATTAAAATTTATTAAAGAATTATGGGCTCATTTTCAGAGTTTTGTTCGGTCATTACTTTGACCCTAAGACTGAAATTTTGGATTCATACTAAAAATGACGTTCCGTACTTGAAACACCCAAAATATCCACCAAAAGACGCATTGTAAATGTCTTCATACAAAATTATTACAATTTTATGGGCTCATTTTCAGAGTTAAGTTCGGTCACAACTTTGATCATATGACTGAAATTTTGTATTCTTACTAAAATTGACGTTCTCTACACGAATCACACAAAATATCATCCAAAAAACCCATCGTAAATTTCCTCATTCAAAATTATTACCGTATTATGGGCGCATTTTCAGAGTTGGGTTCTGTCATAACTTTGGCCCTATAGCATCGTTCCAACAAAAATTTAGAATTTTCACTAGAAATGACGTTCTTTACCCGAATTACACAAAATATTCTCAAAAAGACGCATTGTAAATGTCTTCATACAAAATTATTACATTATTATGGCCTTATTTTCAGAGTTGGATTCGGTCATAACTTTGGCCCTATGGCACCGAACCGACTGAAATATTGAATTCATACTAAAAATAACGTTCCGTACCCGAATCACCCAAAATATCCACCAAAAGACGGATTGTAAATGTCTTCATACAAAATCATTACAGTTTTATGTGCTCATTTTCAGAGATAAGTTCGGTCACAACTTTGACATTATGACTGAAATTTTGTATTCTTACTAAAATTGACGTTCTCTTCACAAATCACACAAAATATCCAAAAGACGCATCCTAAATTTCCTCATTCAAAATTATTACCGTATTATGGGCGCATTTTCAGAGTTGGGTTCTGTCATAACTTTGGCCCTATAGCATCGTACTAACTAAAATTTAGAATTTTCACTAGAATTGACGTTCTGTTCCCGAATTACCCAAAATATTCTCCAAAAGACGCATTGTAAATGTCTTCATACAAAATTATTACAGGGCTCATTTTCCGAGTTGGGTTCGTTCATTACTTTGGCCCTATGGCTCCAAACCAACTGAAATTTTGGCTTCTTACTACAAATGACGTTTTCCACACGAATCACCCAAAATATTCTCCAAAAGTCCTATTGTTTATTTCTTCATTAAAATTTATTAAAGAATTATGGGCTCATTTTCAGAGTTTTGTTCGGTCATTACTTTGACCCTAAGACTGAAATTTTGGATTCATACTAAAAATGACGTTCCGTACTTGAAACACCCAAAATATCCACCAAAAGACGCATTGTAAATGTCTTCATACAAAATTATTACAATTTTATGGGCTCATTTTCAGAGTTAAGTTCGGTCACAACTTTGACCATATGACTGAAATTTTATATTCTTAATAAAATTGACGTTCTCTACACGAATCACACAAAATATCATCCAAAAAACCCATCGTAAATTTCCTCATTCAAAATTATTACCGTATTATGGGCGCATTTTCAGAGTTGGGTTCTGTCATAACTTTGGCCCTATAGCATCGTTCCAACAAAAATTTAGAATTTTCACTAGAAATGACGTTCTGTATACGAATCACTCAAAATATTCTCCAAAAGTCCTATTGTTTATTTCTTCATTAAAATTTATTAAAGAATTATGGGCTCATTTTCAGAGTTTTGTTCGGTCATTACTTTGACCCTAAGACTGAAATTTTGGATTCATACTAAAAATGACGTTCCGTACTTGAAACACCCAAAATATCCACCAAAAGACGCATTGTAAATGTCTTCATACAAAATTATTACAATTTTATGGGCTCATTTTCAGAGTTAAGTTCGGTCACAACTTTGACCATATGACTGAAATTTTATATTCTTAATAAAATTGACGTTCTCTACACGAATCACACAAAATATCATCCAAAAAACCCATCGTAAATTTCCTCATTCAAAATTATTACCGTATTATGGGCGCATTTTCAGAGTTGGGTTCTGTCATAACTTTGGCCCTATAGCATCGTTCCAACAAAAATTTAGAATTTTCACTAGAAATGACGTTCTGTATACGAATCACTCAAAATATTCTCCAAAAGACGCATTGTAAATGTCTTCATACAAAATTATTACATTATTATGGGCTTATTTTCAGAGTTGGATTCGGTCATAACTTTGGCCCTATGGCACCGAACCGACTGAAATTTTGGGTTCTTGCTAGAGATGACGTTTTTTACACGAATCACTCAAAAAATCATCCAACAGACGCATCGTAAATTTCCTCATTCAAAATTATTACCGTATTATGGGCGCATTTTCAGAGATGGGTTCTGTCATAACTTTAGCCCTATAGCACCGTACCAACTAAAATTTGAAATTTTAACTAGAATTGACGTTCTGTACCCGAATTACACAAAATATTCTCCAAAAGACGCATTGTAAATGTCTTCTTACAAAATTATTACATTATTATGGCCTTATTTTCAGAGTTGGATTCGGTCATAACTTTGGCCCTATGGCACCGAACCGACTGAAATTTTGGGTTCTTGCTAAAGATGACGTTTTGTTCACGAATCACTCAAAAATCATTCAACAGACGTATCTTAAATTTCCTCATTCAAAATTATTACCGTATTATGGGCGCATTTTCAGAAATGGGTTCTGTCATAACTTTGGCCCTATAGCATCGTACCAACTAAAATATGGAATTTTCACTAGAATTGACGTTCTGTACCCGAATTACACAAAATATTCTCCAAAAGTCGCATTGTTTATTTCTTCATTCAAAGTTATTAAAGAATTAAGGACTCATTTTCAGAGTTTTGTTCGGTCATTACTTTAAACCTAAGACTGAAATATTGAATTCATACTAAAAATAACGTTTCGTACCCGAATCACCCAAAATATCCACCAAAAGACGGATTGTAAATGTCTTCATACAAAATCATTACAGTTTTATGTGCTCATTTTCAGAGTTAAGTTCGGTCACAACTTTGACATTATGACCGAAATTTTGTATTCTTACTAAAATTGACGTTCTCTTCACGAATCACACAAAATATCCAAAAGACGCATCTTAAATTTCCTCATTCGAAATTATTACCGTATTATGGGCGCATTTTCAGAGTTGCGTTCTGTCATAACTTTGGCCCTATAGCATCGTACCAAATAAAATCTAGAATTTTCACTAGAAATCACGTTCTGTATACGAATCACCCAAAATATTCTCCAAAAGACGCATTGTAAATGTCTTCATACAAAATTATTACAGTATTATGGGCTTATTTTCAGAGTTGGATTCGGTCATAACTTTGGCCTTATGGCACCGAACCGACTGAAATTTTGCTTCTTGCTAAAAATCACGTTTTGTACACGAATCACTCAAAAAATCATCCAACAGACGCATCGTAAATTTTCTCATTCAAAAGTATTTCCGTATAATGGGCGCATTATCAGAGTTGGGTTCTTTCATAACTTTGGCCCTATAGCATCGTTCCAACTAAAATTTAGAATTTTTACTAGAATTGTCGTTCTGTACCCGAATTACACAAAATATTCTCCAAAAGACGCATTGTAAATGTCTTCATACAAAATTATTACAGGGGTCATTTTCAGAGTTGGATTTGGTCATAACTTTGGCCCTATGGCACCGAACCGACTGAAATTTTGGGTTCTTGCTAGAGATGACGTTTTGTACACGAATCACTCAAAAATTCATCCAACAGACGCATATTAAATTTCCTCATTAAAAAGTATTTCCGTATTATGTGCGCATTTTCAGAGTTGGGTTCTGTCATAACTTTGGCCCTATAGCATCGTACCAACTAAAATTTATAATTTTCACTAGAAATCACGTTCTGTATACGAATCACCCAAAATATTCTCCAAAAGACGCATTGTAAATGTCTTCATACAAAATTATTACAGTATTATGGGCTTATTTTCAGAGTTGGATTCGGTCATAACTTTGGCCTTATGGCACCGAACCGACTGAAATTTTGCTTCTTGCTAAAAATCACGTTTTGTACACGAATCACTCAAAAAATCATCCAACAGACGCATCGTAAATTTCCTCATTCAAAAGTATTTCCGTATAATGGGCGCATTTTCAGAGTTGGGTTCTATCATAACTTTGGCCCTATAGCATCGTTCTAACTAATATTTAGAATTTTTACTAGAATTGACGTTCTGTACCCGAATTACACAAAATATTCTCCAAAAGACGCATTGTAAATGTCTTCATACAAAATTATTACAGGGGTCATTTTCCGAGTTGGGTTCGTTCATTACTTTGGCCCTATGGCTCCAAACCCACTGAAATTTTGGCTTCTTACTAAAAATGACGTTTTCCACACGAATTACCCATAATATTCTCCAAAAGTCCTATTGTTTATTTCTTCATTCAAATTTATTAAAGAATTATGGGCTCATTTTCAGAGTGTTGTGCGGTCATTACTTTGACCCTAAGACTGAAATTTTGGATTCATACTAAAAATGACGTTCCGTACTTGAAACACCCAAAATATCCACCAAAAGACGCATTGTAAATGTCTTCATACAAAATTATTACAATTTTATGGGCTCATTTTCAGAGTTAAGTTCGGTCACAACTTTGACCAATTGACTGAAATTTTGTATTCTTACTAAAATTGACGTTCTCTACACGAATTACACAAAATATCATCCAAAAAACCCATTGTAAATTTCCTCATTCAAAATTATTACCGTATTATGGGCGCATTTTCAGAGTTGGGTTCTGTCATAACTTTGGCCCTCTAGCATCGTTCCAACAAAAATTTAGAATTTTCACTAGAAATGACGTTCTGTATACGAATTACCCAAAATATTCTCCAAAAGACGCATTGTAAATGTCTTCATACAAAATTATTACATTATTATGGGCTTATTTTCAGAGTTGGATTCGGTCATAACTTTGGCCCTATGGCACCGAACCGACTGAAATTTCGGGTTCTTGCTAAAGATGACGTTTTTTACACGAATCACTCAAAAAATCATCCAACAGACGCATCGTAAATTTCCTCATTCAAAATTATTACCGTATTATGGGCGCATTTTCAGAGATGGGTTCTGTCATAACTTTAGCCCTATAGCATCGAACCAACTAAAATTTAGAATTTTCACTAGAAATGACGTGCTGTAGACGAATCACCCAAAATATCATCCAAAAGACGCATTGTAAATGTCTTCATTCAAAATTATTACAGTTTTATGCGCTCATTTTCAGAGTTAAGTTCGGTCACAACTTTGACCCTATGACTGAAATTTTTTCATTCTTTCTAAAATTGACGTTCTCTACACGAATCACACAAAATATCATCCAACAGACGCATCGTAAATTTCCTCATTCAAAATAATTACCGTATTATGGGCGCATTTTCAGAGTTGGGTTATGTCATAACTTTGGCCCTATAGCACCGTACCAACTAAAATTTAAAATTTTCACTAGAATTGACGTTCTGTACCCGAATTCTACTACAGACGGCGACAAAAGATGACCTCAAAAAAATTTTAAATGCCCCAGCTCTCGTCAATTCATCGACCCTGAGTGCCCGACTGCCGGCCAAAAGACTACCGAGAGTCATATTTTTTAACGTTCCCCGTGAACTCACTCACGATGACTTTCTGCAGAGCGCTCTTACCGGCATCTCTGGGATACCTGACGTTGGGAGTACTAAAGCGAGCTGCAAGTTCAGTCACTTAGCTGGCGCTCGCACAGGACCAACATGCCACCGGGTTTACGAAGTTCCTGCTAATCTGCGACACGTCCTAGTGGAACAGGGAAAAGTATTTGTGGACTGGACAGTGTGCCGCGTCCGAGATTTTATTGGCCTTACAGTGTGTTCCAAGTGCCAAATGCTTGGACACTCTTTTAAATTCTGTAAAGACCAAACAAGATGTGGTCACTGTGGCCAGGATGGTCACGCTCGAGATAGTTGCCCAAATACTGCTGCGAAGCCAGTTTGTGCCACCTGCACCAGATTTGGAAAACTCGCCGATCACCCTACCGGAGACAGGGAAAACTGCCCGGCATACCTAGCTGCGCTTTCGAGGGATTTCTCCACTATCAGCTATGGCGTCTAAATACATAGATGAAGACAGTGATGTTGACTTTAAGAGAACTAATAGGTTAGATCAGTGGACCGAAGAAATGGTAGAAAAAAATAGTGAAGTGGGAAGTTTTATATGTGTACAAGTTAATATTCGTTCAATTTCTAAATACTGGGATGTATTACATATGTACCTTCACGATTGTTGGAAAAAAATAGATGTACTTATGCTTTGTGAAACCTCTATTAAAAGTGAACATGCCAGTTTATATGAGATTCCAGGTTACAATAGTGTAAGCTATATTCGCGAACACAGGTCTGGTGGGGGTATTACTGTATACATCAGAGATACATTTGTTTTCACACAAAAGAAATTGGAAACTCAGGTATTTGAAAATATTTTCGGTATAATCACACTTCCAAATAATAATGAACTTACCTTACTAGCAATATATCGCCCACCAAATTTAAGTAAATTAGCTTTCATTAATGAACTTTCAACAATACTCAATAATCTTTCCCCAAATCACTGTGAAAATGTACTAATCTTTGGGGATGTAAATATTGATTTGTTAAACTGTCTTGACCCGCTAACCATTCAATATGAAAACTTATTATCGATGAACTATTTTACTAAATGTATCGATGACGTCACGCGAGAAGCGGTTAGTGCAGGAAAAATAACACGTTCGTGCATTGATCATATTTTTGTAAGATTCAAGAGTGGAAACAAAATCACTGATACGCTTTCATCGTGTGTGTGCGAGATTAATTTAGCCGATCATTTTGTTACGGCGATAAATATTCCATTTTTTAAAAGTAATAAGAAATTAACAACAACTAAAGTTTCAATTTTATCTCAAAAAAGGATCGATACAAGCATAAGGAATTTCAATTGGAATGAATTACTCTGTGAAAAAGATTGCATTAAGCTTTATAAACAAATAAAATGTAAATTTAACGATATTTATGAAAAAAGTAAGATATACATACATTTTCAGCCAAGAAAAAGACCATGGCCTATAAAACAGTGGATGACAAATGAAGTATTGGATAGCGTTAAAAAGAGAGATAATTTATATAAAATTTGGAAAAATTCACCAAAAAATAAGATTTATGAAAAACAATATAAATCTTTTCGGAATATTGTAACAAAATTAATATTTAAATGTAAATCTACCTTTTTTAATGAAAAATTCAAAAATTATTATGGAAACACAAAGAATACATGGGATGAGATAAATAAAATATTAGGACGTAGATCTAAGAGTAATTGCGATGAAGTAATCTCAAGGTACTTACTAAAAGATAAATCTGCAGAAACAGTGTCGGACGACTTTGTCAACTACTTTTCGGACAGTATAAACTCACTAGTACATAAATGTGATCTTAGAGCATCAAATGTTGAACCAACACAGCTACCACATAGTCTTTATATACCACGTGCCACACTTTTAGATATTCAGAATATTGTAAAAATTCTAAAAAATTCAAAATCACCCGGAATAGATAACATCAGAATGTTTGATATTAAAAAACACATAGATATTTTAGGACCGATTTTGACACATTTAATTAACATAATATTAATGCAAGCCGTAATACCAGATGAGCTTAAATGTAGCATTATAAGACCTATATACAAAAGTGGCAGACATATTGACATAGGAAATTACAGACCGATCAGTATCTTGCCTGCAATAGAAAAGATACTTGAAAAATACATCTCCATAAAATTGAATAAATACCTCGAGTCTTTCTCAATAATAGATCCACACCAATATGGCTTTCAAAAAAAGAAGAGCTCTGAACTGTTACTTCAAGATTTTTCAAATTACATAAATAATGAACTAAACGATAAAAAACAATTATTAGTTTTGTTTATAGACAATTCGAAAGCTTTTGATACTATAGATCCAACAAAATTACTTAAAGTTCTGGAGGCGATAGGGGTGCGAGGACGTTTTCTTAAACTTTTGAAGAACTACCTTAGTGATCGTAAAATTCAGGTCAAAATAAATGGAAAATTGAGTAAAGTGGGATCATTGTCTACTGGTGTACCGCAGGGTTCTATCCTAGGTCCAACATTATACATAGTATTTGTCTCTCTTATGAATAAAGTATTTTCTTTTATCAAGCACTATGTATATGCGGATGACACAGCACTTGTCATCTCACATAGGGATCTGCTCACGGCCATGAATATGCTACAGCAGGACTTCATAGCATTACTAAAATGGTCTCACGACTCTGGCTTAGTTATAAATGCACAAAAAACAAAACTAATGCACATAAGATCGCCTCATGCCAGATATGCAATAGCACCATCATTAGTATCCCATAACTTTGACTGCATACACAATAACTGTATACAGCCCTGCGCCTGTGAAATTATTGACCTAGTCAAAGAATATGTCTACTTAGGGGTGACGGTGGATTGTAATATGAAATGGGATATCCATATTGTTAAGCTATGTAAGCGCCTTCGAGCGATTGTAGGCAAACTTTATAAACTTAAATATTATGTACCCATCAAAACCATGAAACTAATCTATTTGTCCCTGGCTGAATCTAATGTGAGATATGGTATAACGTCTTGGGGGCACTCATGTAAAACAAACATCCAACATGTACAGTCAATTCAAAACGCTATGGTCAAATTACTCGTCAGCAAAGCAGTTTATGACCAGCGGCAAAATATCACAATTATGTATAAATCCATAAATGTGTTACCTATTAGAGCTCTTTTTTGGTATAAAATCTGTATGCAACATATCTTAGATAGCCCATTCAAAACAATGGTGGATCACATGTACAATACTAGGCTTACACAAAATGAAGGGATGATAGTACCTAGATTTTCTAATAAACATGGCCAGCGAACTCTTGAACACATTGTACCACTTATTTTTAATATGCTGCCATATGATTTGAAAAAATGTTGCTCGACACCTAAATTTGCACTATTGTTTAGAACATGGCTATTGGAATCAGATTTTATGTATTGACTTGACTCCTCGTGCATTTTTAATTTTTAATTATTAATATTTTATTTTTTATTTATTTTTTTTTTTCTTTATACTTATTTATATTTTTATTATGTTTTTTATTAAATTGCAATATTTTTTTCTTCTATTGTAAAACATTGTATATTGTATCATGTTGTTGTCCACACTATTTTCCTGCCGACAAGCTACTTGCAGTAGCTTTGCAGGTGCAATGTAAACAAGAAAAAAAACTATTTTCTAATAAATTATACAAAATATTCTCCAAAAGACGCATTGTAAATGTCTTCATAAAAAAATATTAAATTATTATGGGCTTATTTTCAGAGTTGGATTCGGTCATAACTTTGGCCTTATGGCACCGAACCGACTGAAATTATGGGTTCTTGCTAAAAATGACGTTTTGTACACGAATCACTCAAAAAATCATTCAACAGACGTATCTTAAATTTCCTCATTCAAAATTATTACCGTATTATGGGCGCATTTTCAGAGTTGGGTTCTGTCATAACTTTGGCCCTATAGCATCGTACCAACTAAAATTTAGAATTTTCACTAGAATTGACGTTCTGTTCCCGAATTACACAAAATATTCTCCAAAAGACGCATTGTAATTGTCTTCATACAAACCAACTGAAATTTTGGCTTCTTACTAAAAATGACGTTTTCTACACGAATCACCCAAAATATTCTCCAAAAGTCGCATTGTTTATTTCTTCATTCAAAGTTATTAAAGAATTAAGGACTCATTTTCAGAGTTTTGTTCGGTCATTACTTTGAACCTAAGACTGAAATATTGAATTCATACTAAAAATAACGTTCCGTACCCGAATCACCCAAAATATCCACCAAAAGACGGATTGTAAATGTCTTCATACAAAATCATTACAGTTTTATGTGCTCATTTTCAGAGTTAAGTTCGGTCACAACTTTGACATTATGACCGAAATTTTGTATTCTTACTAAAATTGACGTTCTCTTCACGAATCACACAAAATATCCAAAAGACGCATCTTAAATTTCCTCATTCAAAATTATTACCGTATTATGGGCGCATTTTCAGAGTTGGGTTCTGTCATAACTTTGGCCCTATAGCATCGTACCAAAAAAAATTTAGAATTTTCACTAGAAATCACGTTCTGTATACGAATCACCCAAAATATTCTCCAAAAGACGCATTGTAAATGTCTTCATACAAAATTATTACAGTATTATGGGCTTATTTTCAGAGTTGGATTCGGTCATTACTTTGGCCCTATGGCACCGAACCGACTGAAATTTTGGTTTCTTGCTAGAGATGACGTTTTGTACACGAATCACTTAAAAATTCATCCAACAGACGCATCTTAAATTTCCTCATTAAAAAGTATTTCCGTATTATGGGCGCATTTTCAGAGTTGGGTTCTGTCATAACTTTGGCCCTATAGCATCGTACCAACTAAAATTTAGAATTTTCACTAGAAATCACGTTCTGTATACGAATCACCCAAAATATTCTCCAAAAGACGCATTGTAAATGTCTTCATACAAAATTATTACAGTATTATGGGCTTATTTTCAGAGTTGGATTCGGTCATAACTTTGGCCTTATGGCACCGAACCGACTGAAATTATGGGTTCTTGCTAAAAATGACGTTTTGTACACGAATCACTCAAAAAATCATCCAACAGACGCATCGTAAATTTCCTCATTCAAAAGTATTTCCGTATAATGGGCGCATTTTCAGAGTTGGGTTCTTTCATAACTTTGGCCCTATAGCATCGTTCCAACTAAAATTTAGAATTTTTACTAGAATTGACGTTCTGTACCCGAATTACACAAAATATTCTCCAAAAGGCGCATTGTAAATGTCTTCATACAAAATTATTACAGTATTATGGGCTTATTTTCAGAGTTGGATTCGGTCATAACTTTGGCCCTATGGCACCGAACCGACTGAAATTTCGGGTTCTTGCTAAAGATGACGTTTTGTACACGAATCACTCAAAAAATCATCCATCAGACGTATCTTAAATTTCCTCATTTAAAATTATTACCGTATTATAAGCGCATTTTCAGAGTTGGGTTCTGTCATAACTTTGGCCCTATAGCATCGTACCAACTAAAATTTAGAATTTTCACTAGAATTGACGGTCTGTACCCGAATTACACAAAATATTCTCCAAAAGACGCACTGTAAATGTCTTCATACAAAATTATTACAGGGCTCATTTTCCGAGTTGGGTTCGTTCATTACATTGGCCCTATGGCACTAAAACCACTGAAATTTTGGCTTCTTACTAAAAATGACGTTTTGTACACGAATCACTCAAAAAATCATCCAACAGACGCATCGTAAATTTCCTCATTCAAAATTATTACCGTATTATGGGCGCATTTTCAGAGTTGGGTTCTGTCATAACTTTGGCCCTATAGCATCGTACCAACTAAAATTTAGAATTTTCACTAGAAATAACGTATACGAATCACCCAAAATATTCTCCAAAAGACGCATTGTAAACGTCTTCATACAAAATTATTACATTATTATGGGCTTATTTTCAGAGTTGGATTCGGTCATAACTTTGGCCCTATTTCACCGAACCGACAGAAATTTTGGGTTCTTGCTAAAGATGACGTTTTGTACACGAATCACTCAAAAAATCATCCAACAGACGTATCGTAAATTTCCTCATTCAAAATTATTACCGTAATATGGGCGCATTTTCAGAGTTGGGTTCTGTCATAACTTTGGCCCTATAGCATCGTACCAACTAAAATTTAGAATTTTCACTAGAATTGACAGTTTTATGGGCTCATTTTCAGAGTTAAGTTCGGTCACAACTTTGACCCTATGACTGAAATTTTGTATTCTTACTAAAATTGACGTTCTCTTCCCGAATCACACAAAATATCATCCAACAGACGCATCGTAAATTTCCTCATTCCAAAGTATTTCCGTATTATGGGCCCATTTTCAGAGTTGAGTTCTGTCATAACTTTGGCCCTATAACATCGTACCAACTAAACTAAACCAACTGAAATTTTGGCTTCTTACTACAAATGAAGTTTTCTACACGAATCACCCATAATATTCTCCAAAAGACGCATTGT
This sequence comes from Limnephilus rhombicus, assembly GCA_929108145.2. Taxonomy (NCBI): domain Eukaryota; kingdom Metazoa; phylum Arthropoda; class Insecta; order Trichoptera; family Limnephilidae; genus Limnephilus; species Limnephilus rhombicus. The sequence continues at coordinate 67,209 of OV815275.1, forward strand.
TTATTTCTTCATACAAAATTATTAAAGTATTATGGGCTCATTTTCAGAGTTTTGTTCGGTCATAACTTTGACCCTATGACTGAAATTTTGGATTCATACTAAAAATGACGTTCCGTACCCGAATCACCCAAAATATCCACCAAAAGACGCATTGTAAATGTCTTCATACAAAATTATTACAGTTTTATGGGCTCATTTTCAGAGTTAAGTTCGGTCACAACTTTGACCCTATGACTGAAATTTTGTATTCTTACTAAAATTTACGTTCTTTATACAAATCACACAAAATATCATCCAAAAGACGCATCGTTAATTTCCTCATTCAAAATTATTACCGTATTATGGGCGCATTTTCAGAGTTGGGTTCTGTCATAACTTTGGCCCTATAGCATCGTACCAACTAAACTAAACCAACTGAAATTCTGGCTTCTTACTACAAATGAAGTTTTCTAAACGAATCACCCAAAATATCCACCAAAAGACGCATTGTAAATGTCTTCATACAAAATTATTACAGTTTTATGGGCTCATTTTCAGAGTTAAGTTCGGTCACAACTTTGACCCTATGACTGAAATTTTGTATTCTTACTAAAATTGACGTTCTCTACACGAATCACACAAAATATAATCCAAAAGACGCATCGTAAATTTCCTCATTCAAAATTATTACCGTATTATGGGCGCATTTTCAGAGTTGGGTTCTGTCATAACTTTGGCCCTATAGCATCGTATCAACTAAAATTTAGAATTTTCACTAGAAATGACGTTCTGTATACGAATCACCCAAACTATTCTCCAAAAGACGCATTGCAAATGTATTCATACAAAATTATTACAGTATTATGGGCGCATTTTCAGAGTTGGGTTCTGTCATAACTTTGGCCCTATAGCACCGTACCAACTAAAATTTAAAATTTTCACTGGAATCGACGTTCTGTACCCGAATTACACAAAATATTCTCCAATAGACGCATTGTAAATGTCTTCATACAAAATTATTACAGTATTATGGGCTCATTTTCAGAGTTGTGTTCGTTCACTACTTTGGCCCTATGTCACCGAACCAACTGAAATTTTGGCTTCTTACTACAAATGAAGTTTTCTACACGAATCACTCAAAATATTCTCAAAAAGGCGCATGGTTTATTTCTTCATACAAAATTATTAAAGTATTATGGGCTCATTTTCAGAGTTTTGTTCGGTCATAACTTTGACCCTATGACTGAAATTTTGGATTCATACTAAAAATGACGTTCCGTACCCGAATCACCCAAAATATTCTCCAAAAGACGCATTGTAAATGTCTTCATACAAAATTATTACATTATTATGGGCTTATTTTCAGAGTTGGATTCGGTCATAACTTTGGCCCTATGGCACCGAACCGACTGAAATTTTGGGTTCTTGCTAAAGATGACGTTTTGTATACGAATCACTCAAAAAATCATCCAACAGACGCATCGTAAATTTCCTCATTCAAAAGTATTTCCGTATTATGGGCGCATTTTCAGAGTTGGGTTCTTTCATAACTTTGGCCCTATAGCATCGTACCAACTAAAATTTAGAATTTTCACTAGAAATAACGTGCTGTAGACGAATCACCCAAAATATCATCCAAAAGACGCATTGTAAATGTCTTCATACAAAATTATTACAATATTATGGGCTCATTTTCAGAGTTGTGTTCGTTCACTACTTTGGCCCTATGGCACCGAACCAACTGAAATTTTGGCTTCTTAATACAAATGAAGTTTTCTACACGAATCACCCAAAATATTCTCAAAAAGGCGCATGGTTTATTTCTTCATACAAAATTATTAAAGTATTATGGGCTCATTTTCAGAGTTTTGTTCGGTCATAACTTTGACCCTATGACTGAAATTTTGGATTCATACTAAAAATGACGTTCCGTACCCGAATCACCCAAAATATTCTCCAAAAGACGCATTGTAAATGTCTTCATACAAAATTATTACATTATTATGGGCTTATTTTCAGAGTTGGATTCGGTCATAACTTTGGCCCTATGGCACCGAACCGACTGAAATTTTGGGTTCTTGCTAAAGATGACGTTTTGTATACGAATCACTCAAAAAATCATCCAACAGACGCATCGTAAATTTCCTCATTCAAAAGTATTTCCGTATTATGGGCGCATTTTCAGAGTTGGGTTCTTTCATAACTTTGGCCCTATAGCATCGTACCAACTAAAATTTAGAATTTTCACTAGAAATAACGTGCTGTAGACGAATCACCCAAAATATCATCCAAAAGACGCATTGTAAATGTCTTCATACAAAATTATTACAGTATTATGGGCTCATTTTCAGAGTTGTGTTCGTTCACTTCTTTGGCCCTATGGCACCGAACCAACTGAAATTTTGGCTTCTTACTACAAATGAAGTTTTCTACACGAATCACCCAAAATATTCTCAAAAAGGCGCATGGTTTATTTCTTTATACAAAATTATTAAAGTATTATGGGCTCATTTTCAGAGTTTTGTTCGGTCATAACTTTGACCCTATGACTGAAATTTTGGATTCATACTAAAAATGACGTTCCGTACCCAAATCACCCAAAATATCCTCCAAAAGACGCATTGTAAATGTCTTCATACAAAATTATTACAGTTTTATGGGCTCATTTTCAGAGTTAAGTTCGGTCACAACTTTGACCCTATGACTGAAATTTTGTGTTTTTACTAAAATTGACGTTCTCTACATGAATCACACATAATATCATCCAAAAGACGCATCGTAAATTTCATCATTCAAAATTATAACCGTATAATGGGCGCATTTTCAGAGTTGGGTTCTGTCTTAACTTTAGCCCTATAGCATCGTACCAACTAAAATTTAATATTTTCACTAGAAATGACGTTCTGTACACGAATCACCCCAAATATCATCCAAAAGACGCATTTTAAAATTCTTCATACAAAATTATTACAGTATTATGGGCTTATTTTCAGTGTTGGATTTGGTCATAACTTTGGCCCTATGGCACCGAACCGACTGAAATTTTGAGTTCTTGCTAAAGATGACGTTTTGTACACGAATCACTCAAAAAATCATCGAACAGACGTATCTTAAATTTCCTCATTGTAACAGTTATCATCAGTATGGACCTTCTGATTATTTTATTTAATGGTAGAGTGAGAGATTCTCTTCAGGATTGTGGGAATAAACGAATACAGGTTCCAACTTGTGAGGTTTCATTGGTTTAAGCAATAAAAGAGTTCATTTCCAAAACAACTAAATCCCAGTATATTTTTATAAAGAACATAACAATGTTGCCCTTTTGAGGGGCCGGGTATCACATCCCCAAAAACATAACAGATTCTGACAATTTAACAGGAACATAATTAAACAGAGAGAAATGTCGTACCTGCGGACCATGGATCTTTATCTAAATACTTCTACAATGACGCGAACTCTTAATTTACTTGAAGATAGCGCGTTGATGAACCGCGGGCCATATTCTCACGCAATCTCCAGGATGGGAACCAGGAAAGACTCCCCAGGAAGGCCAGAGTTTGAGGACTCCCCGCCAGGGAGTAGGGTCCAAGATCAGCACCAGTACTCTGGTTGAGCCCCTCGGATAACCACGATTTCCGTCAGCACGCCTCATCAGGAAATGAACGCCAAGTAACCATCCGTCACAAATATGAGCAGCAGTGACCGTACCAGGTCATAAGAACTCTACCTCGCGACGCTCTTCAATATGCCGGTCGCGATTATATAGGTAATTTACAACATCGTTATGCCGCGGACAAATATCGGTCACAATGGCGGCGACCAAACACATTAGAAAACAGCGTTCCGATCACATCAGAAATGAGCGTTCGCAAAAAGTGCATCGATGTGCATCGCGATTAAAATCGTTTTAAACAAACAATTTGGTAACAAAGGGATTATCCCATTTTTAAATCCAGAACTATCACTAAAGTGACTAGTCGAATTTGCACCGGCTTCCTGTACGATGCGAATCCAAAAAGTACCGCCGGAAGTTTAACAATAATGTTGCCAATCGAAAAAATCAAAATACGGCGATTCAACAATTAAAGTAAGCGGCCAGGTGAAGGTTTACTAAGTCAGGCTAATAATTATTATGAAGTAATAATTATTATCGTGACAATTCCCCCCTTCCCGCGAAAATGTTTGCCCACAAACATGAAAACTACGCCCGCAAAACCGAAGAAACTAACTAAAGGTAGGTCCAACAGGTACTTAAAAACAATTAAAATTAATACTTAGTAACTAAAGACACAATCTTAAAACTAAGTCAATTAAATCTAAATAAATTAGAAAACAATAACAACAATAAAATGGTACGAGAATAGGCGGTCCACAAGCACCCTCAGCATTGATGATACTAGGTGTTGATGAAATTAGCTGTCGCTCAAAACCTTCCATTCTCGGGTCATCTTAACAAAAGGAACAACATAAGAAAAGGAGAAAATTAAAGGGAAAAAAAAAAATTGTTATGCTTAAGGCATCACTTCTCCTTTAGTAGAACACTTTGCCATTATTAGGCTTCACTTCAAGGGTGGTCAACCATCCCTCACTTCACTGAATTTAGGCTATTTATTAATAGCGAAAGGGTAACTATTCTATCTACCTAGGTCCAACAGGTAGCATCGAAAAATATATATAATACCTATGTATTATTGACTTAGTTAGAACGAGTTATAAAAACTGTCTACTAAAAGTGTATGTGGTTAGAATAGGGATTGCACATCAATTACCTATCTATCAAAGTTATTTTTTCAGATTAGGATTTACAATTACGAAAGAAAAAACCTATCTATCAAAGTGGTTAAAGTAGGGTTTACATATACAAAAAACCTATTTTCCAAAAAAATTAGATCAGGATATTCAAAAATAGAAAACAAACCTGTCTACAAAGGTGGTGATAAAGGTTATCGTTAGGAACACAAAAGAAAAGCAAAACCGAGTCTAGAATGTTAGGCTTAAAGCTTAGGAATTACAAAATTATCAAAATACCTAGCTATAACATAGTGAACTAACAAAAGTAAACTTGAACCAATGCAAAAAGAATAATAAAAAATTATTTACAATTTACACTGCTCGGGGAAATATTGTTGTAAATAAACAAGCAATACTTATCATGTTTTTTGGTGATCGATCTTATCTTAAAGATAGACGACACTATTAAGGATGAGTACAATCAAAATCATTTGATTGACCCTAGGAATACACTTGCAAAGTAAAACACTGGTATTAGCAGTAAGTCACAATTCCAAGGAATATACTTAAAACTAAAATGTTTACATATAATAAGCTCTCCCATGATGGGGTAGAGTTCAAATTTCCATTTTGAAAATTCTTAATAAGAAGTATGCCGAAGCATAACTTTCTTCTGAATTTATGCATAAAAATAACCTTAATTAATTTATTTATTTTTTAAGACTAGAACTTAAATCTAAGAAATACCAATACAAACACCAATAATAATAATAACAAACTTCGTGTATTGGAAAGTTGCTCAGATTTTCCCATACACGAAATTTAAGAATGGCTTTCCTCAAATTTCTTGGAAAAGCAAAGGGAGCCTGGAAGCCTCTAAACAAAAACATAAATAATACAATTCCAAAGAACTTGAGGAAGTACACTGACTTAACTCTAAGGCAGATAATAATAATATACATAATATTAGCGAGTTGTGACGAATCGTGTGTTACAATATAAATTGTAGTTGTAAAGACAAAGACGAAAGTCTGCAGTATAGAATACTCTCTTTATTTTAAAAGAAATGTAGCTAATTAAAAAAATTCTAAAAGTTAAGGTCAATAGACACAATACAAATTAAACATAAAATTTTGGGCGCCACTGATCAGAAGATCAGATTCCAGCTAAACGAGGGTAAATAATGTATTTATCGTCAAAAAACTAGAAAGTAGTGCTCATTCTGAGCACATGCCTCAAAGGTACCAAACTTCAAGACATGTGAGCAGAATAATCACACAAAGAATCAAATGAAATGACGTGAAGGGTCGGTAATCCTGCACACCACCACATTGGTTTCCTGTTATAAAAAAAAATAAAAAAATTATAATATCAATTAGTCCAAGCGAACAATATCCTTGACATGAAAATTTTCCACAACTTTCCCTTGCATATCCGCCGAGGTGTAGACTAAATCTGAGATTTTACCTATAATGATATTGCGAACAAATCTAGGCGCCAGTTTATGAGATAAATAATCTGGACCACTAGATTGGGCGAAACTTTTCCTCCAGACGACATCACCAACTTCATATATCACCGACTTACGGCGCAAGTTATAGTGATGAGCATTCTTTTTAAAAGCTTGCAACAGCGCATTCGAAACTTGATCGTCAATAAAAGCTAATTCTTCCAATTTCTTAGCAAATTCGCCTCTAGATTTTTCTAAGGTAGAGTCCGCGACACCAGAAGAAACATTAATGTTGTGAAATTTACCGTCAATGATTTGTTCTCTTCCATGCATAAGGAAGAAAGGCGTGAAACCTGTAGCAAAATTAACCGTATTATTTAGAGCTGATTGAATCTGTGGCAGAAATCTAGACCAATTACGTTGGTCAGATTCGGTCAAAATAGACAACGCAGTTCCAATAGTTTGGTTATAACGTTCAACGACATTATTTTGCGGGGTGTAATAAGCGTTGTAATAAGGCATAGGAACATTATAATTAACTAACAATTGTTTGAATTCTTTAGAAACAAATTGTTTACCATTGTCACACACAAAGGTTTGTGGAACGCCGTGTACAAGAAAAATAAATTGTTCAACGTTTTTAACGATGCTTTTAGTGGTTGCATTTCTAAGGGGAAAAATCCAAGTATATTTGGAAAACACGTCAACAACCGATAGAATGTACATAAATCCAGCGTAACTGCGTGGAAGAGGTCCTACAAGGTCAATAGACAACATTTGCATCGGTCTGTTGACTAATTTTGGATTCGTAGAAATTCCAGCCGGCGCCGATGTATTTACTTTATGTGCTTTGCACGTCTTACATTTACTAACAAATTTCTTTACATCGCTATACATACCAGGCCAAAAATAATGGAGTTGAATTTTTTTGTATGTTCTAAAAACCCCTGCATGACAAGAAACATTTGACTCGTGTTCCTTAGACAAGATAGCGTTCCGATCCTCAAAAGGAACAACCAACTTCCAAGCTGTATCCTCCTGCAGAGCGAAACGAGACTTAGAATGACGTAATAAATAGTTATCTTTAATAAGAAAATTATTAAAACGCTGAGGATTGGTTTTACAATATGAAAATAATTTATTGTACCACACATCAGAGCTAGGGGGAACAGTATCCAGGGCGGAAACAGCTAAATCGTTTTTACGCGAAAGGGCATCAGGTACAGTATTTAACTTACCTTTTCTGTGAACTACATCAAACGAATATTGGGAGAGACGGGTGGACCAACGTGCAAGTCTACCTGAGGGATTCGATAACGATACTAGCCATTGTAGGCTGGAATGGTCTGTTATCACTGTGAAGTGAACTCCTTCTATGTAGGGCCTGAAGTGATTGACCGAATCTAAAACCGCAAGGAGTTCGCGCTCCGTTACGCCATAGTTACGCTCGTGTTTATTTAGACACCTAGAAAAATATGAAACAGGGTGTTCCTCTCCATCGAAATTTTGTGTCAAAACCCCTCCAATCCCAACGTTACTTGCGTCACAGTGGATAGTAAATGGTAACGAAAAATCAGGACAGTTAATTACTGGAGCCGAAGTTAGGGCTTTTTTAAAATTTTTAAAGGAGTCTTCCGCCTCCGGAGACCAGGTAAAGTTGCTCACCCCATTCCGTGACCCAGTTAGTTTTGTCAGAGGTGCCGCTATAGTTGAAAATTTTTTAATGAACCGTCTATAATACCCACAAAGACCAATAAAAGCTTTCAATTGTTTAGAATTTATAGGAGTAGGATAGGTTCGAATTGATTCTAGTTTTACCGAATCCGTGCGGAGACCCTTTGCATCAACTATATAACCAAGATACTTTAGTTCGTCTTTGCAAAACTCACATTTTTTAAGATTAACTGTCAGACCGGCCTCTTTTAATCGATTAAAGACCTTAGTCAATAATTCTAAGTGTGACTCAAAATCCTCCGATATTATAATCAGGTCGTCCAAGTAACAAAAAACGTTTTCGTTAAATTCGGGGCCAAAAAGAACATCTGCAAGACGCTGTAATTCACTCGGAGCGTTCTTCAATCCAAATGGCATCCTAACAAACACATAAAGGCCACGCCCTGGTACAACGAAAGCCGTTTTAGCGCAAGAGTCTTTGTGTAAAGGAATTTGCCAAAAAGATTTCGAGAGGTCTATAGAGGATATGAATCGTGCACCCCGAAGATTATCTAATATACGTGAAATATAAGGCAAAGGGTAGGAATCTGTCCTGGTGACACTGTTGAGCTTCCTCGAGTCCAAGCAAAACCTGGGAGAACCGTCCTTCTTTGGTACTGTCAAAACTGGGTTTGACCAAGCCGAACGAGAGCGGCGGACTACACCTAAGTCTAACATTTCTTTAAGTTGCGCTTCTAATTGATCCTGACGAGTTTTTGACAAAGGATAATAACGCTGCTTAATAGGCTCCCCCGTTGTATTAATTTTGTGCTGTACTAGGTGCGTGCGACCCAGACCACATTTTTCGAACGAAATAGATTTAAATTACTCTATAACAATGTTTAATTTACGATTATCTTGGGGAGACAGTAGGGAAGCTGACGTGATTTTACAAATCTCACCCACAATATTTTCAGAAACATGACTATCGTTTACTTTTGGAAACAATTGAGGAGCTACGTCGAATTGCTTCCAAAAGTCAACACCTAAAACAATGACAGGAGAAAGAGATGGAATTAAGAAAAACTTAATATACTTCTTAATATTATTATATGAAACAAGTATTTGCATAGTACCTATAACATCCTGACGTTTGCCATCCGCGGTGGTAACGTAGGAGTCTAATCTTTCTAACTTAAATCCTAAACTAATAAAAAATTTAAAGAGTGAGCCCCCAAAACAACTGACAGAGGCTCCACTGTCCAAAAGACCTGAAAAAACTAAATTTTTAATTTGAATATTAGCATGAGGTCTAACATCTTGTCCGGAACCAGTCACCGGCACGCTTGCGTCCAAGTCACGCCTAATGAAGTGGTTACCCGGGCCAGAAACTGAGAGCGGTCTCCCGACATCCTTGCATGCAGAATGCAGAGGACCACACTCTAGTTTTTTGAATTTGGACGAGTGGTGCCAGTTTGACGTTTGTCAGAATCCCGGTTAGATTCCGACTTCCACTTCCTACAATAAGGCTTAATGTGCCCCTGCATATTGCAAAATCTGCACCGAAGTTTACTTTTATTAAAAGTAGTTGATTGTGTAGAAGAAGCAGACAAAGAAGAAGTAGAACAATGTTTTGAAGAAGACGTGGCTGGTTGAGAAGTTTTAAAGGTAGGCATTTTTTTAAAATAAACCTCCTTGGTATCCGATGAGTCCGACAAAGGTAAATTTCTTTCAAAACGTTTACAAACTTTAATTAAAGATTCTATGTTCTTGTCGTCAAAATAAGCTATTACAATAGCATACTTAGGAAGTAAGCTATTACACACCAAATCTACTATCTGGTCATCCGGAAGAGGTACGTTGAGTTTCATGTTGGCTAATTGTACGTCCTCAACGTAATCTACAATGCTCTGATTGTACCTCTGCTTCATCATGAGAAGGGCTTTGAGAGCCTCTGTTTGACTGATATTTTTGTCGAAACGCGTCAAAAGTAAATTCTTTAATTCCGGCCAGGTTAACGATTCTTTATAAATAGTACGAAACCACGATAGAGCCCTTCCCTCTAAAAGGTCAGGAAAAGACGTAACGACCGCAGGAAACTCTATATGACGGCTTCTCGTTAATTCTTCAACACGAAGTAAAAAATCTTTAATATCCGAGGACCCATTAAATTTAACCCCCTAATTATGAATGGAAGGGCTTTGGCTAACATTGGAATAATAATTATTCACAATACTCGTCGTATTTGTAGTAGATTTGTTTGTACCCTCAACTTCAGATTCAGCTGTCGGGTCAGGACATTCTCTAAATTTTTTATTATACTCTCTCGCTTGTTCTCTCATAGCGGCTACAGTTGACTCCGGGACGATATGTACGTTTTCCAAAAGTAATGTCAACTCATCTTTAGTTGATCCATTAATGTTAGGAATCGCCATCTTGTATTTTTTTTTTAAAAAAGAAAAAAAAAAATTAAAAAAAAAATTAATAAAGAAAATATATTAATTTAAAGTAAATTAATATTACTATTGCAATAACCGGATACCCTGTAATGAAATTTTCCAAAAATAATTATTTGAAAAATAATCGAAATTATTTAAAAAAAAAAATATACATATATTTTATAATACGAAGTACCGGACAACCTGTAATGTATTGAAAACAAGTACAGTTTTGTAGTTTAATTAAATTATTTAGTTTCAAACTAATTAAATTTTAAGTTGCTTGCCGAAGACAATGACAGCATTGCAATACGTAAACAAACCAACTGTATTGTGATCTATAGTATTTAAACGTCATACAAAAGAACAAAAAAACAATGACGGGAAGTTAAAGTTTTTTTCAAGTCCTTTAAATAATTTAAAAAACAAATATGAAACAGGTTTCCAATAATAATAATCGGACCCACTTCCCTGTATACTGCCGAATAGATTTATATTTTGACAGTAAGTCGGAATAATAATAACTCCCAGCGCGGTTGTTTGTTGCAACTAAAAGATTATTAAAACAATAATTTAATACAGACTGCAATGGGAATTACGGTTAACTGTACGCAAGATACGAACTTACTAAAGTATTCTATTTGCTTCAATTAGCATTTACTTGATAAATATAGCTGAACGGATCCTTAGTTGATAACAAACAAAAACATTTGACATTTAACAGCCCGTAAGTACTACTTGAGTCAAAACAAATGCTATCATGTTGAGATTGTAAACAAACACTTCAAATCTATGAAATGTCAGATTGACATTTACAAAAACTCTTTTATTTGGAATCAAAATTTACTTGTCTACCGGAATAACATAATAGACAACGCAATATGTTTTTGTAAACACCAAAAACATTCATATGGACGAATAATTTATAACTACCGCCGAAGTCAAAGAAAGCGTATGACGAACATGGCTACCAAATAACAGATTTAATCGAACCGGAAATGGTAGAAATTCGTACACTGCCAAAGTCAAACATAATTAATTCGGCCGTCAATAATGGCTGCAACCGGAAATTAGTCAAATTCACAAATATTATTTGAGAAATACGTCACATCTCGGTAATATTGTGATTTTACACAAAAAATCAAGTAAAAATACCAGAAAAAAAACTGCATTTCCTAGGAGCACCTGAGAAATTATTAATTGAAGATATATAATTTCCTAAAACGGTTGAGCGCTAATTGCAACATACATATTGACATGTAAAAATAAAACCAATGTAACACACAAAAAAGAAACTGTATTTATTACGTGCACCCGGGAATTTATCCAAGACGTTGGGCGTTACTGTAACAGTAATCATCAGTATGGACCTTCTGATTATTCTATTTAATGGTAGAGAGAGATTCTCTTCAGGATTGTGGGAATAAACGAATACAGGTTCCAACTTGTGAGGTTTCATTGGTTTAAGCAATAAAAGAGTTCATTTCCAAAACAACTAAATCCCAGTATATTTTTATAAAGAACATAACAATGTTGCCCTTTTGAGGGGCCGGGTATCACATCCCCAAAAACATAACAGATTCTGACAATTTAACAGGAACATAATAAAACAGAAAGAAATGTCGTACCTGCGGACCATGGATCTTTATCTAAATACTTCTACAATGACGCGAACTCTTAATTTACTTGAAGATAGCGCGTTGATGAACCGCGGGCCATATTCTCACGCAATCTCCAGGATGGGAACCAGGAAAGACTCCCCAGGAAGGCCAGAGTTTGAGGACTCCCCGCCAGGGAGTAGGGTCCAAGATCAGCACCAGTGCTCTGGTTGAGACCCTCGGATAACCACGATTTCCGTCAGCACGCCTCATCAGGAAATGAACGCCAAGTAACCATCCGTCACAAATATGAGCAGCAGTGACCGTACCAGGTCATAAGAACTCTACCTCGCGACGCTCTTCAATATGCCTGTCGCGATTATATAGGTAATTTACAACATCGTTATGCCGCGGACAAATATCGGTCACAATGGCGGCGACCAAACACATTAGAAAACAGCGTTCCGATCACATCAGAAAGGAGCGTTCGCAAAAAGTGCATCGATGTGCATCGCGATTAAAATCGTTTTAAACAAACAATTTGGTAACAAAGGGATTATCCCATTTTAAAATCCAGAACTATCACTAAAGTGACTAGTCGAATTTGCACCGGCTTCCTGTACGATGCGAATCCAAAAAGTACCGCCGGAAGTTTAACAATAATGTTGCCAATCGAAAAAATCCAAAATACGGCGATTCAACAATTAAAGTAAGCGGCCAGGTGAAGGTTTACTAAGTCAGGCTAATAATTATTATGAAATAATAATTATTATCGTGACATCATTCAAAATTATTACCGTATTATGGGCGCATTTTCAGAGTTGGGTTCTGTCATAACTTTGGCCCTATAGCATCGTACCAACAAAAATTTAGAATAATCACTAGAATTGACGTTCTGTACCCGAATTACACAAAATATTCTCCAAAAGACGCATTGTAAATGTCTTCATACAAAATTATTACAGGGCTCATTTTCAGAGTTGGGTTCGTTCATTACTTTGGCCCTATGGCACCAAACCCACTGAAATTTTGGCTTCTTACTAAAAATGACGTTTTCCACACGAGTCACCCAAAATATTCTCCAAAAGTCCTATTGTTTATTTCTTCATTCAAATTTATTAACGAATTATGGGCTCATTTTCAGAGTTTTGTTCGGTCATTACTTTGACCCTAAGACTGAAATTTTGGATTCATACTAAAAATGACGTTCCGTACCCGAATCACCCAAAATATCCACCAAAAGACGCATTGTAAATGTCTTCATACAAAATTATTACAGTTTTATGGGCTCATTTTCAGAGTTAAGTTCGGTCACAACTTTGACCCTATGACTGAAATTTTGTATTCTTACTAAAATTGACGTTCTCTACATGAATCACACAAAATATCATCCAACAGACGCATCGTAAATTTCCTCATTCAAAATAATTACCGTATTATGGGCGCATTTTCAGAGTTAGGTTCTGTCATAACTTTGGCCCTATAGCATCGTACCAACTAAAATTTAGAATTTTCACTAGAAATGACGTTCTGTATACGAATCACCCAAAATATTCTCCAAAAGACGCATTGTAAACGTCTTCATACAAAATTATTACATTATTATGGGCTTATTTTCAGAGTTGGATTCGGTCATAACTTTGGCCCTATGGCACCGAACCGACTGAAATTTTGGGTTCTTGCTAAAGATGACGTTTTGTACACGAATCACTCAAAAAATCATCCAACAGACGTATCGTAAATTTCCTCATTCAAAATTATTACCGTATATGGGCGCATTTTCAGAGTTGGGTTCTGTCATAACTTTGGCCCTATAGCATCGTACCAACTAAAATTTAGAATTTACACTAGAATTGACGTTCTGTACCCGAATTACACAAAATTTTATCCAAAAGATGCATTGTAAATGTCTTCATACAAAATTATTACAGTATTATGGGCTTATTTTCAGAGATGGATTCGGTCATAACTTTGGCCCTATGGTACCGAACCGACTGAAATTTTGGGTTCTTGCTAAAGATGACGTTTTGTACACGAATCACAAAAAAAATCATCCAACAGACGCATCGTAAATTTCCTCATTCAAAATTATTACGGTATTATGGGCGTATTTTAAAAGTTGGGTTCTGTCATAACTTTGGCCCTATAGCATCGTACCAACTAAAATTTAGAATTTTCACTTGAATTGACGTTCTGTACCCGAATTACACAAAATATTATCCAAAAGACGCATTGTAAATGTCTTCATACAAAATTATTACAGGGCTCATTTTCAGAAATGGGTTCGTTCATTACTTTGGCCCTATGGCACCAAACCCACTGAAATTTTGGCTTCTTACTAAAAATGAAGTTTTCCACACGAATCACCCAAAATATTCTCCAAAAGTCCTATTGTTTATTTCTTCATTCAAATTTATTAAAGAATTATGGGCTCATTTTCAGAGTTTTGTTCGGCCATTGCTTTGACCCTAAGACTGAAATTTTGTTTTCATACTAAAAATGACGTTGCGTCCCCGAATCACCCAAAATATCTACCAAAAGACGCATTGTAAATGTCTTCATACAAAATTATTACAGTTTTATGTGCTCATTTTCAGAGTTAAGTTCGGTCACAACTTTGACCCTATGACTGAAATTTTGTATTCTTACTAAAATTGACGTTCTCTTCACGGATCACACAAACTATCATCCAACAGACGCATCGTAAATTTCCTCATTCAAAATTATTACCGTATTATGGGCGCATTTTCAGAGTTGGGTTCTGTCATAACTTTGGCCCTATAGCACCGTTCCAACTAAAATTTAAAATTTTCACTGGAATTGACGTTCTGTACCCGAATTACACAAAATATTCTCCAAAAGACGCATTGTAAATGTCTTCATACAAAATTATAACACGGCGCATTTTCAGAGTTGGGTTCTGTCATAACTTTGGCCCTATAGCATCGTACCAACTAAAATTTAGAATTTTCACTAGAATTGACGTTTTGTACCCGAATTACACAAAATATTCTCCAAAAGACGCATTGTAAATGTCTTCATACAAAATTATTACAGGGCTCATTTTCAGAGTTGGGTTCGTTCATTACTTTGGCCCTATGGCACCAAACCCACTGAAATTTTGGCTTCTTACTAAAGATCACGTTTTGTACACGAATCACTAAAAAAATCATCCAACAGACGCATCGTAAATTTCCTCATTCAAAATTATTACCGTATTATGGGCGCATTTTCAGAGTTGGGTTCTGTCATTACTTTGGCCCTATAGCATCGTACCAACTAAAATTTAGAATTTTCACTAGAAATGACGTTCTGTATACGAATCACCCAAAATATTCTCCAAAGGACGCATTGTAAATGTCTTCATACAAAATTATTACATTATTATGGGCTTATTTTCAGAGTTGGATTCGGTCATAACTTTGGCCCTATGGCACCGAACCGACTGAAATTTTGGCTTCTTACTGTAGATCACGTTTTGTACACGAATCACTAAAAAAATCATCCAACAGACGCATCGCAAATTTCCTCATTCAAAATTATTACCGTATTATGGGCGCATTTTCAGAGTTGGGTTCTGTCATAACTTTGGCCCTATAGCATCGTACCAACTAAAATTTAGAATTTTCACTAGAAATGACGTTCTGTATACGAATTACACAAAATATTATCCAAAAGACGCATTGTAAATGTCTTCATACAAAATTATTACAGGGCTCATTTTCAGAGTTGGGTTCGTTCATTACTTTGGCCCTATGGCACCAAACCCACTGAAATTTTGGCTTCTTACTAAAGATCACGTTTTGTACACGAATCACTAAAAAAATCATCCAACAGACGCATCGTAAATTTCCTCATTCAAAATTATTACGGTATTATTGGCGCATTACAAAGTTGGGTTCTGTCATAACTTTGGCCCTATAGCATCGTACCAACTAAAATTTAGAATTTTCACTAGAAATGTCGTTCTGTACACGAATCACCCAAAATATTCTCCAAAAGACGCATTGTAAATGTCTTCATACAAAATTATTACAGTATTATGGGCTTATTTTCAGAGATGGATTCGGTCATAACTTTGGCCCTATGGTACCGAACCGACTGAAATTTTGGGTTCTTGCTAAAGATGACGTTTTGTATACGAATCACTCAAAAAATCATCCAACAGACGCATCGTAAATTTCCTCATTCAAAATTATTACGGTATTATGGGCGCATTTTCAAAGTTGGGTTCTGTCATATCTTTGGCCCTATAGCATCGTACCAACCAAAATTTAGAATTTTCACTAGAATTGACGTTCTGTACCCGAATTACACAAAATATTATCCAAAAGATGCATTGTAAATGTCTTCATACAAAATTATTACAGTATTATGGGCTTATTTTCAGAGATGGATTCGGTCATAACTTTGGCCCTATGGTACCGAACCGACTGAAATTTTGGGTTCTTGCTAAAGATGACGTTTTGTACACGAATCACAAAAAAAATCATCCAACAGACGCATCGTAAATTTCCTCATTCAAAATTATTACGGTATTATGGGCGTATTTTAAAAGTTGGGTTCTGTCATAACTTTGGCCCTATAGCATCGTACCAACTAAAATTTAGAATTTTCACTTGAATTGACGTTCTGTACCCGAATTACACAAAATATTATCCAAAAGACGCATTGTAAATGTCTTCATACAAAATTATTACAGGGCTCATTTTCAGAAATGGGTTCGTTCATTACTTTGGCCCTATGGCACCAAACCCACTGAAATTTTGGCTTCTTACTAAAAATGAAGTTTTCCACACGAATCACCCAAAATATTCTCCAAAAGTCCTATTGTTTATTTCTTCATTCAAATTTATTAAAGAATTATGGGCTCATTTTCAGAGTTTTGTTCGGCCATTACTTTGACCCTAAGACTGAAATTTTGTTTTCATACTAAAAATGACGTTGCGTCCCCGAATCACCCAAAATATCTACCAAAAGACGCATTGTAAATGTCTTCATACAAAATTATTACAGTTTTATGTGCTCATTTTCAGAGTTAAGTTCGGTCACAACTTTGACCCTATGACTGAAATTTTGTATTCTTACTAAAATTGACGTTCTCTTCACGGATCACACAAACTATCATCCAACAGACGCATCGTAAATTTCCTCATTCAAAATTATTACCGTATTATGGGCGCATTTTCAGAGTTGGGTTCTGTCATAACTTTGGCCCTATAGCACCGTTCCAACTAAAATTTAAAATTTTCACTGGAATTGACGTTCTGTACCCGAATTACACAAAATATTCTCCAAAAGACGCATTGTAAATGTCTTCATACAAAATTATAACACGGCGCATTTTCAGAGTTGGGTTCTGTCATAACTTTGGCCCTATAGCATCGTACCAACTAAAATTTAGAATTTTCACTAGAATTGACGTTTTGTACCCGAATTACACAAAATATTCTCCAAAAGACGCATTGTAAATGTCTTCATACAAAATTATTACAGGGCTCATTTTCAGAGTTGGGTTCGTTCATTACTTTGGCCCTATGGCACCAAACCCACTGAAATTTTGGCTTCTTACTAAAGATCACGTTTTGTACACGAATCACTAAAAAAATCATCCAACAGACGCATCGTAAATTTCCTCATTCAAAATTATTACCGTATTATGGGCGCATTTTCAGAGTTGGGTTCTGTCATTACTTTGGCCCTATAGCATCGTACCAACTAAAATTTAGAATTTTCACTAGAAATGACGTTCTGTATACGAATCACCCAAAATATTCTCCAAAGGACGCATTGTAAATGTCTTCATACAAAATTATTACATTATTATGGGCTTATTTTCAGAGTTGGATTCGGTCATAACTTTGGCCCTATGGCACCGAACCGACTGAAATTTTGGCTTCTTACTGTAGATCACGTTTTGTACACGAATCACTAAAAAAATCATCCAACAGACGCATCGCAAATTTCCTCATTCAAAATTATTACCGTATTATGGGCGCATTTTCAGAGTTGGGTTCTGTCATAACTTTGGCCCTATAGCATCGTACCAACTAAAATTTAGAATTTTCACTAGAAATGACGTTCTGTATACGAATTACACAAAATATTATCCAAAAGACGCATTGTAAATGTCTTCATACAAAATTATTACAGGGCTCATTTTCAGAGTTGGGTTCGTTCATTACTTTGGCCCTATGGCACCAAACCCACTGAAATTTTGGCTTCTTACTAAAAATGACGTTTTCCACACAAATCACCCAAAATATTCTCCAAAAGTCCTATTGTTTTTTTCTTCATTCAAATTTATTAAAGAATTATGGGCTCATTTTCAGAGTTTTGTTCGGTCATTACTTTGACCCTAAGAATGAAATTTTGGATTCATACTAAAAATGACGTTCCGTACCCGAATCACCCAAAATATCCACCAAAAAACGCATTGTAAATGTCTTCATACAAAATTATTACAGTTTTATGGGCTCATTTTCAGAGTTAAGTTCGGTCACAACTTTGACCCTATGACTGAAATTTTGTATTCTTACTAAAATTGACGTTCTCTTCACGAATCACACAAAATATCATCCAACAGACGCATCGTAAATTTCCTCATTCAAAATTATTACCGTATTATGGGCGCATTTTCAGAGTTGGGTTCTGTCATAACTTTAGCCCTATAGCACCGTACCAACTAAAATTTAAAATTTTCACTAGAATTGACGTTCTGTACCCGAATTACACAAAATATTATCCAAAAGACGCATTGTAAATGTCTTCATACAAAATTATTACAGTATTATGGGCTTATTTTCAGAGATGGATTCGGTCATAACTTTGGCCCTATGGTACCGAACCGACTGAAATTTTGGGTTCTTGCTAAAGATGACGTTTTGTACACGAATCACTAAAAAAATCATCCAACAGACGCATCGTAAATTTCCTCTTTCAAAATTATTACGGTATTATGGGCGCATTTTCAAAGTTGGGTTCTGTCATAACTTTGGCCCTATAGCATCGTACCAACTAAAATTTAGAATTTTCACTAGAATTGACGTTCTGTACCCGAATTACACAAAATATTATCCAAAAGACGCATTGTAAATGTCTTCATACAAAATTATTACAGGGCTCATTTTCAGAAATGGGTTCGTTCATTACTTTGGCCCTATGGCACCAAACCCACTGAAATTTTGGCTTCTTACTAAAAATGACGTTTTCCACACGAATCACCCAAAATATTCTCCAAAAGTCCTATTGTTTATTTCTTCATTCAAATTTATTAAAGAATTATGGGCTCATTTTCAGAGTTTTGTTCGGCCATTACTTTGACCCTAAGACTGAAATTTTGTTTTCATACTAAAAATGACGTTGCGTACCCGAATCACCCAAAATATCCCCCAAAAGACGCATTGTAAATGTCTTCATACAAAATTATTACAGTTTTATGTGCTCATTTTCAGAGTTAAGTTCGGTCACAACTTTGACCCTATGACTGAAATTTTGTATTCTTACTAAAATTGACGTTCTCTACACGGATCACACAAACTATCATCCAACAGACGCATCGTAAATTTCCTCATTCAAAATTATTACCGTATTATGGGCGCATTTTCAGAGTTGGGTTCTGTCATAACTTTGGCCCTATAGCACCGTTCCAACTAAAATTTTAAATTTTCACTGGAATTGACGTTCTGTACCCGAATTACACAAAATATTCTCCAAAAGACGCATTGTAAATGTCTTCATACAAAATTATTACACGGCGCATTTTCAGAGTTGGGTTCGTTCATTACTTTGGCCCTATGGCACCAAACCCACTGAAATTTTGGCTTCTTACTAAAAATGACGTTTTCCACACAAATCACCCAAAATATTCTCCAAAAGTCCTATTGTTTTTTTCTTCATTCAAATTTATTAAAGAATTATGGGCTCATTTTCAGAGTTTTGTTCGGTCATTACTTTGACCCTAAGAATGAAATTTTGGATTCATACTAAAAATGACGTTCCGTACCCGAATCACCCAAAATATCCACCAAAAAACGCATTGTAAATGTCTTCATACAAAATTATTACAGTTTTATGGGCTCATTTTCAGAGTTAAGTTCGGTCACAACTTTGACCCTATGACTGAAATTTTGTATTCTTACTAAAATTGACGTTCTCTACACGAATCACACAAAATATCATCCAACAGACGCATCGTAAATTTCCTCATTCAAAATTATTACCGTATTATGGGCGCATTTTCAGAGTTGGGTTCTGTCATAACTTTAGCCCTATAGCACCGTACCAACTAAAATTTAAAATTTTCACTAGAATTGACGTTCTGTATACAAATCACCCAAAATATTCTCCAAAAGACGCATTGTAAATGTCTTCATACAAAATTATTACAGGGCTCATTTTCAGAGTTGGGTTCGTTCATTACTTTGGCCCTATGGCACCAAACCCACTGAAATTTTGGCTTCTCACTAAAAATGACGTTTTCCACACAAATCACCCAAAATATTCTCCAAAAGTCCTATTGTTTATTTCTTCATTCAAATTTATTAAAGAATTATGGGCTCATTTTCAGAGTTTTGTTCGGCCATTACTTTGACCCTAAGACTGAAATTTTGTTTTCATACTAAAAATGACGTTGCGTACCCGAATCACCCAAAATATCCACCAAAAGACGCATTGTAAATGTCTTCATACAAAATTATTACAGTTTTATGGGCTCATTTTCAGAGTTAAGTTCGGTCACAACTTTGACCCTATGACTGAAATTTTGTATTCTTACTAAAATTGACGTTCTCTACACGGATCACACAAACTATCATCCAACAGACGCATCGTAAATTTCCTCATTCAAAATTATTACCGTATTATGGGCGCATTTTCAGAGTTGGGTTCTGTCATAACTTTGGCCCTATAGCACCGTTCCAACTTAAATTTAAAATTTTCACTGGAATTGACGTTCTGTACCCGAATTACACAAAATATTCTCCAAAAGACGCATTGTAAATGTCTTCATACAAAATTATTACACGGCGCATTTTCAGAGTTGGGTTCTGCCATAACTTTGGCCCTATAGCATCGTACCAACTAAAATTTAGAATTTTCACTAGAATTGACGTTCTGTACCCGAATTACACAAAATATTCTCCAAAAGACGCATTGTAAATGTCTTCATACAAAATTATTACAGGGCTCATTTTCAGAGTTGGGTTCGTTCATTACTTTGGCCCTATGGCACCAAACCCACTGAAATTTTGGCTTCTTACTAAAGATCACGTTTTGTACACGAATCATTAAAAAAATCATCCAACAGACGCATCGTAAATTTCCTCATTCAAAATTTTTACCGTATTATGGGCGCATTTTCAGAGTTGGGTTCTGTCATAACTTTGGCCCTATAGCATCGTACCAACTAAAATTTAGAATTTTCACTAGAAATGTCGTTCTGTATACGAATCACCCAAAATATTCTCCAAAGGACGCATTGTAAATGTCTTCATACAAAATTATTACATTATTATGGGCTTATTTTCAGAGTTGGATTCGGTCATAACTTTGGCCCTATGGCACCGAACCGACTGAAATTTTGGCTTCTTACTTAAGATCACGTTTTGTTCACGAATCACTAAAAAAATCATCCAACAGACGCATCGAAAATTTCCTCATTCAAAATTATTACCGTATTATGGGCGCATTTTCAGAGTTGGGTTCTGTCATAACTTTGGCCCTATAGCATCGTACCAACTAAAATTTAGAATTTTCACTAGAAATGACGTTCTGTATACGAATCACCAAAATATTCTCCAAAAGACGCATTGTAAATGTCTTCATACAAAATTATTACAGGGCTCATTTTCAGAGTTGGGTTCGTTCATTACTTTGGCCCTATGGCACCAAACCCACTGAAATTTTGGCTTCTTACTAAAAATGACGTTTTCCACACAAATCACCCAAAATATTCTCCAAAAGTCCTATTGTTTTTTTCTTCATTCAAATTTATTAAAGAATTATGGGCTCATTTTCAGAGTTTTGTTCGGTCATTACTTTGACCCTAAGAATGAAATTTTGGATTCATACTAAAAATGACGTTCTGTACCCGAATCACCCAAAATATCCACCAAAAACGCATTGTAAATGTCTTCATACAAAATTATTACAGTTTTATGGGCTCATTTTCAGAGTTATGTTCGGTCACAACTTTGACCCTATGACTGAAATTTTGTATTCTTACTAAAATTGACGTTCTCTACATGAATCACACAAAATATCATCCAACAGACGCATCGTAAATTTCCTCATTCAAAATTATTATCGTATTATGGGCGCCTTTTCAGAGTTGGGTTCTGTCATAACTTTAGCCCTATAGCACCGTACCAACTAAAATTTAAAATTTTCACTAGAATTGACGTTCTGTACCCGAATTACACAAAATATTCTCCAAAAGACGCATTCTAAATGTCTTCATACAAAATTATTACAGGGCTCATTTTCAGAGTTGGGTTCGTTCATTACTTTGGCCCTATGGCACCAAACCCACTGAAATTTTGGCTTCTTACTAAAAATGACGTTTTGTACACGAATCACTAAAAAAATCATCCAACAGACGCATCGTAAATTTCCTCATTCAAAATTATTACCGTATTATGGGCGCATTTTCAGAGTTGGGTTCTGTCATAACTTTGGCCCTATAGCATCGTACCAACTAAAATTTAGAATTTTCACTTGAAATGACGTTCTGTATACAAATCACCCAAAATATTCTCCAAAAGACGCATTGTAAATGTCTTCATACAAAATTATTACAGGGCTCATTTTCAGAGTTGGGTTCGTTCATTACTTTGGCCCTATGGCACCAAACCCACTGAAATTTTGGCTTCTTACTAAAAATGACGTTTTCCACACAAATCACCCAAAATATTCTCCAAAAGTCCTATTGTTTATTTCTTCATTCAAATTTATTAAGGAATTATGGGCTCATTTTCAGAGTTTTGTTCGGTCATTACTTTGACCCTAAGACTGAAATTTTGGATTCATACTAAAAATGACGTTCCGTACCCGAATCACCCAAAATATCCACCAAAAAACGCATTGTAAATGTCTTCATACAAAATTATTACAGTTTTATGGGCTCATTTTCAGAGTAAAGTTCGGTCACAACTTTGACCCTATGACTGAAATTTTGTATTCTTACTAAAATTGACGTTCTCTACACGAATCACACAAAATATTTTCCAACAGTCGCATCGTAAAATTTCCTCATTCAAAATTATTACCGTATTATGGGCGCATTTTCAGAGTTGGGTTCTGTCATAACTTTGGACCTATAGCACCGTACCAACTAAAATTTAAAATTTTCACTATAATTGACGTTCTGTACCCGAATTACACAAAATATTCTCCAAAAGACGCATTGTAAATGTCTTCATACAAAATTATTACAGGGCTCATTTTCAGAGTTGGGTTCGTTCATTACTTTGGCCCTATGGCACCAAACCCACTGAAATTTTGGCTTCTTACTAAAGATCACGTTTTGTACACGAATCACTAAAAAAATCATCCAACAGACGCATCGTAAATTTCCTCATTCAAAATTATTACCGTATTATGGGCGCATTTTCAGAGTTGGGTTCTGTCATAACTTTGGCCCTATAGCATCGTACCAACTAAAATTTAGAATTTTCACTTGAAATGACGTTCTGTATACAAATCACCCAAAATATTCTCCAAAAGACGCATTGTAAATGTCTTCATACAAAATTATTACATTATTATGGGCTTATTTTCAGATTTGGATTCGGTCATTACTTTGGCCCTATGGCACCGAACCGACTGAAATTTTGGGTTCTTGCTAAAGATGACGTTTTGTACACGAATCACTCAAAAAATCATCCAACAGACGTATCTTAAATTTCCTCATTCAAAATTATTACCGTATTATGAGCGCATTTTCAGAGTTGGGTTCTGTCATAACTTTGGCCCTATAGCATCGTACCAACTAAAATTTAGAATTTTCACTAGAATTGACGTTCTTTACCCGAATTACACAAAATATTCTCCAAAAGACGCATTGTAAATGTCTTCATACAAAATTATTACAGGGCTCATTTTCAGAGTTGGGTTCGTTCATTACTTTGGCCCTATGGCACCAAACCCACTGAAATTTTGGCTTCTCACTAAAAATGACGTTTTCCACACAAATCACCCAAAATATTCTCCAAAAGTCCTATTGTTTATTTCTTCATTCAAATTTATTAAAGAATTATGGGCTCATTTTCAGAGTTTTGTTCGGTCATTACTTTGACCCTAAGAATGAAATTTTGGATTCATACTAAAAATGACGTTCAGTACCCGAATCACCCAAAATATCCACCAAAAAACGCATTGTAAATGTCTTCATACAAAATTATTACAGTTTTATGGGCTCATTTTCAGAGTTAAGTTCGGTCACAACTTTGACCCTATGACTGAAATTTTGTATTCTTACTAAAATTGACGTTCTCTACACGAATCACACAAAATATCATCCAACAGACGCATCGTAAATTTCCTCATTCAAAATTATTACCGTATTATGGGCGCATTTTCAGAGTTGGGTTCTGTCATAACTTTGGCCCTATAGCACCGTACCAACTAAAATTTAAAATTTTCACTAGAATTGACGTTCTGTAACCGAATTACACAAAATATTCTCCAAAAGACGCATTGTAAATGTCTTCATACAAAATTATTACAGGGCTCATTTTCAGAGTTGGGTTCGTTCATTACTTTGGCCCTATGGCACCAAACCCACTGAAATTTTGGCTTCTTACTAAAAATGACGTTTTCCACACAAATCACCCAAAATATTCTCCAAAAGTCCTATTGTTTATTTCTTCATTCAAATTTATTAAAGAATTATGGGCTCATTTTCAGAGTTGGGTTAATAATAATAATAATATATCTTTATTGAACAAAAAAAAAAATGAAGATTTATAACTACAAAAACAAAAAGTACATTATAAGTACAGTAAAAGTACAGTTTAAAAGTTGCATACGTACGAAAGTTAATATCAAAAAACAAAATACATATATACAGTAGGTAATTAAAGAACAGAGATTTATAATTATAAATTTAGGTTTCTCATAACCTGCCTCACTAGGCTAGCCTGTGTTGAGGCAGTAATTTTATGTCAATTTATTATACTGTGAACATACCTACACTAACATTAGAATAAAATCACACAATAGAATGGTTGCATTAATAATAACAATAACATTGGTACAATAATAACAGCATTGGTTCAATATTAATTTCGAATTTGGGTGAGTGCACCGGTAAATGCTCTATCATTATTTTTTATCCAAATTTTTATGTTTTTTTTGAATTTTTTTTGTGAATCACATTTTTTTATACTAATTGGAAGAATGTTGTAAAGTCTTGTTGCAAGGTATCTGAAGCTTCGTTGACCAAAAGTAGTATGAGTTATGGGAATTTGTAGTAAATATTTGTTATTGTTTCGAGTACAGCGAGTGTTTAATCTTTTTTCATAGTATTTGTGTATATTTGTGTATAGATGAGTGAGGATTGTTTTTGCATATATCTGCCGAACGTCAAACACATTCATAATATTGAAGATTAAGTTGGAGTCTGTAATTAGAGGTAGTCTAAGAATTAATTTTATAATAGTTTTCTGTGCCTTTATGATTGGGTCCAGTGCTGATGCAGTACCGCCTCCCCATGCTATGATACCATACTCAATAATGGATTGACAGACTGCAAAATAAATCATTTTCAAGTGTTTTAAGTCGAGAAAGTTTCGTATCGTTCTGAAAAAGTGCATGGTTTTTCTTATTTTGTTAGCAATTATTTGAGTGTGAATATTCCATTTGAGATATGGATCAATTGTGAGGCCGAGATACTTCATCTGTGTAGTGCGCTCAATGTAGGGACACTGACAAGATTCATCGGAATTTAAACATGTGTGTATTCTAATAGAGGCGTCATCATGAGGTTGACCTGTTATATTTATGCTTGATGTGACATATTTAGTTTTCTCAGTGTTCAATGTGAGCGTATTTGTATCTAACCACTTTTTTATAATGTTTATATCCGTTTCAGCTTTTTTGTAAACAGCTTGCCAAGTGTCAGCTTCAAATAGTAAAACAGTGTCATCGGCAAAACTAACTATTTTTTTTTTTTTTATTTTAACTTTATGAGTAAAACCTCAAATTGTAATATTTAATTAAATGAAGACAATATAAGCGAAACTCAATCGAAAATCTGAAAACAGAAAAATCAGAAAAAGATATTGACACATCTGGGATGTGTCAATATCTTTTTCTGATTTTTCTGTTTTCAGATTTTCGATTGAGTTTCGCTTATATTGTCTTCATTTAACTAACTATTTTTCCCTGAATGTTAAAGTTACATAAGTCGTTGATATATAAAAGGAACAAAGATGGTCCTAATATGCTACCTTGAGGTATCCCATAGTGAGTTGAGCACTGATTGCTAAGTGTGTTCATTATTTTCACTTGTTGCTTGCGGTCATCAAGGTAGCTCTTAAAAAAGTTAAGTTCGTTGCCTGTAATACCGATTATTTGAAGTTTGTTTAATAATTTACTGTGTGATATTGTATCAAAGGCTTTAGAGAGGTCTAAAAATATTGAAATACATTTTTTGCTTTTATCGAGGTTTTTCACAATGAAGTCAGTTACGGCGGCAATAGCGTCAGAAGTACTCTTGTTTTCTTGAAACCCGTATTGATTTTCTGAGAGTACTTTATGGCACACCAGAAATTTTACCAACTGAGCATTGATAATTTTTTCAAATACTTTGGATAGTGTGGTCAGTATAGTTATTGGTCTGTAATTGTTTATGTCTGTCTTGTTACCTGTTTTATGTATGGGAATAACAATACCTTGTTTCAAGTTTGAGGAGAAGTGTCCTTGACTGATACTAAGGTTAATTAGGTATTCTAAAGGTAATGTAATTTCCGTAGCCAGCGTTTTCAAAATCTTGGTTGATATTCCATCAACCCCGGCAGAAGACGTGTTTTTTAGGGAATTAATTATTTTTAGAATCTCTTCCCTTGACACAGTTTGAAAATTGAATCTTCCTTTGGGAAATTGGAGTTCTGCTTCAGCAGGTAGAGCATTCCCACAATTTGGTAGACGAGAAGCAAGATTTGAACCAATATTTGTAAAAAAATTATTGATATAATTCGCAACGAGCTTGGGGTTTTTTGAGGTGTCAATAATTTTTCCGTCAATACAAAGTTTACTTATGTCCTGTTTGTCTTTAGTGTTTTGTGTATTTGTGGCTTCTCTTAGAGTTTGCCATATTTTTTTGGGATCATTGTTACTTTCTTGGATTTTGTCTCTGTAGTAGATTTCTTTCGCCTTTCTAATGACTTCGCCGCATGTATTTCTATATCTTTTATAGATGTTTAGTGATATAATGTCGTAAGGATTTTCTTTCACTTTTTTGTGTAATGCGTTTCTTCTACGAATGCAGTTGATGATTGAATAATTTATCCATGATTTTAAAGGTTTAATTTTGTTTAGAGTGTGTTTTGTCAGAATTGTAGTATTATTAATTAATTCATTTTTCAAATAGTCAACGAAATATCTCCATGCATCATCTGAGTTTTTTATTTGGAAAAGCTCTTGCCAAGATTTACTTTTAATTATATCTTTTAAATTCTCAAAATTAATATTATTGTACATAATTGTCTGATTACTTTTATTTTTTGTGGTGTCGGATTGCAATGTAAATATTGTTGTGTAATGATCTGTAATTGTTGATTTGTAAACAATGCTTTTGTTTTGTTTATTAGTTTTGACCATAACGTGATCAATGCATGATGTTGATTCATTAGCTATTCTTGTTGGTGTATTGATGGTACTAATTAATCCATGGAACTCTAACATGTTCAGATAGTCGTGGCATTGATGGTGTGGGTTATTTGGAAGTATGTTGATATTTAAATCTCCCATAATTATTATGTTTTTAGTGTAGGAAAGATTTGAGAGTATGCTATTTAGACTGTTAAGAAATGGTGTTATATTACGAATCGATGGAGAGCGATATATTGCTAGAATGCACGTATCATTATTATACATTATTTGCATACAGCTCGCGTCAATAATGTTTACTTCCGTTACAACACAGTTTAGGTCGTTTTTTGTGTATACCACTACTCCATCGTTCTGACTATCATGTTTTGATGAGTTGAATGAAGAGTAGTGAGTTATAAATTTTGGTGTGTAAATATTTGTCCACCAACATTCTGTAAGAATAATAACATCAAATTTTATATTAAGGTGGTTAAGCTGTATCTGGAGTTCATCAAAGTTTTTATTAATTGACCTAATATTTTGGTGCATAATAATAGTGTTTTTTGAATCGGTTGTTACGTATTTGCATATTTTTGCATCTGATGTTATAAACAAATTGTCTTGATCACCTAGTTCTTCATATGTATTATTAATGGTAATAGCCATATTAAAATTTATATTACAAAAAAAATAAATTGTTTAATTCCCTTAAATAAGAGAAACACTAATCCATAGCCATCACTGGGGATTACAACATTTCATTGAAAGTGGTAGAGGTGAATTATTGTTGCAATTTGAAAATAATAGTATACAACATGACTCACCGAACTGAGGGGAATCGACCCAGTGAATGACCGGTAAAAGTGAGACTCTCAAATAGGAAAATTAATCAATTTTTTTAAGGTCATCAGAGTGTTTGATATATATTACTCTGTCATTTTCATTTTTTTTAACCATCACTTTACATTCTTTGTACCAGACATATTTATATCCCATTTCTTTCGCCTTAGTCTTCGTCCTCCACAGAACATCTTTGAAATAGGCACCAAGGATTTCGCTAATAAAAATCTTCTGGTATCCGTTTCCTTGGGTTGTGGTAGGGTTGAGTAGCTTCCTGTTCAGTAGAATCTGTCGCCTTTTTTGGGGATTAGTGAATTTAACGTGAAATTTTGGGGGGACTCCTGGTCGTCGATCTGGAATTTTCTTGATATCGAGAATATCATCGCCTTTTAAGTCGACACCTGTCACTGTGACCACTCGTTTAATTATTTCTGCTGGCTGTTCTCCCTCTTTTTCTGAAATTCCAGCAAATTCAAGAGTGTCTTCACGCGTTCTCTGCTCCACTTCTGCTAGTCTAACTTCAAGGCTTTTTATTATCCCATCTTTTTCTGTTAATTCCTTTCGCATTGATTCTACTTCCGAAACCAGTTTAATAATGGTCTCCATCTTTAGATGGATGTCATCATATTGCCGGCTGATAAAGTCTCTCGTGCTTCTGCTTTCTTGATTTTCATCATCAATTTTTTTTATTATTGCTTGCTTAAACACTTCAAGTTTTTTTTCCATCTTCATCTCCATCTTTTCCAGTAGGAGATCAATATTTATACCCTGGGACTCCGATGTGAGACTAGTCCCGGTCGTTTGCCCTTTGCTTCTCAGATTTTTTTCTGAAGTTGCCATTTTGAAATTGTTATTTGGTTGTAAGGTCAAACACTGCCTATTTCACTCTTTATTTGACAGTTAGTTCCCTTGTGATATTTTGATAATGTTTTAGTTTCTAAAACTGTCAATTAATTATCCACTAGTGGGAAAGCAACACTTTCCAAGTAAAAAGGAATAATTCTTATCAGTTATGACAAGTGCACTGAATGTTAGTTCACTGTAATAAAATAATAACAATTGATTTCGGGAGCAGAGCAAAACACAGCTGTCACTCGATGTAGGTATGAAACTCAAATTGATTGTGTGAAATTCAAATTGGTTCTGTCATAACTTTGGACCTATAGCACCGTACCAACTAAAATTTAAAATTTTCACTAGAATTGACGTTCTGTACCCGAATTACACAAAATATTCTCCAAAAGACGCATTGTAAATGTCTTCATACAAAATTATTACAGGACTCATTTTCAGAGTTGGGTTCGTTCATTACTTTGGCCCTATGGCACCAAACCCACTGAAATTTTGGCTTCTTACTAAAGATCACGTTTTGTACACGAATCACTAAAAAAATCATCAAACAGACGCATCGTAAATTTCCTCATTCAAAATTATTACCGTATTATGGGCGCATTTTCAGAGTTGGGTTCTGTCATAACTTTGGCCCTATAGCATCGTACCAACTAAAATTTAGAATTTTCACTAGAAATGACGTTCTGTATACGAATCACACAAAATATTCTCCAAAAGACGCATTGTAAATGTCTTCATACAAAATTATTACATTATTATGGGCTTATTTTCAGAGTTGGATTCGGTCATAACTTTGGCCCTATGGCACCGAACCGACTGAAATTTTGGGTTCTTGCTAAAGATGACGTTTTGTACACGAATCACTCAAAAAATCATCCAACAGACGTATCTTAAATTTCCTCATTCAAAATTATTACCGTATTATGAGCGCATTTTCAGAGTTGGGTTCTGTCATAACTTTGGCCCTATAGCATCGTACCAACTAAAATTTAGAATTTTCACTAGAATTGACGTTCTGTACCCGAATTACACAAAATATTCTCCAAAAGACGCATTGTAAATGTCTTCATACAAAATTATTACTGGGCTCATTTTCAGAGTTGGGTTCGTTCATTACTTTGGCCCTATGGCACCAAACCCACTGAAATTTTGGCTTTTTACTAAAAATGACGTTTTCCACACAAATCACCCAAAATATTCTCCAAAAGTCCTATTGTTTATTTCTTCATTCAAATTTATTAAAGAATTATGGGCTCATTTTCAGAGTTTTGTTCGGTCATTACTTTGACCCTAAGAATGAAATTTTGGATTCAAACTAAAAATGACGTTCCGTACCCGAATCACCCAAAATATCCACCAAAAAACGCATTGTAAATGTCTTCATACAAAATTATTACAGTTTTATGGGCTCATTTTCAGAGTTAAGTTCGGTCACAACTTTGACCCTATGACTGAAATTTTGTATTCTTACTAAAATTGACGATCTCTACACGAATCACACAAAATATCATCCAACAGACGCATCGTAAATTTCCTCATTCAAAATTATTACCGTATTATGGGCGCATTTTCAGAGTTGGGTTCTGTCATAACTTTGGCCCTATAGCATCGTACCAACTAAAATTTAGAATTTTCACTAGAAATGACGTTCTGTATACGAATCACCCAAAATATTCTCCAAAAGACGCATTGTAAATGTCTTCATACAAAATTATTACATTATTATGGGCTTATTTTCAGAGTTGGATTCGGTCATAACTTTGGCCCTATGGCACCGAACCGACTGAAATTTTGGGTTCTTGCTAAAGATGACGTTTTGTACACAAATCACTCAAAAAATCATCCAACAGACGTATCTTAAATTTCCTCATTCAAAATTATTACCGTATTATGAGCGCATTTTCAGAGTTGGGTTCTGTCATAACTTTGGCCCTATAGCATCGTACCAACTTAAATTTAGAATTTTCACTAGAAATGACGTTCTGTATACGAATCACCCAAAATATTCTCCAAAAGACGCATTGTAAATGTCTTCATACAAAATTATTACATTATTATGGGCTTATTTTCAGAGTTGGATTCGGTCATAACTTTGGCCCTATGGCACCGAACCGACTGAAATTTTAGGTTCTTGCTAAAGATGACGTTTTGTACACGAATCACTCAAAAAATCATCCAACAGACGTATCTTAAATTTCCTCATTCAAAATTATTACCGTATTATGGGCGCATTTTCAGAGTTGGGTTCTGTCATAACTTTGGCCCTATAGCATCGTACCAACTAAAATTTAGAATTTTCACTAGAATTGACGTTCTGTACCCGAATTACACAAAATATTCTCCAAAAGACGCATTGTAAATGTCTTCATACAAAATTATTACTGGGCTCATTTTCAGAGTTGGGTTCGTTCATTACTTTGGCCCTATGGCACCAAACCCACTGAAATTTTGGCTTCTTACTAAAAATGACGTTTTCCACACAAATCACCCAAAATATTCTCCAAAAGTCCTATTGTTTATTTCTTCATTCAAATTTATTAAAGAATTATGGGCTCATTTTCAGAGTTTTGTTCGGTCATTACTTTGACCCTAAGAATGAAATTTTGGATTCATACTAAAAATGACGTTCCGTACCCGAATCACCCAAAATATCCACCAAAAAACGCATTGTAAATGTCTTCATACTAAATTATTACAGTTTTATGGGCTCATTTTCAGAGTTAAGTTCGGTCACAACTTTGACCCTATGAGTGAAATTTTGTATTCTTACTAAAATTGACGATCTCTAAACGAATCACACAAAATATCATCCAACAGACGCATCGTAAATTTCCTCATTCAAAATTATTACCGTATTATGAGCGCATTTTCAGAGTTGGGTTCTGTCATAACTTTGGCCCTATAGCATCGTACCAACTATAATTTAGAATTTTCACTAGAATTGACGTTTTGTACCCGAATCACCCAAAATATCCACCAAAAAACGCATTGTAAATGTCTTCATACAAAATTATTACAGTTTTATGGGCTCATTTTCAGAGTTGGGTTCGTTCATTACTTTGGCCCTATGGCACCAAACCCACTGAAATTTTGGCTTCTTACTAAAAATGACGTTTTCCACACAAATCACCCAAAATATTCTCCAAAAGTCCTATTGTTTATTTCTTCATTCAAATTTATTAAAGAATTATGGGCTCATTTTCAGAGTTTTGTTCGGTCATTACTTTGACCCTAAGAATGAAATTTTGGATTCATACTAAAAATGACGTTCCGTACCCGAATCACCCAAAATATCCACCAAAAAACGCATTGTAAATGTCTTCATACAAAATTATTACAGGTTTATGGGCTCATTTTCAGAGTTAAGTTCGGTCACAACTTTGACCCTATGACTGAAATTTTGTATTCTTACTAAAATTGACGATCTCTACACGAATCACACAAAATATCATCCAACAGACGCATCGTAAATTTCCTCATTCAAAATTATTCCCGTATTATGAGCGCATTTTCAGAGTTGGGTTCTGTCATAACTTTGGCCCTATAGCATCGTACCAACTAAAATTTAGAATTTTCACTAGAATTGACGTTCTGTACCCGAATTACACAAAATATTCTCCAAAAGACGCATTGTAAATGTCTTCATACAAAATTATTACTGGGCTCATTTTCAGAGTTGGGTTCGTTCATTACTTTGGCCCTATGGCACCAAACCCACTGAAATTTTGGCTTCTTACTAAAAATGACGTTTTCCACACAAATCACCCAAAATATTCTCCAAAAGTCCTATTGTTTATTTCTTCATTCAAATTTATTAAAGAATTATGGGCTCATTTTCAGAGTTTTGTTCGGTCATTACTTTGACCCTAAGAATGAAATTTTGGATTCATACTAAAAATGACGTTCCGTACCCGAATCACCCAAAATGTCCACCAAAAAACGCATTGTAAATGTCTTCATACAAAATTATTACAGTTTTATGGGCTCATTTTCAGAGTTAAGTTCGGTCACAACTTTGACCCTATGACTGAAATTTTGTATTCTTACTAAAATTGACGATCTCTACACGAATCACACAAAATATCATCCAACAGACGCATCGTAAATTTCCTCATTCAAAATTATTACCGTATTATGGGCGCATTTTTAGAGTTGGGTTCTGTCATAACTTTGGCCCTATAGCATCGTACCAACTAAAATTTAGAATTTTCACTAGAAATGACGTTCTGTATACGAATCACCCAAAATATTCTCCAAAAGACGCATTGTAAATGTCTTCATACAAAATTATTACATTATTATGGGCTTATTTTCAGAGTTGGATTCGGTCATAACTTTGGCCCTATGGCACCGAACCGACTGAAATTTTGGGTTCTTGCTAAAGATGACGTTTTGTACACGAATCACTCAAAAAATCATCCAACAGACGTATCTTAAATTTCCTAATTCAAAATTATTACCGTATTATGGGCGCATTTTCAGAGTTGGGTTCTGTCATAACTTTGGCCCTATAGCACCGTTCCAACTAAAATTTAAAATTTTCACTGGAATTGACGTTTTGTACCCGAATTACACAAAATATTCACCAAAAGACGCTTTGTAAATGTCTTCATACAAAATTATTACAGGGCGCATTTTCAGAGTTGGAATCTGTCATAACTTTGGCCCTATAGCATCGTACCAACTAAAATTTAGAATTTTCACTAGAATTGACGTTCTGTACCCGAATTACACAAAATATTCTCCAAAAGACGCATTGTAAATGTCTTCATACAAAATTATTACAGGGCTAATTTTCAGAGTTGGGTTCGTTCATTACTTTGGCCCTATGGCACCAAACCCACTGAAATTTTGGCTTCTTACTAAAAATGACGTTTTCCACACGAATCACCCAAAATATTCTCCAAAAGTCCTAATGTTTATTTCTTCATTCAAATTTATTAAAGAATTATGGGCTCATTTTCAGAGTTTTGTTCGGTCATTACTTTGACCCTAAGACGGAAATTTTGGATTCATACTAAAAATGACGTTCCGTACCCGAATCACCCAAAATATCCACCAAAAGACGCATTGTAAATGTCTTCATACAAAATTATTACAGTTTAATGGGCTCATTTTCAGAGTTAAGTTCGGTCACAACTTCGACCCTATGACTGAAATTTTGTATTCTTACTAAAATTCACGTTCTCTACACGAATCACACAAAATATCATCCAAGAGACGCATCGTAAATTTCCTCATTCAAAATTATTACCGTATTATGGGCGCATTTTCAGAGTTGGGTTCTGTCATAGCTTTGGCCCTATAGCACCATACCAACTAAAATTTAAAATTTTCACTAGAATTGACGGTCTGTACCCGAATTACACAAAATATTCTCCAAAAGACGCATTGTAAATGTCTTCATCCAAAATTATTACATAATAATGTAATAATTGCCCATATTAATGGGCTTATTTTCAGAGTTGGATTCGGTCATAACTTTGGCCCTATGGCACCGAACCGACTGAAATTTTGGGTTCTTGCTAAAGATGACGTTTTGTACACGAATCACTTGTTATGAAGCGATTGTATTAATCCAACAGACGTATCGTAAATTTCCTAATTCAAAGTTATTACCGTATTATGGGCGCATTTTAAGAGTTGGGTTCTGTCATAACTTTTGCCCTATAGCACCGTACCAACTAAAATTTAAAATTTTCACTAGAATTGACGTTCTGTACGCGAATTACACAAAATTTTATCCAAAAGACGCATTGTCAATGTCTTCATAAAAAATGATAACATTATTATGGGCTTATTTTCAGAGTTGGATTCGGTCATAACTTTGACCCTATGGCACCGAACCGACTGAAATTTTGGTTTCTTGCTAAAGATGACGTTTTGTACACAAATCATTCAAAATATTCTCCAAAAGTCCTATTGTTTATTTCTTCATTCAAATTTATTAAAGAATTATGGGCTCATTTTCAGAGTTTTGTTCGGTCATTACTTTGACCCTAAGAATGAAATTTTGGATTCATACTAAAAATGACGTTCCGTACCCGAATCACCCAAAATATCCACCAAAAATCTCATTGTAAATGTCTTCATACAAAATTATTACAGTTTTATGGGCTCATTTTCAGAGTTAAGTTCGGTCACAACTTTGACCCTATGACTGAAATTTTGTATTCTTACTAAAATTGACGATCTCTACACGAATCACACAAAATATCATCCAACAGACGCATCGTAAATTTCCTCATTCAAAATTATTACCGTATTATGGGCGCATTTTCAGAGTTGGGTTCTGTCATAACTTTGGCCCTATAGCATCGTACCAACTATAATTTAGAATTTTCACTAGAATTGACGTTTTGTACCCGAATTACATAAAATATCCACCAAAAAACGCATTGTAAATGTCTTCATACAAAATTATTACACTTTTATGGGCTCATTTTCAGAGTTAAGTTCGGTCACAACTTTGACCCTATGACTGAAATTTTGTATTCTTACTAAAATTGACGTTCTCTACAAGAATCACACAAAATATCATCCAAAAGACGCATCGTTAATTTCCTCATTCAAAATTATTACCGTATTATGGGCGCATTTTCAGAGTTGGGTTCTGTCATAACTTTGGCCCTATAGCACCGTACCAACTAAAATTTAAAATGTTCACTAGAATTGACGTTCTGTACCCGAATTACACAAAATATTCTCCAAAAGACGCATTGTAAATGTCTTCATACAAAATTATTACAGGGCTCATTTTCAGAGTTGGGTTCGTTCATTACTTTGGCCCTATGGCACCAAACCCACTGAAATTTTGGCTTCTTACTAAAAATGACGTTTTCCACACGAATCACCCAAAATATTCTCCAAAAGTCCTTTTGTTTATTTCTTCATTCAAATTTATTAAGGAATTATGGGCTCATTTTCAGAGTTTTGTTCGGTCATTACTTTGACCCTAAGACGGAAATTTTGGATTCATACTAAAAATGACGTTCCGTACCCGAATCACCCAAAATATCCACCAAAAAACGCATTGTAAATGTCTTCATACAAAATTATTACAGTTTTATGGGCTCATTTTCAGAGTTAAGTTCGGTCACAACTTTGACCCTATGACTGAAATTTTGTATTCTTACTAAAATTGACGATCTCTACACGAATCACACAAAATATCATCCAACAGACGCATCGTAAATTTCCTCATTCAAAATTATTACCGTATTATGGGCGCATTTTTAGAGTTGGGTTCTGTCATAACTTTGGCCCTATAGCATCGTACCAACTAAAATTTAGAATTTTCACTAGAAATGACGTTCTGTATACGAATCACCCAAAATATTCTCCAAAAGACGCATTGTAAATGTCTTCATACAAAATTATTACATTATTATGGGCTTATTTTCAGAGTTGGATTCGGTCATAACTTTGGCCCTATGGCACCGAACCGACTGAAATTTTGGGTTCTTGCTAAAGATGACGTTTTGTACACAAATCACTCAAAAAATCATCCAACAGACGTATCTTAAATTTCCTCATTCAAAATTATTACCGTATTATGAGCGCATTTTCAGAGTTGGGTTCTGTCATAACTTTGGCCCTATAGCATCGTACCAACTTAAATTTAGAATTTTCACTAGAAATGACGTTCTGTATACGAATCACCCAAAATATTCTCCAAAAGACGCATTGTAAATGTCTTCATACAAAATTATTACATTATTATGGGCTTATTTTCAGAGTTGGATTCGGTCATAACTTTGGCCCTATGGCACCGAACCGACTGAAATTTTGGGTTCTTGCTAAAGATGACGTTTTGTACACGAATCACTCAAAAAATCATCCAACAGACGTATCTTAAATTTCCTAATTCAAAATTATTACCGTATTATGGGCGCATTTTCAGAGTTGGGTTCGTTTATTACTTTTGCCCTATGGCACCATACCCACTGAAATTTTGGCTTCTTACTAAAAATGACGTTTTCCACACGAATCACCCAAAATATTCTCCAAAAGTCCTATTGTTTATTTCTTCAAAATATCATCCAACAGACGCATCGTAAATTTCCTCATTTAAAATTATTACCGTATTATGGGCGCATTTTCAGAGTTGGGTTCTGTCATAACTTTGGCCCTATAGCACCGTTCCAACTAAAATTTAAAATTTTCACTGGAATTGACGTTTTGTACCCGAATTACACAAAATATTCACCAAAAGACGCTTTTTTTTTTTTATTTATTTATTTTTTTATTTATTATTACATTTATTACATACAAGATAATAACAATATAAAAGGAAGCTTTGACTGTCCAACTGGGAAGGTTTCCCGTTTTAGGACAGTCAAATTGGCAGGTTGCATGTACATAATTTCACATTAATGGATTCAATAATAATAAACAATAATGGTACATATTGGGGGAGTTACTTAGATATTAGGTACAATATCAGATAAAAGTTGTGTTATTCTAGGTGTACATCAGTAATAAACAATAAAATCCAGGTAGGTACATGTAAAATATAAAATAAAATAAAAATATAACATATAAATGTAAGAAAGAAAAATAAAAAAAAAGTATTTTTTTAGGAAAATACTAATTAGCAGTAATAAACAATAAAATCCAGATAGATACATGTAAAATATAAAATAAAAATATAATATATAAATGTAAGAAAGAAAAATAAAAAAATATATTTTAGGAAAATAAAAAATACAAAATCGAAGAAATCAACTCATACTACGTTTTTTAATAATTTTTCGGAATCTGTCCTACCTAATTCTAATAACCATTTTGTAATTTTAGTACCGAAGGATGATAAATCACACAGTTTAAATTGAGAGGGGATTTTGTTGTATATTTTTGGTCCCAGGTATGAGAAAACTTTTTGATAAGCCGCAGTATTGCTTGTAGGAATGGAAAGGTCGTTTCTGCTCTTACTTCTGGTTTGATGATTATGATCGACTGTTATCGTTTTGCTTATATTTTTGTGGACGCACATTGTTATTTTTTTTATGTAACACTGTCGAACATCAAGCACATTAAACTCCTTGAAGAGAGCGTCGCTCGAGTATCTGAAGGGTTTTTTCATAATGACGCGTAGAATGGATTTCTGTGCCTTCAGTAGCGGGTATAGTATTGTTAATCCTGTTCCACCCCATCCAATGCAACCGTAGGTTATGACGGAGTTACAGAGCCCGTAGTATATTTTTTTAATGTCTTGAGTTTTTATAATTTCCCGCAATGCTATAAATATATAAATAAGCTTGCGCACTTTATTAGCTGTGTTTTCAATTTGTTGTTTCCATTTAAGGTAGTTATCCACTATTATACCTAAATATTTAATAGATTTAACACATTCAAGGGTTTCGCATTTACAAGTATGGTTATTATTTCCAAGGCTACACTTAATATTGTGTATTGTGAGGTGATGAGGTGTTTTGGGTTGCCCTGCAAGGGTAGCGCTAAATGTGAGATATTTTGTTTTTTGTATGTTTAGTGTAAGCAAATTACTGTCCAGCCACTGTTTTACTCTGTTTATACCTGTGTTCGCAAGGTGGTGTGTTTCTTTCCAATCATCTCCTTCAAACAAAATAACTGTATCGTCAGCGAACGTGATAATTTTGCCACCAATGTGTTGGTTACAAAGTTCGTTTATGTATATAATAAAGAGAAGGGGCCCAAGTGTACTTCCTTGTGGTACCCCAAAAGTGTATTTTAGTGAAGTGCTAATAGCCTCGTTAATTCTGGTTTGTTGAAATCTATTAGATATATAACTTTCTATCCATTGAAAAGCTTTTCCCTTTATTCCTATATTTCTAAGTCTCTGTAAAAGAATTTTATGAGATATTGTGTCAAATGCCTTGGCCAGGTCCAGGAAAAGGGCAATAGTTTTCTTGCCACGGTTCATATTCCCTGCAATAGTTTCCGTGAGACATGCGATGGCATCATCCGTTCCCTTACCCGACCGAAAGCCGTATTGGTTTGGACTTAGAATGTTATGTTCCTCCACATATTCGTTTAACCTAGTTTTGAAAAGCTTTTCAATGACTTTGGATATCGCGCTTAAAAGTGATATTGGCCTGTAGTTTTCTACAAGAGATTTAGGTCCACATTTGTGAATTGGGACAATTATTGATTTTTTAAAGTGATCAGGAAATATTCCTGATGCAAAACTTAAGTTGTAAATATATGATAGCGGAGCAGAAATCTGATTTTTAATTTTTTTTAGTATTTGTGTATTTAGACTATCTGGACCCTTTGCATGTGTAGTATTAAGGCTGTTGATTATTTTTAAGACCTCTTCTACAGTAGTTGGTTTAATATCAAATGAAAAGGATTGTTCCTTTGTTTCAATTGTCAATGCTAAAGAGTCTTCCGTTTTCTGGGTTTCTAATAAAATGTTTTTTGCTAGATTTGACCCAACAGATGCAAAATATTGATTAGTATGACATGCAATTGATTGATTGTCAGTTATAATCAAATTTCCGGTGTTTAATTCAGTTACAGATGTACTGGTATTTCTTTTACTTTTAGTTATGTCTCTGACAACATTCCACATGTTTTTGCTGGAATTATCCTTATCAAGTAAGAATTTATAATAACGCTCTTTGCATTTGCGAATAACGGTTTTGCAAATATTACGGTATCGGTAATAGTTTTGCTGTTTAGTATCGTTTAATGGGTCTCGTTTAGCTATTTTATGAAGGTGATTTCTTTTGTGTATAGATTTAACAATGCCGTTGGTAATCCATGGGGTGAGATGTATTT
Organism: Limnephilus rhombicus; assembly: GCA_929108145.2. Taxonomy (NCBI): domain Eukaryota; kingdom Metazoa; phylum Arthropoda; class Insecta; order Trichoptera; family Limnephilidae; genus Limnephilus; species Limnephilus rhombicus. The sequence goes on from OV815275.1 coordinate 107,327, forward strand.
TACTATATGGAATGCGTTTAGTTATTGTGTGTTTTGTTATGAATGTATTGATTTCATTAATAAAATAGTTTAGAGCATTGTTAACTTCAGTCTCTTTATAAACATATTCCCAATTTTTATAATTAAGATCATTTAATAAAGCCTCATAATCGATAATTTGTTTGTGATTAGTTTTATGTTTTTTGGGTATTGAGTTTGGGATACTGATTGCAGTGGTGTAATGATCAGTGATTGTATTATGTATTACAAATGCATTTGAATTTGTTATATTTCTGGTATATATATGATCCAAACACGAGCTTGAGCTACCTTGTACCCTAGTTGGAGAATTAATAATGGAAATAAAATTACTTTCAGCCATAGCACATAAGTAGTCGTCGGACTGCCTATGCAATACTTCTCCTATAGTATTTATATTCATGTCCCCGATCAGTACATATTGTGCGTAATCCTTAGTTTTTTTTAACTCACCAATAAGATTTTCCAGAAAATCTTGGATGTCATTGAACGACGGTGATCGGTAGATAGCTAGGATACCTAAATTCTCATTAATGTTGATTTTTAAACAATTACACTGATTTATGTTTATTTCTTGTACTAAGGAATTTAATGTATTGTCGATATATACTACTACTCCGCTATTTTGGTTAATATGCAATGTTGTATGGTATTCGTTATAGCCTGAAATTTGTTTGGCTATGTATGAATCATTTAACCTGCATTCAGTGAGAATTAGTACATGGAACTTTACCACAGATTTTATTTCTTCCAAAAATATAAGAAAATCATCCAAGTTTCCCATCGTTCTAATATTTTGATGAACAATATTAATCCTATTTGATTCCCAATTAAATTGCATAATTTTGTTAATGTTTTCAAAAATTATTTCAGTATTTGGCACTATGATACTATCGATTTCATGTTGAAGATCGTTTATTACCATTAGAATTCAAAAATTAATTGATGTTTTCTGGGTAAAGTTTTAAAACAGTATTTTATTATCATATCAATACTTGTAGTACGAAATATGTAGCGACAAAACTGTAAACAAAATGATGTAGTTAGGAAAAATAAATAATATCTGAGTAAGAAATAATATCTGAAATAAAATCCAGGAAATAAATAACGTATGTAGTTAGTGTGTGGCATTTTCTCTTTCAAAAGACAGTAGAAAGTAGTATAAGTATGAAAAATAAGTAATATCTGTGTTATATAAAATATGTTGATTAGAGTTCTCTTTTGCCGAATTATTAGTACTATTACTAATAAATCAATTAATAATCTTGTAATAAGTGTAGTTACCATTCTAGAGAGAATAAAGATTAAAATTAATGTTAAAGTTAAAATTAGAATTAAAATTAGAATTAAAATTAAAATTAGAATTAAAATTATTCCAGTACAAATAGGAGTTATGAAAAATCCTAGGTGTTCATATAATATAGTGCTGTTATGTAATAGAGTATGAAATGGCGATATAAAGCGGTAGTGAGTAGTTTTATCACGATAATTAGAATAAAGAGCAGGTAGTCAAAGCTTCGGTATAGCTTGTTCTGAATCTATTAATATAGGTCGAGAAGAGTCATCTTTTTTCATGTAGATTAGACCTGCTTTCGTCCAGACGTACCTAAATTTAGATTCAGTCGCACGTTGGCGAGCTAGATACCAAAGCCGTTTGCCTTTAGACGTGAGGAGTTCTGAGACGTAGATGGGTGTAATGGGGCCAGACAATCCGATTGTTCCCGTGTTTAGTTTGTCCCCAATCTTTTCGCAAGATCTGTTATATTTTTTTATAGCATTAAGGAGCTCCTCTTTTAACGCTATTGAATTAAAATTAATTACCACTGACCTAGGTTTAACTGTTGGAGGAATATTTTTATTTCTTTGTGATACTCTATATATATTATAAATATCATTTGTATTTAGTTGGCAGTCTACTGTTTTACTGGTGTTGAATATAATGTCTTTTAAGGTTTGTGATGTTTCCTCTTTGAATTCTGGAAGCCCTCGAAGTTCCAAACAAGTATTGTTAAATCGCCTGTTCCTGTTTTCTTGGTCAATCTCGATCGCTATTATTCTTTTTTCTAGGTCTTCATTTCGTTCTGTCAAGAGACAAATTTTTTTTTCATTTTCATTATTTTTTCCGCTTACTTTTTCTAAATCCTCAAGTCTTGAATTTAAGGCTGAGTTTACTTGTTCATGTAGTTTTTCCAAATTATTTATTCGATATTTTAAGTCTTCTTGCTGTTGAGATATGCTTTGAATGGTTTTTAATATTTCATTATTTTGGAGCAGGATTGCATCGTATTTTTTTCCAACAGATTCAATAACTAAGTCTTTAAAATTAGCAATTTCAGTTAAAAATAGCTCGATTGTCAGATTACTGGAGCCATCTGTGATTGTTGGTGGTAAGTTCACACTGGCGTATGATGAGGCGGCAATTGTAGATTTAGGTGTTGATGATGGTTGTTTATTTGGTTTCTCGGTAGATGTCAGTTCTAGATTTTTTTCAGACGTATTTTTTTTTGAGTTTTTTTGTGTTTTTGTGCAAAATTTGCAGCGCCACTGTAAAATCTTAGTTCCTCGTCGTGAGGTCTCTGCGATATCGGCACAAATGAAGTGGTAGTTTTCGTCGCAGATACAACATGAGATGAAGTCTGACGGGGTGTCAATGTTTTTTTTACAGATGGAGCACAGTGTATTCATTTTAAAGGTAGTTGATTTCAAAATTTCACACAAAAAGAAAAAACGACACAATGCTTGTTTCTTGAATGAGAGATGGCAGAGCCTTTGTGACGCTAAAAACGCCTTTGGGATAGGTTTTTTGTGTTTATATAATGATCGAGTCACTTTTGCACTGAGTTGTCTTTTGTGGTATAAACACCAGAATAAAGTCGAGTATTCCGCCTTAGCGAGATACTTTGTGGGATAAAAAATTCACTGTCCCAACGCGCACTCTCCTGATTAGACGAGTTAACCACTTTTTTAGTTTGATTTTCTAGTATTATGATTGTTAAAACTTGATAAATTGAAGCAGCTGTCAAAATACGTCAACACTGTAACCCAACGACCTCTGTCATTCATTTGCTTTGTAAATGTCTTCATACAAAATTATTACATGGCGCATTTTCAGAGTTGGAATCTGTCATAACTTTGGCCCTATAGCATCGTACCAACTAAAATTTAGAATTTTCACTAGAATTGACGTTCTGTACCCGAATTACACAAAATATTCTCCAAAAGACGCATTGTAAATGTCTTCATACAAAATTATTACAGGGCTCATTTTCAGAGTTGGGTTCGTTTATTACTTTGGCCCTATGGCACCATACCCACTGAAATTTTGGCTTCTTACTAAAAATGACGTTTTCCACACGAATCACCCAAAATATTCTCCAAAAGTCCTATTGTTTATTTCTTCATTCAAATTTATTAAAGAATTATAGGCTCATTTTCAGAGTTTTGTTTGGTCATTACTTTGACCCTAAGATGGAAATTTTGGATTCATACTAAAAATGACGTTCCGTTCCCGAATCACCCAAAATATCCTCCAAAAGACGCATTGTAAATGTCTTCATACAAAATTAGTACATTATTATGGGCTTATTTTTAGAGTTGGATTCGGTCATAACTTTGGCCCTATGGCACCGAACCGACTGAAATTTTAAGTTCTTGCTAAAGATGACGTTTTGTACACGAATCACTCAAAAAATCATCCAACAGACGTATCTTAAATTTCCTCATTCAAAATTATTACCGTATTATGGGCGCATTTTCAGAGTTGGGTTCTGTCATACTTTGGCCCAATAGCACCGTACCAACTAAAATTTAGAATTTTCACTAGAATTGACGTTCTGTACCCGAATTACACAAAATATTCTCCAAAAGACGCATTGTAAATGTCTTCATACAAAATTATTACAGTTTTATGGGCTCATTTTCAGAGTTAAGTTCGGTCACAACTTTGACCCTATGACTGAAATTTTGTATTCTTACTAAAATTGACGTTCTCTACACGAATCACACAAAATATCATCCAACAGACGCATCGTAAATTTCCTCATTCAAAATTATTACCGTATTATGAGCGCATTTTCAGAGATGGGTTCTGTCATAACTTTGGCCCTATAGCATCGTACCAACTAAAATTTAGAATTTTCACTAGAATTGACGTTCTGTACCCGAATTACACAAAATATTCTCCAAAAGACGCATTGTAAATGTCTTCATACAAAATTATTACAGGGCGCATTTTCAGAGTTGGATTCTGTCATAACTTTGGCCCTATAGCATCGTACCAACTAAAATTTAGAATTTTCACTAGAATTAACGTTCTGTACCCGAATTACACAAAATATTCTCCAAAAGACGCATTCTAAATGTCTTCATACAAAATTATTACAGGGCTCATTTTCAGAGTTGGGTTCGTTCATTACTTTGGCCCTATGGCACCAAACCCACTGAAATTTTGGCTTCTTACTAAAAATGACGTTTTCCATACAAATCACCCAAAATATTCTCCAAAAGTCCTATTGTTTATTTCTTCATTCAAATTTATTAAAGAATTATGGGCTCATTTTCAGAGTTTTGTTCGGTCATTACTTTGACCCTAAGACTGAAATTTTGGATTCATACTAAAAATGACGTTCCGTACCCGAATCACCCAAAATATCCACCAAAAAACGCATTGTAAATGTCTTCATACAAAATTATTACAGTTTTATGGGCTCATTTTCAGAGTAAAGTTCGGTCACAACTTTGACCCTATGACTGAAATTTTGTATTCTTACTAAAATTGACGTTCTCTACACGAATCACACAAAATATTTTCCAACAGTCGCATCGTAAAATTTCCTCATTCAAAATTATTACCGTATTATGGGCGCATTTTCAGAGTTGGGTTCTGTCATAACTTTGGACCTATAGCACCGTACCATCTAAAATTTAAAATTTTCACTATAATTTACGTTCTGTACCCGAATTACACAAAATATTCTCCAAAAGACGCATTGTAAATGTCTTCATACAAAATTATTACAGGGCTCATTTTCAGAGTTGGGTTCGTTCATTACTTTGGCCCTATGGCACCAAACCCACTGAAATTTTGGCTTCTTACTAAAGATCACGTTTTGTACACGAATCACTAAAAAAATCATCCAACAGACGCATCGTAAATTTCCTCATTCAAAATTATTACCGTATTATGGGCGCATTTTCAGAGTTGGGTTCTGTCATAACTTTGGCCCTATAGCATCGTACCAACTAAAATTTAGAATTTTCACTAGAAATGACGTTCTGTATACAAATCACCCAAAATATTCTCCAAAAGACGCATTGTAAATGTCTTCATACAAAATTATTACATTATTATGGGCTTATTTTCAGATTTGGATTCGGTCATTACTTTGGCCCTATGGCACCGAACCGACTGAAATTTTGGGTTCTTGCTAAAGATGACGTTTTGTACACGAATCACTCAAAAAATCATCCAACAGACGTATCTTAAATTTCCTCATTCAAAATTATTACCGTATTATGAGCGCATTTTCAGAGTTGGGTTCTGTCATAACTTTGGCCCTATAGCATCGTACCAACTAAAATTTAGAATTTTCACTAGAATTGACGTTCTTTACCCGAATTACACAAAATATTCTCCAAAAGACGCATTGTAAATGTCTTCATACAAAATTATTACAGGGCTCATTTTCAGAGTTGGGTTCGTTCATTACTTTGGCCCTATGGCACCAAACCCACTGAAATTTTGGCTTCTTACTAAAAATGACGTTTTCCATACAAATCACCCAAAATATTCTCCAAAAGTCCTATTGTTTATTTCTTCATTCAAATTTATTAAAGAATTATGGGCTCATTTTCAGAGTTCTGTTCGGTCATTACTTTGACCCTAAGAATGAAATTTTGGATTCATACTAAAAATGACGTTCCGTACCCGAATCACCCAAAATATCCACCAAAAAACGCATTGTAAATGTCTTCATACAAAATTATTACAGTTTTATGGGCTCATTTTCAGAGTTAAGTTCGGTCACAACTTTGACCCTATGACTGAAATTTTGTATTCTTACTAAAATTGACGTTCTCTACACGAATCACACAAAATATCATCCAACAGACGCATCGTAAATTTCCTCATTCAAAATTATTACCGTATTATGGGCGCATTTTCAGAGTTGGGTTCTGTCATAACTTTGGCCCTATAGCACCGTACCAACTAAAATTTAAAATTTTCACTAGAATTGACGTTCTGTAACCGAATTACACAAAATATTCTCCAAAAGACGCATTGTAAATGTCTTCATACAAAATTATTACAGGGCTCATTTTCAGAGTTGGGTTCGTTCATTACTTTGGCCCTATGGCACCAAACCCACTGAAATTTTGGCTTCTTACTAAAAATGACGTTTTCCACACAAATCACCCAAAATATTCTCCAAAAGTCCTATTGTTTATTTCTTCATTCAAATTTATTAAAGAATTATGGGCTCATTTTCAGAGTTTTGTTCGGTCATTACTTTGACCCTAAGAATGAAATTTTGGATTCATACTAAAAATGACGTTCAGTACCCGAATCACCCAAAATATCCACCAAAAAACGCATTGTAAATGTCTTCATACAAAATTATTACAGTTTTATGGGCTCATTTTCAGAGTTAAGTTCGGTCACAACTTTGACCCTATGACTGAAATTTTGTATTCTTACTAAAATTGACGTTCTCTACACGAATCACACAAAATATTTTCCAACAGACGCATCGTAAAATTTCCTCATTCAAAATTATTACCGTATTATGGGCGCATTTTCAGAGTTGGGTTAATAATAATAATAATATATCTTTATTGAACAAAAAAAAAAATGAAGATTTATAACTACAAAAACAAAAAGTACATCATAAGTACAGTAAAAGTACAGTTTAAAAGTTGCATACGTACGAAAGTTAATATCAAAAAACAAAATACATATATACAGTAGGTAATTAAAGAACAGAGATTTATAATTATAAATTTAGGTTTCTCATAACCTGCCTCACTAGGCTAGCCTGTGTTGAGGCAGTTATTTTATGTCAATTTATTATACTGTGAACATACCTACACTAACATTAGAATAAAATCACACAATAGAATGGTTGCATTAATAATAACAATAACATTGGTACAATAATAACAGCATTGGTTCAATATTAATTTCGAATTTGGGTGAGTGCACCGGTAAATGCTCTATCATTATTTTTTATCCAAATTTTTATGTTTTTTTTGAATTTTTTTTGTGAATCACATTTTTTTATACTAATTGGAAGAATGTTGTAAAGTCTTGTTGCAAGGTATCTGAAGCTTCGTTGACCAAAAGTAGTATGAGTTGTGGGAATTTGTAGTAAATATTTGTTATTGTTTCGAGTACAGCGAGTGTTTAATCTTTTTTCATAGTATTTGTGTATATTTGTGTATAGATGAGTGAGGATTGTTTTTGCATATATCTGCCGAACGTCAAACACATTCATAATATTGAAGATTAAGTTGGAGTCTGTAATTAGAGGTAGTCTAAGAATTAATTTTATAATAGTTTTCTGTGCCTTTATGATTGGGTCCAGTGCTGATGCAGTACCGCCTCCCCATGCTATGATACCATACTCAATAATGGATTGACAGACTGCAAAATAAATCATTTTCAAGTGTTTTAAGTCGAGAAAGTTTCGTATCGTTCTGAAAAAGTGCATGGTTTTTCTTATTTTGTTAGCAATTATTTGAGTGTGAATATTCCATTTGAGATATGGATCAATTGTGAGGCCGAGATACTTCATCTGTGTAGTGCGCTCAATGTAGGGACACTGACAAGATTCATCGGAATTTAAACATGTGTGTATTCTAATAGAGGCGTCATCATGAGGTTGACCTGTTATATTTATGCTTGATGTGACATATTTAGTTTTCTCAGTGTTCAATGTGAGCGTATTTGTATCTAACCACTTTTTTATAATGTTTATATCCGTTTCAGCTTTTTTGTAAACAGCTTGCCAAGTGTCAGCTTCAAATAGTAAAACAGTGTCATCGGCAAAACTAACTATTTTTTTATTTTTATTTTAACTTTATGAGTAAAACCTCAAATTGTAATATTTAATTAAATGAAGACAATATAAGCGAAACTCAATCGAAAATCTGAAAACAGAAAAATCAGAAAAAGATATTGACACATCTGGGATGTGTCAATATCTTTTTCTGATTTTTCTGTTTTCAGATTTTCGATTGAGTTTCGCTTATATTGTCTTCATTTAACTAACTATTTTTCCCTGAATGTTTAAGTTACATAAGTCGTTGATATATAAAAGGAACAAAGATGGTCCTAATATGCTACCTTGAGGTATCCCATAGTGAGTTGAGCACTGATTGCTAAGTGTGTTCATTATTTTCACTTGTTGCTTGCGGTCATCAAGGTAGCTCTTAAAAAAGTTAAGTTCGTTGCCTGTAATACCGATTATTTGAAGTTTGTTTAATAATTTACTGTGTGATATTGTATCAAAGGCTTTAGAGAGGTCTAAAAATATTGAAATACATTTTTTGCTTTTATCGAGGTTTTTCACAATGAAGTCAGTTACGGCGGCAATAGCGTCAGAAGTACTCTTGTTTTCTTGAAACCCGTATTGATTTTCTGAGAGTACTTTATGGCACACCAGAAATTTTACCAACTGAGCATTGATAATTTTTTCAAATACTTTGGATAGTGTGGTCAGTATAGTTATTGGTCTGTAATTGTTTATGTCTGTCTTGTTACCTGTTTTATGTATGGGAATAACAATACCTTGTTTCAAGTTTGAGGAGAAGTGTCCTTTACTGATACTAAGGTTAATTAGGTATTCTAAAGGTAATGTAATTTCCGTAGCCAGCGTTTTCAAAATCTTGGTTGATATTCCATCAACCCCGGCAGAAGACGTGTTTTTTAGGGAATTAATTATTTTTAGAATCTCTTCCCTTGACACAGTTTGAAAATTGAATCTTCCTTTGGGAAATTGGAGTTCTGCTTCAGCAGGTAGAGCATTCCCACAATTTGGTAGACGAGAAGCAAGATTTGAACCAATATTTGTAAAAAAATTATTGATATAATTCGCAACGAGCTTGGGGTTTTTTGAGGTGTCAATAATTTTTCCGTCAATACAAAGTTTACTTATGTCCTGTTTGTCTTTAGTGTTTTGTGTATTTGTGGCTTCTCTTAGAGTTTGCCATATTTTTTTGGGATCATTGTTACTTTCTTGGATTTTGTCTCTGTAGTAGATTTCTTTCGCCTTTCTAATGACTTCGCCGCATGTATTTCTATATCTTTTATAGATGTTTAGTGATATAATGTCGTAAGGATTTTCTTTCACTTTTTTGTGTAATGCGTTTCTTCTACGAATGCAGTTGATGATTGAATAATTTATCCATGATTTTAAAGGTTTAATTTTGTTTGGAGTGTGTTTTGTCAGAATTGTAGTATTATTAATTAATTCATTTTTCAAATAGTCAACGAAATATCTCCATGCATCAACTGAGTTTTTTATTTGGAAAAGCTCTTGCCAAGATTTACTTTTAATTATATCTTTTAAATTCTCAAAATTAATATTATTGTACATAATTGTCTGATTACTTTTATTTTTTGTGGTGTCGGATTGCAATGTAAATATTGTTGTGTAATGATCTGTAATTGTTGATTTGTAAACAATGCTTTTGTTTTGTTTATTAGTTTTGACCATAACGTGATCAATGCATGATGTTGATTCATTAGCTATTCTTGTTGGTGTATTGATGGTACTAATTAATCCATGGAACTCTAACATGTTCAGATAGTCGTGGCATTGATGGTGTGGGTTATTTGGAAGTATGTTGATATTTAAATCTCCCATAATTATTATGTTTTTAGTGAAGGAAAGATTTGAGAGTATGCTATTTAGACTGTTAAGAAATGGTGTTATATTACGAATCGATGGAGAGCGATATATTGCTAGAATGCACGTATCATTATTATACATTATTTGCATACAGCTCGCGTCAATAATGTTTACTTCCGTTACAACACAGTTTAGGTCGTTTTTTGTGTATACCACTACTCCATCGTTCTGACTATCATGTTTTGATGAGTTGAATGAAGAGTAGTGAGTTATAAATTTTGGTGTGTAAATATTTGTCCACCAACATTCTGTAAGAATAATAACATCAAATTTTATATTAAGGTGGTTAAGCTGTATCTGGAGTTCATCAAAGTTTTTATTAATTGACCTAATATTTTGGTGCATAATAATAGTGTTTTTTGAATCGGTTGTTACGTATTTGCATATTTTTGCATCTGATGTTATAAACAAATTGTCTTGATCACCTAGTTCTTCATATGTATTATTAATGGTAATAGCCATATTAAAATTTACATTACAAAAAAAATAAATTGTTTAATTCCCTTAAATAAGAGAAACACTAATCCATAGCCATCACTGGGGATTACAACCTTTCATTGAAAGTGGTAGAGGTGAATTATTGTTGCAATTTGAAAATAATAGTATACAACATGACTCACCGAACTGAGGGGAATCGACCCAGTGAATGACCGGTAAAAGTGAGACTCTCAAATAGGAAAATTAATCAATTTTTTTAAGGTCATCAGAGTGTTTGATATATATTACTCTGTCATTTTCATTTTTTTTAACCATCACTTTACATTCTTTGTACCAGACATATTTATATCCCATTTCTTTCGCCTTAGTCTTCGTCCTCCACAGAAGATCTTTGAAATAGGCACCAAGGATTTCGCTAATAAAAATCTTCTGGTATCCGTTTCCTTGGGTTGTGGTAGGGTTGAGTAGCTTCCTGTTCAGTAGAATCTGTCGCCTTTTTTGGGGATTAGTGAATTTAACGTGAAATTTTGGGGGGACTCCTGGTCGTCGGTCTGGAATTTTCTTGATATCGAGAATATCATCGCCTTTTAAGTCGACACCTGTCACTGTGACCACTCGTTTAATTATTTCTGCTGGCTGTTCTCCCTCTTTTTCTGAAATTCCAGCAAATTCAAGAGTGTCTTCACGCGTTCTCTGCTCCACTTCTGCTAGTCTAACTTCAAGGCTTTTTATTATCCCATCTTTTTCTGTTAATTCCTTTCGCATTGATTCTACTTCCGAAACCAGTTTAATAATGGTCTCCATCTTTAGATGGATGTCATCATATTGCCGGCTGATAAAGTCTCTCGTGCTTCTGCTTTCTTGATTTTCATCATCAATTTTTTTTATTATTGCTTGCTTAAACACTTCAAGTTTTTTTTCCATCTTCATCTCCATCTTTTCCAGTAGGAGATCAATATTTATACCCTGGGACTCCGATGTGAGACTAGTCCCGGTCGTTTGCCCTTTGCTTCTCAGATTTTTTTCTGAAGTTGCCATTTTGAAATTGTTATTTGGTTGTAAGGTCAAACACTGCCTATTTCACTCTTTATTTGACAGTTAGTTCCCTTGTGATATTTTGATAATGTTTTAGTTTCTAAAACTGTCAATTAATTATCCACTAGTGGGAAAGCAACACTTTCCAAGTAAAAAGGAATAATTCTTATCAGTTATGACAAGTGCACTGAATGTTAGTTCACTGTAATAAAATAATAACAATTGATTTCGGGAGCAGAGCAAAACACAGCTGTCACTCGATGTAGGTATGAAACTCAAATTGATTGTGTGAAATTCAAATTGGTTCTGTCATAACTTTGGACCTATAGCACCGTACCAACTAAAATTTAAAATTTTCACTAGAATTGACGTTCTGTACCCGAATTACACAAAATATTCTCCAAAAGACGCATTGTAAATGTCTTCATACAAAATTATTACAGGACTCATTTTCAGAGTTGGGTTCGTTCATTACTTTGGCCCTATGGCACCAAACCCACTGAAATTTTGGCTTCTTACTAAAAATGACGTTTTCCATACAAATCACCCAAAATATTCTCCAAAAGTCCTATTGTTTATTTCTTCATTCAAATTTATTAAAGAATTATGGGCTCATTTTCAGAGTTTTGTTCGGTCATTACTTTGACCCTAAGACTGAAATTTTGGATTCATACTAAAAATGACGTTCCGTACCCGAATCACCCAAAATATCCACCAAAAAACGCATTGTAAATGTCTTCATACAAAATTATTACAGTTTTATGGGCTCATTTTCAGAGTAAAGTTCGGTCACAACTTTGACCCTATGACTGAAATTTTGTATTCTTACTAAAATTGACGTTCTCTACACGAATCACACAAAATATTTTCCAACAGTCGCATCGTAAAATTTCCTCATTCAAAATTATTACCGTATTATGGGCGCATTTTCAGAGTTGGGTTCTGTCATAACTTTGGACCTATAGCACCGTACCATCTAAAATTTAAAATTTTCACTATAATTTACGTTCTGTACCCGAATTACACAAAATATTCTCCAAAAGACGCATTGTAAATGTCTTCATACAAAATTATTACAGGGCTCATTTTCAGAGTTGGGTTCGTTCATTACTTTGGCCCTATGGCACCAAACCCACTGAAATTTTGGCTTCTTACTAAAGATCACGTTTTGTACACGAATCACTAAAAAAATCATCCAACAGACGCATCGTAAATTTCCTCATTCAAAATTATTACCGTATTATGGGCGCATTTTCAGAGTTGGGTTCTGTCATAACTTTGGCCCTATAGCATCGTACCAACTAAAATTTAGAATTTTCACTAGAAATGACGTTCTGTATACAAATCACCCAAAATATTCTCCAAAAGACGCATTGTAAATGTCTTCATACAAAATTATTACATTATTATGGGCTTATTTTCAGATTTGGATTCGGTCATTACTTTGGCCCTATGGCACCGAACCGACTGAAATTTTGGGTTCTTGCTAAAGATGACGTTTTGTACACGAATCACTCAAAAAATCATCCAACAGACGTATCTTAAATTTCCTCATTCAAAATTATTACCGTATTATGAGCGCATTTTCAGAGTTGGGTTCTGTCATAACTTTGGCCCTATAGCATCGTACCAACTAAAATTTAGAATTTTCACTAGAATTGACGTTCTTTACCCGAATTACACAAAATATTCTCCAAAAGACGCATTGTAAATGTCTTCATACAAAATTATTACAGGGCTCATTTTCAGAGTTGGGTTCGTTCATTACTTTGGCCCTATGGCACCAAACCCACTGAAATTTTGGCTTCTTACTAAAAATGACGTTTTCCATACAAATCACCCAAAATATTCTCCAAAAGTCCTATTGTTTATTTCTTCATTCAAATTTATTAAAGAATTATGGGCTCATTTTCAGAGTTCTGTTCGGTCATTACTTTGACCCTAAGAATGAAATTTTGGATTCATACTAAAAATGACGTTCCGTACCCGAATCACCCAAAATATCCACCAAAAAACGCATTGTAAATGTCTTCATACAAAATTATTACAGTTTTATGGGCTCATTTTCAGAGTTAAGTTCGGTCACAACTTTGACCCTATGACTGAAATTTTGTATTCTTACTAAAATTGACGTTCTCTACACGAATCACACAAAATATCATCCAACAGACGCATCGTAAATTTCCTCATTCAAAATTATTACCGTATTATGGGCGCATTTTCAGAGTTGGGTTCTGTCATAACTTTGGCCCTATAGCACCGTACCAACTAAAATTTAAAATTTTCACTAGAATTGACGTTCTGTAACCGAATTACACAAAATATTCTCCAAAAGACGCATTGTAAATGTCTTCATACAAAATTATTACAGGGCTCATTTTCAGAGTTGGGTTCGTTCATTACTTTGGCCCTATGGCACCAAACCCACTGAAATTTTGGCTTCTTACTAAAAATGACGTTTTCCACACAAATCACCCAAAATATTCTCCAAAAGTCCTATTGTTTATTTCTTCATTCAAATTTATTAAAGAATTATGGGCTCATTTTCAGAGTTTTGTTCGGTCATTACTTTGACCCTAAGAATGAAATTTTGGATTCATACTAAAAATGACGTTCAGTACCCGAATCACCCAAAATATCCACCAAAAAACGCATTGTAAATGTCTTCATACAAAATTATTACAGTTTTATGGGCTCATTTTCAGAGTTAAGTTCGGTCACAACTTTGACCCTATGACTGAAATTTTGTATTCTTACTAAAATTGACGTTCTCTACACGAATCACACAAAATATTTTCCAACAGACGCATCGTAAAATTTCCTCATTCAAAATTATTACCGTATTATGGGCGCATTTTCAGAGTTGGGTTAATAATAATAATAATATATCTTTATTGAACAAAAAAAAAAATGAAGATTTATAACTACAAAAACAAAAAGTACATCATAAGTACAGTAAAAGTACAGTTTAAAAGTTGCATACGTACGAAAGTTAATATCAAAAAACAAAATACATATATACAGTAGGTAATTAAAGAACAGAGATTTATAATTATAAATTTAGGTTTCTCATAACCTGCCTCACTAGGCTAGCCTGTGTTGAGGCAGTTATTTTATGTCAATTTATTATACTGTGAACATACCTACACTAACATTAGAATAAAATCACACAATAGAATGGTTGCATTAATAATAACAATAACATTGGTACAATAATAACAGCATTGGTTCAATATTAATTTCGAATTTGGGTGAGTGCACCGGTAAATGCTCTATCATTATTTTTTATCCAAATTTTTATGTTTTTTTTGAATTTTTTTTGTGAATCACATTTTTTTATACTAATTGGAAGAATGTTGTAAAGTCTTGTTGCAAGGTATCTGAAGCTTCGTTGACCAAAAGTAGTATGAGTTATGGGAATTTGTAGTAAATATTTGTTATTGTTTCGAGTACAGCGAGTGTTTAATCTTTTTTCATAGTATTTGTGTATATTTGTGTATAGATGAGTGAGGATTGTTTTTGCATATATCTGCCGAACGTCAAACACATTCATAATATTGAAGATTAAGTTGGAGTCTGTAATTAGAGGTAGTCTAAGAATTAATTTTATAATAGTTTTCTGTGCCTTTATGATTGGGTCCAGTGCTGATGCAGTACCGCCTCCCCATGCTATGATACCATACTCAATAATGGATTGACAGACTGCAAAATAAATCATTTTCAAGTGTTTTAAGTCGAGAAAGTTTCGTATCGTTCTGAAAAAGTGCATGGTTTTTCTTATTTTGTTAGCAATTATTTGAGTGTGAATATTCCATTTGAGATATGGATCAATTGTGAGGCCGAGATACTTCATCTGTGTAGTGCGCTCAATGTAGGGACACTGACAAGATTCATCGGAATTTAAACATGTGTGTATTCTAATAGAGGCGTCATCATGAGGTTGACCTGTTATATTTATGCTTGATGTGACATATTTAGTTTTCTCAGTGTTCAATGTGAGCGTATTTGTATCTAACCACTTTTTTATAATGTTTATATCCGTTTCAGCTTTTTTGTAAACAGCTTGCCAAGTGTCAGCTTCAAATAGTAAAACAGTGTCATCGGCAAAACTAACTATTTTTTTATTTTTATTTTAACTTTATGAGTAAAACCTCAAATTGTAATATTTAATTAAATGAAGACAATATAAGCGAAACTCAATCGAAAATCTGAAAACAGAAAAATCAGAAAAAGATATTGACACATCTGGGATGTGTCAATATCTTTTTCTGATTTTTCTGTTTTCAGATTTTCGATTGAGTTTCGCTTATATTGTCTTCATTTAACTAACTATTTTTCCCTGAATGTTTAAGTTACATAAGTCGTTGATATATAAAAGGAACAAAGATGGTCCTAATATGCTACCTTGAGGTATCCCATAGTGAGTTGAGCACTGATTGCTAAGTGTGTTCATTATTTTCACTTGTTGCTTGCGGTCATCAAGGTAGCTCTTAAAAAAGTTAAGTTCGTTGCCTGTAATACCGATTATTTGAAGTTTGTTTAATAATTTACTGTGTGATATTGTATCAAAGGCTTTAGAGAGGTCTAAAAATATTGAAATACATTTTTTGCTTTTATCGAGGTTTTTCACAATGAAGTCAGTTACGGCGGCAATAGCGTCAGAAGTACTCTTGTTTTCTTGAAACCCGTATTGATTTTCTGAGAGTACTTTATGGCACACCAGAAATTTTACCAACTGAGCATTGATAATTTTTTCAAATACTTTGGATAGTGTGGTCAGTATAGTTATTGGTCTGTAATTGTTTATGTCTGTCTTGTTACCTGTTTTATGTATGGGAATAACAATACCTTGTTTCAAGTTTGAGGAGAAGTGTCCTTTACTGATACTAAGGTTAATTAGGTATTCTAAAGGTAATGTAATTTCCGTAGCCAGCGTTTTCAAAATCTTGGTTGATATTCCATCAACCCCGGCAGAAGACGTGTTTTTTAGGGAATTAATTATTTTTAGAATCTCTTCCCTTGACACAGTTTGAAAATTGAATCTTCCTTTGGGAAATTGGAGTTCTGCTTCAGCAGGTAGAGCATTCCCACAATTTGGTAGACGAGAAGCAAGATTTGAACCAATATTTGTAAAAAAATTATTGATATAATTCGCAACGAGCTTGGGGTTTTTTGAGGTGTCAATAATTTTTCCGTCAATACAAAGTTTACTTATGTCCTGTTTGTCTTTAGTGTTTTGTGTATTTGTGGCTTCTCTTAGAGTTTGCCATATTTTTTTGGGATCATTGTTACTTTCTTGGATTTTGTCTCTGTAGTAGATTTCTTTCGCCTTTCTAATGACTTCGCCGCATGTATTTCTATATCTTTTATAGATGTTTAGTGATATAATGTCGTAAGGATTTTCTTTCACTTTTTTGTGTAATGCGTTTCTTCTACGAATGCAGTTGATGATTGAATAATTTATCCATGATTTTAAAGGTTTAATTTTGTTTGGAGTGTGTTTTGTCAGAATTGTAGTATTATTAATTAATTCATTTTTCAAATAGTCAACGAAATATCTCCATGCATCAACTGAGTTTTTTATTTGGAAAAGCTCTTGCCAAGATTTACTTTTAATTATATCTTTTAAATTCTCAAAATTAATATTATTGTACATAATTGTCTGATTACTTTTATTTTTTGTGGTGTCGGATTGCAATGTAAATATTGTTGTGTAATGATCTGTAATTGTTGATTTGTAAACAATGCTTTTGTTTTGTTTATTAGTTTTGACCATAACGTGATCAATGCATGATGTTGATTCATTAGCTATTCTTGTTGGTGTATTGATGGTACTAATTAATCCATGGAACTCTAACATGTTCAGATAGTCGTGGCATTGATGGTGTGGGTTATTTGGAAGTATGTTGATATTTAAATCTCCCATAATTATTATGTTTTTAGTGAAGGAAAGATTTGAGAGTATGCTATTTAGACTGTTAAGAAATGGTGTTATATTACGAATCGATGGAGAGCGATATATTGCTAGAATGCACGTATCATTATTATACATTATTTGCATACAGCTCGCGTCAATAATGTTTACTTCCGTTACAACACAGTTTAGGTCGTTTTTTGTGTATACCACTACTCCATCGTTCTGACTATCATGTTTTGATGAGTTGAATGAAGAGTAGTGAGTTATAAATTTTGGTGTGTAAATATTTGTCCACCAACATTCTGTAAGAATAATAACATCAAATTTTATATTAAGGTGGTTAAGCTGTATCTGGAGTTCATCAAAGTTTTTATTAATTGACCTAATATTTTGGTGCATAATAATAGTGTTTTTTGAATCGGTTGTTACGTATTTGCATATTTTTGCATCTGATGTTATAAACAAATTGTCTTGATCACCTAGTTCTTCATATGTATTATTAATGGTAATAGCCATATTAAAATTTACATTACAAAAAAAATAAATTGTTTAATTCCCTTAAATAAGAGAAACACTAATCCATAGCCATCACTGGGGATTACAACCTTTCATTGAAAGTGGTAGAGGTGAATTATTGTTGCAATTTGAAAATAATAGTATACAACATGACTCACCGAACTGAGGGGAATCGACCCAGTGAATGACCGGTAAAAGTGAGACTCTCAAATAGGAAAATTAATCAATTTTTTTAAGGTCATCAGAGTGTTTGATATATATTACTCTGTCATTTTCATTTTTTTTAACCATCACTTTACATTCTTTGTACCAGACATATTTATATCCCATTTCTTTCGCCTTAGTCTTCGTCCTCCACAGAAGATCTTTGAAATAGGCACCAAGGATTTCGCTAATAAAAATCTTCTGGTATCCGTTTCCTTGGGTTGTGGTAGGGTTGAGTAGCTTCCTGTTCAGTAGAATCTGTCGCCTTTTTTGGGGATTAGTGAATTTAACGTGAAATTTTGGGGGGACTCCTGGTCGTCGGTCTGGAATTTTCTTGATATCGAGAATATCATCGCCTTTTAAGTCGACACCTGTCACTGTGACCACTCGTTTAATTATTTCTGCTGGCTGTTCTCCCTCTTTTTCTGAAATTCCAGCAAATTCAAGAGTGTCTTCACGCGTTCTCTGCTCCACTTCTGCTAGTCTAACTTCAAGGCTTTTTATTATCCCATCTTTTTCTGTTAATTCCTTTCGCATTGATTCTACTTCCGAAACCAGTTTAATAATGGTCTCCATCTTTAGATGGATGTCATCATATTGCCGGCTGATAAAGTCTCTCGTGCTTCTGCTTTCTTGATTTTCATCATCAATTTTTTTTATTATTGCTTGCTTAAACACTTCAAGTTTTTTTTCCATCTTCATCTCCATCTTTTCCAGTAGGAGATCAATATTTATACCCTGGGACTCCGATGTGAGACTAGTCCCGGTCGTTTGCCCTTTGCTTCTCAGATTTTTTTCTGAAGTTGCCATTTTGAAATTGTTATTTGGTTGTAAGGTCAAACACTGCCTATTTCACTCTTTATTTGACAGTTAGTTCCCTTGTGATATTTTGATAATGTTTTAGTTTCTAAAACTGTCAATTAATTATCCACTAGTGGGAAAGCAACACTTTCCAAGTAAAAAGGAATAATTCTTATCAGTTATGACAAGTGCACTGAATGTTAGTTCACTGTAATAAAATAATAACAATTGATTTCGGGAGCAGAGCAAAACACAGCTGTCACTCGATGTAGGTATGAAACTCAAATTGATTGTGTGAAATTCAAATTGGTTCTGTCATAACTTTGGACCTATAGCACCGTACCAACTAAAATTTAAAATTTTCACTAGAATTGACGTTCTGTACCCGAATTACACAAAATATTCTCCAAAAGACGCATTGTAAATGTCTTCATACAAAATTATTACAGGACTCATTTTCAGAGTTGGGTTCGTTCATTACTTTGGCCCTATGGCACCAAACCCACTGAAATTTTGGCTTCTTACTAAAGATCACGTTTTGTACACGAATCACTAAAAAAATCATCAAACAGACGCATCGTAAATTTCCTCATTCAAAATTATTACCGTATTATGGGCGCATTTTCAGAGTTGGGTTCTGTCATAACTTTGGCCCTATAGCATCGTACCAACTAAAATTTAGAATTTTCACTAGAAATGACGTTCTGTATACGAATCACACAAAATATTCTCCAAAAGACGCATTGTAAATGTCTTCATACAAAATTATTACATTATTATGGGCTTATTTTCAGAGTTGGATTCGGTCATAACTTTGGCCCTATGGCACCGAACCGACTGAAATTTTGGGTTCTTGCTAAAGATGACGTTTTGTACACGAATCACTCAAAAAATCATCCAACAGACGTATCTTAAATTTCCTCATTCAAAATTATTACCGTATTATGAGCGCATTTTCAGAGTTGGGTTCTGTCATAACTTTGGCCCTATAGCATCGTACCAACTAAAATTTAGAATTTTCACTAGAATTGACGTTCTGTACCCGAATTACACAAAATATTCTCCAAAAGACGCATTGTAAATGTCTTCATACAAAATTATTACTGGGCTCATTTTCAGAGTTGGGTTCGTTCATTACTTTGGCCCTATGGCACCAAACCCACTGAAATTTTGGCTTTTTACTAAAAATGACGTTTTCCACACAAATCACCCAAAATATTCTCCAAAAGTCCTATTGTTTATTTCTTCATTCAAATTTATTAAAGAATTATGGGCTCATTTTCAGAGTTTTGTTCGGTCATTACTTTGACCCTAAGAATGAAATTTTGGATTCAAACTAAAAATGACGTTCCGTACCCGAATCACCCAAAATATCCACCAAAAAACGCATTGTAAATGTCTTCATACAAAATTATTACAGTTTTATGGGCTCATTTTCAGAGTTAAGTTCGGTCACAACTTTGACCCTATGACTGAAATTTTGTATTCTTACTAAAATTGACGATCTCTACACGAATCACACAAAATATCATCCAACAGACGCATCGTAAATTTCCTCATTCAAAATTATTACCGTATTATGGGCGCATTTTCAGAGTTGGGTTCTGTCATAACTTTGGCCCTATAGCATCGTACCAACTAAAATTTAGAATTTTCACTAGAAATGACGTTCTGTATACGAATCACCCAAAATATTCTCCAAAAGACGCATTGTAAATGTCTTCATACAAAATTATTACATTATTATGGGCTTATTTTCAGAGTTGGATTCGGTCATAACTTTGGCCCTATGGCACCGAACCGACTGAAATTTTGGGTTCTTGCTAAAGATGACGTTTTGTACACAAATCACTCAAAAAATCATCCAACAGACGTATCTTAAATTTTCTCATTCAAAATTATTACCGTATTATGAGCGCATTTTCAGAGTTGGGTTCTGTCATAACTTTGGCCCTATAGCATCGTACCAACTTAAATTTAGAATTTTCACTAGAAATGACGTTCTGTACCCGAATTACACAAAATATTCTCCAAAAGACGCATTGTAAATGTCTTCATACAAAATTATTACTGGGCTCATTTTCAGAGTTGGGTTCGTTCATTACTTTGGCCCTATGGCACCAAACCCACTGAAATTTTGGCTTCTTACTAAAAATGACGTTTTCCACACAAATCACCCAAAATATTCTCCAAAAGTCCTATTGTTTATTTCATCATTCAAATTTATTAAAGAATTATGGGCTCATTTTCAGAGTTTTGTTCGGTCATTACTTTGACCCTAAGAATGAAATTTTGGATTCATACTAAAAATGACGTTCCGTACCCGAATCACCCAAAATATCCACCAAAAAACGCATTGTAAATGTCTTCATACAAAATTATTACAGTTTTATGGGCTCATTTTCAGAGTTAAGTTCGGTCACAACTTTGACCCTATGAGTGAAATTTTGTATTCTTACTAAAATTGACGATCTCTAAACGAATCACACAAAATATCATCCAACAGACGCATCGTAAATTTCCTCATTCAAAATTATTACCGTATTATGAGCGCATTTTCAGAGTTGGGTTCTGTCATAACTTTGGCCCTATAGCATCGTACCAACTATAATTTAGAATTTTCACTAGAATTGACGTTTTGTACCCGAATCACCCAAAATATCCACCAAAAAACGCATTGTAAATGTCTTCATACAAAATTATTACAGTTTTATGGGCTCATTTTCAGAGTTGGGTTCGTTCATTACTTTGGCCCTATGGCACCAAACCCACTGAAATTTTGGCTTCTTACTAAAAATGACGTTTTCCACACAAATCACCCAAAATATTCTCCAAAAGTCCTATTGTTTATTTCTTCATTCAAATTTATTAAAGAATTATGGGCTCATTTTCAGAGTTTTGTTTGGTCATTACTTTGACCCTAAGACGGAAATTTTGGATTCATACTAAAAATGACGTTCCGTACCCGAATCACCCAAAATATCTACCAAAAGACGCATTGTAAATGTCTTCATACAAAATTATTACAGTTTTATGGGCTCATTTTCAGAGTTAAGTTCGGTCACAACTTTGACCCTATGACTGAAATTTTGTATTCTTACTAAAATTGACGTTCTCTACACGAATCACACAAAATATCATCCAACAGACGCATCGTAAATTTCCTCATTCAAAAGTATTTCCGTATTATGGGCGCATTTTCAGAGTTGGGTTCTGTCATAACTTTGGCCCTATAGCATCGTACCAACTAAAATTTAGAATTTTCACTAGAATTGACGTTCTGTACCCGAATTACACAAAATATTCTCCAAAAGACGCATTGTAAATGTCTTCATACAAAATTATTACAGTTTTATGGGCTCATTTTCAGAGTTAAGTTCGGTCACAACTTTGACCCTATGACTGAAATTTTGTATTCTTACTAAAATTGACGTTCTCTACACGAATCACACAAAATATCATCCAACAGACGCATCGTAAATTTCCTCATTCAAAAGTATTTCCGTATTATGGGCGCATTTTCAGAGTTGGGTTCTGTCATAACTTTTGCCCTATAGCATCGTACCAACTAAAATTTAGAATTTTCACTAGAATTGACGTTATGTACCCGAATTACACAAAATATTCTCCAAAAGACGCATTGTAAATGTCTTCATACAAAATTATTACAGGGCTCATTTTCAGAGTTGGGTTCGTTCATTACTTTGGCCCTATGGCACCAAACCCACTGAAATTTTGGCTTCTTACTAAAAATGACGTTTTCCACACGAATCACCCAAAATATTCTCCAAAAGTCCTATTGTTTATTTCTTCATTCAAATTTATAAAAGAATTATGGGCTCATTTTCAGAGTTTTGTTTGGTCATTACTTTGACCCTAAGACGGAAATTTTGGATTCATACTAAAAATGACGTTCCGTACCCGAATCACCCAAAATATCCACCAAAAGACGCATTGTAAATGTCTTCATACAAAATTATTACAGTTTTATGGGCTCATTTTCAGAGTTAAGTTCGGTCACAACTTTGACCCTATGACTGAAATTTTGTATTCTTACTAAAATTGACGTTCTCTTCACGAATCACACAAAATATCATCCAAAAGACGCATCGTAAATTTCCTCATTCAAAATTATTACCGTATTATGGGCGCATTTTCAGAGTTGGGTTCTGTCATAACTTTGGCCCTATAGCATCGTACCAACTAAAATTTAGAATTTTCACTAGAAATGACGTTCGTTATACGAATCACCCAAAATATTCACCAAAGGACGCATTGTAAATGTCTTCATACAAAATTATACATTATTATGGGCTTGTTTTCAGAGTTGTGTTCGGTCAATTCTTTGGCCCTATGGCACCGAACCGACTGAAATTTTGGGTTCTTGCTAAAGATGACGTTTTGTACACGAATCACTCAAAAAATCATCCAACAGACGCATCGTAAATTTCCTCATTCAAAATTATTACCGTATTATGGGCGCATTTTCAGAGTTGGGTTCTGTCATAACTTTGGCCCTATAGCATCGTACCAACTAAAATTTAGAATTTTAACTAGAATTGACGTTCTGTACCCGAATTACACAAAATATTCTCCAAAAGACGCATTGTAAATGTCTTCATACAAAATTATTACAGTATTATGGGCTTATTTTCAGAGTTGGATTCGGTCATAACTTTGGCCCTATGGCACCGAACCGACTGAAATTTTGGGTTCTTGCTAAAGATGATGTTTTGTACCCGAATCACTAAAAAAATCATCCAACAGACGCATCGTAAATTTCCTCGTTCAAAATTATTACGGTATTATGGGCGCATTTTCAAAGTTGGGTTCTGTCATAACTTTGGCCCTATAGCATCGTACCAACTAAAATTTAGAATTTTCACTAGAAATAACGTTCTGTACACGAATCACCCAAAATATTCTTCAAAAGACGCATTGTAAATGTCTTCATACAAAATTATTACAGGATTATGGGCTTATTTTCAGAGTTGGATTCGGTCATAACTTTGGCCCTATGGTACCGAACCGACAGAAATTTTGGGTTCTTGGTAAAGATGACATTTTGTACACGAATCACCCAAAATATTCTCCAAAAGTCTTATTGTTTATTTCTTCATTCAAATTTATTAAAGAAATATGGGCTCATTTTCAGAGTTTTGTTCGGCTATTACTTTGACCCTAAGTCTGAAATTTTGGATAAATACTAAAAATGACGTTCCGTACCCGAATCACCCAAAATATCCACCAAAAGACGCATTGTAAATGTCTTCATACAAAATTATTACAGTTTTATGGGCTCATTTTCAGAGTTAAGTTCGGTCACAACTTTGACCCTATGACTGAAATTTTGTATTCTTACTAAAATTGACGTTCTCTACACGAATCACACAAAATATCATCCAACAGACGCATCGTAAATTTCCTCATTCAAAAGTATTTCCGTATTATGGGCGCATTTTCAGAGTTGGGTTCTGTCATAACTTTGGCCCTATAGCATCGTACCAACTAAAATTTAGAATTTTCACTAGAATTGACGTTATGTACCCGAATTACACAAAATATTCTCCAAAAGACGCATTGTAAATGTCTTCATACAAAATTATTACAGGGCTCATTTTCAGAGTTGGGTTCGTTCATTACTTTGGCCCTATGGCACCAAACCCACTGAAATTTTGGCTTCTTACTAAAAATGACGTTTTCCACACGAATCACCCAAAATATTCTCCAAAAGTCCTATTGTTTATTTCTTCATTCAAATTTATAAAAGAATTATGGGCTCATTTTCAGAGTTTTGTTTGGTCATTACTTTGACCCTAAGACGGAAATTTTGGATTCATACTAAAAATGACGTTCCGTACCCGAATCACCCAAAATATCCACCAAAAGACGCATTGTAAATGTCTTCATACAAAATTATTACAGTTTTATGGGCTCATTTTCAGAGTTAAGTTCGGTCACAACTTTGACCCTATGACTGAAATTTTGTATTCTTACTAAAATTGACGTTCTCTTCACGAATCACACAAAATATCATCCAAAAGACGCATCGTAAATTTCCTCATTCAAAATTATTACCGTATTATGGGCGCATTTTCAGAGTTGGGTTCTGTCATAACTTTGGCCCTATAGCATCGTACCAACTAAAATTTAGAATTTTCACTAGAAATGACGTTCGTTATACGAATCACCCAATATATTCACCAAAGGACGCATTGTAAATGTCTTCATACAAAATTATACATTATTATGGGCTTGTTTTCAGAGTTGTGTTCGGTCATTACTTTGGCCCTATGGCACCGAACCGACTGAAATTTTGGGTTCTTGCTAAAGATGACGTTTTGTACACGAATCACTCAAAAAATCATCCAACAGACGCATAGTAAATTTCCTCATTCAAAATTATTACCGTATTATGGGCGCATTTTCAGAGTTGGGTTCTGTCATAACTTTGGCCCTATAGCATCGTACCAACTAAAATTTAGAATTTTAACTAGAATTGACGTTCTGTACCCGAATTACACAAAATATTCTCCAAAAGACGCATTGTAAATGTCTTCATACAAAATTATTACAGTATTATGGGCTTATTTTCAGAGTTGGATTCGGTCATAACTTTGGCCCTATGGCACCGAACCGACTGAAATTTTGGGTTCTTGCTAAAGATGACGTTTTGTACCCGAATCACTAAAAAAATCATCCAACAGACGCATCGTAAATTTCCTCGTTCAAAATTATTACGGTATTATGGGCGCATTTTCAAAGTTGGGTTCTGTCATAACTTTGGCCCTATAGCATCGTACCAACAAAAAATTTAGAATTTTCACTAGAAATAACGTTCTGTACACGAATCACCCAAAATATTCTTCAAAAGACGCATTGTAAATGTCTTCATACAAAATTATTACAGGATTATGGGCTTATTTTCAGAGTTGGATTCGGTCATAACTTTGGCCCTATGGTACCGAACCGACAGAAATTTTGGGTTCTTGCTAAAGATGACGTTTTGTACACGAATCACCCAAAATATTCTCCAAAAGTCTTATTGTTTATTTCTTCATTCAAATTTATTAAAGAAATATGGGCTCATTTTCAGAGTTTTGTTCGGCTATTACTTTGACCCTAAGACTGAAATTTTGGATAAATACTAAAAATGACGTTCCGTACCCGAATCACCCAAAATATCCACCAAAAGACGCATTGTAAATGTCTTCATACAAAATTATTACAGTTTTATGGGCTCATTTTCAGAGTTAAGTTCGGTCACAACTTTGACCCTATGACTGAAATTTTGTATTCTTACTAAAATTGACGTTCTCTACACGAATCACACAAAATATCATCCAACAGAAGCATCGTAAATTTCCTCATTCAAAAGTATTTCCGTATTATGGGCGCATTTTCAGAGTTGGGTTCTGTCATAACTTTGGCCCTATAGCATCGTACCAACTAAAATTTAGAATTTTCACTAGAATTGACGTTATGTACCCGAATTACACAAAATATTCTCCAAAAGACGCATTGTAAATGTCTTCATACAAAATTATTACAGGGCTCATTTTCAGAGTTGGGTTCGTTCATTACTTTGGCCCTATGGCACCAAACCCACTGAAATTTTGGCTTCTTACTAAAAATGACGTTTTCCACACGAATCACCCAAAATATTCTCCAAAAGTCCTATTGTTTATTTCTTCATTCAAATTTATAAAAGAATTATGGGCTCATTTTCAGAGTTTTGTTTGGTCATTACTTTGACCCTAAGACGGAAATTTTGGATTCATACTAAAAATGACGTTCCGTACCCGAATCACCCAAAATATCCACCAAAAGACGCATTGTAAATGTCTTCATACAAAATTATAACAGTTTTATGGGCTCATTTTCAGAGTTAAGTTCGGTCACAACTTTGACCCTATGACTGAAATTTTGTATTCTTACTAAAATTGACGTTCTCTTCACGAATCACACAAAATATCATCCAAAAGACGCATCGTAAATTTCCTCATTCAAAATTATTACCGTATTATGGGCGCATTTTTAGAGTTGGGTTCTGTCATAACTTTGGCCCTATAGCATCGTACCAACTAAAATTTAGAATTTTCACTAGAAATGACGTTCGTTATACGAATCACCCAAAATATTCACCAAAGGACGCATTGTAAATGTCTTCATACAAAATTATACATTATTATGGGCTTGTTTTCAGAGTTGTGTTCGGTCATTACTTTGGCCCTATGGCACCGAACCGACTGAAATTTTGGGTTCTTGCTAAAGATGACGTTTTGTACACGAATCACTCAAAAAATCATCCAACAGACGCATCGTAAATTTCCTCATTCAAAATTATTACCGTATTATGGGCGCATTTTCAGAGTTGGGTTCTGTCATAACTTTGGCCCTATAGCATCGTACCAACTAAAATTTAGAATTTTAACTAGAATTGACGTTCTGTACCCGAATTACACAAAATATTCTCCAAAAGACGCATTGTAAATGTCTTCATACAAAATTATTACAGTATTATGGGCTTATTTTCAGAGTTGGATTCGGTCATAACTTTGGCCCTATGGCACCGAACCGACTGAAATTTTGGGTTCTTGCTAAAGATGACGTTTTGTACACGAATCACTAAATAAATCATCCAACAGACGCATCGTAAATTTCCTCGTTCAAAATTATTACGGTATTATGAGCGCATTTTCAAAGTTGGGTTCTGTCATAACTTTGGCCCTATAGCATCGTACCAACTAAAATTTAGAATTTTCACTAGAAATAACGTTCTGTACACGAATCACCCAAAATATTCTTCAAAAGACGCATTGTAAATGTCTTCATACAAAATTATTACAGGATTATGGGCTTATTTTCAGAGTTGGATTCGGTCATAACTTTGGCCCTATGGTACCGAACTGACAGAAATTTTGGGTTCTTGCTAAAGATGACGTTTTGTACACGAATCACCCAAAATATTCTCCAAAAGTCTTATTGTTTATTTCTTCATTCAAATTTATTAAAGAAATATGGGCTCATTTTCAGAGTTTTGTTCGGCTATTACTTTGACCCTAAGACTGAAATTTTGGATAAATACTAAAAATGACGTTCCGTACCCGAATCACCCAAAATATCCACCAAAAGACGCATTGTAAATGTCTTCATACAAAATTATTACAGTTTTATGGGCTCATTTTCAGAGTTAAGTTCGGTCACAACTTTGACCCTATGACTGAAATTTTGTATTCTTACTAAAATTGACGTTCTCTACACGAATCACACAAAATATCATCCAACAGACGCATCGTAAATTTCCTCATTCAAAAGTATTTCCGTATAATGGGCGCATTTTCAGAGTTGGGTTCTGTCATTACTTTGGCCCTATAGCATCGTACCAACTAAAATTTAGAATTTTCACTAGAATTGACGTTATGTACCCGAATTACACAAAATATTCTCCAAAAGACGCATTGTAAATGTCTTCATACAAAATTATTACAGGGCTCATTTTCAGAGTTGGGTTCGTTCATTACTTTGGCCCTATGGCACCAAACCCACTGAAATTTTGGCTTCTTACTAAAAATGACGTTTTCCACACGAATCACCCAAAATATTCTCCAAAAGTCCTATTGTTTATTTCTTCATTCAAATTTATAAAAGAATTATGGGCTCATTTTCAGAGTTTTGTTTGGTCATTACTTTGACCCTAAGACGGAAATTTTGGATTCATACTAAAAATGACGTTCCGTACCCGAATCACCCAAAATATCCACCAAAAGACGCATTGTAAATGTCTTCATACAAAATTATTACAGTTTTATGGGCTCATTTTCAGAGTTAAGTTCGGTCACAACTTTGACCCTATGACTGAAATTTTGTATTCTTACTAAAATTGACATTCTCTACACGAATCACACAAAATATCATCCAACAGACGCATCGTAAATTTCCTCATTCAAAATTATTACCGTATTATGGGCGCATTTTCAGAGTTGGGTTCTGTCATAACTTTGGCCCTATAGCATCGTACCAACTAAAATTTAGAATTTTCACTAGAAATAACGTTCTGTACACGAATCACCCAAAATATTCTCCAAAAGACGCATTGTAAATGTCTTCATACAAAATTATTACAGGATTATGGGCTTATTTTCAGAGTTGGATTCGGTCATAACTTTGGCCCTATGGTACCGAACCGACTGAAATTTTGGTTTCTTGCTAAGGATGACGTTTTGTACACGAATCACCCAAAATATTCTCCAAAAGTCCTATTGTTTATTTCTTCATTCAAATTTATTAAAGAATTATGGACTCATTTTCAGAGTTTTGTTCGGCTATTACTTTGACCCTAAAACTGAAATTTTGGATTCATACTAAAAATGACGTTCCGTACCCGAATCACCCAAAATATCCACCAAAAGACGCATTGTAAATGTCTTCATACAAAATTATTACAGTTTTATGGGCTCATTTTCAGAGTTAAGTTCGGTCACAACTTTGACCCTATGACTGAAATTTTGTATTCTTACTAAAATTGACGTTCTCTACACGAATCACACAAAATATCATCCAACAGACGCATCGTAAATTTCCTCATTCAAAAGTATTTCCGTATTATGGGCGCATTTTCAGAGTTGGGTTCTGTCATAATTTTGGCCCTATAGCATCGTACCAACTAAAATTTAGAATTTTCACTAGAAATAACGTTCTGTACACGAATCACCCAAAATATTCTCCAAAAGACGCATTGTTAATGTCTTCATACAAAATTATTACAGGATTATGGGCTTATTTTCAGAGTTGGATTCGGTCATAACTTTGACCCTATGGCACCGAACCGAGTGAAATTTTGGTTTCTTGCTAAAGATGACGTTTTGAACACGAATCACTAAAAAAATCATCCAACAGACGCATCGTAAATTTCCTCATTCAAAATTATTACGGTATTATGGGCGCATTTTCAAAGTTGGGTTCTGTCATAACTTTGGCCCTATAGCATCGTACCAACTTAAATTTAGAATTTTCACTAGAAATAACGTTCTGTACACGAATCACCCAAAATATTTTCCAAAAGACGCATTGTAAATGTCTTCATACAAAATTATTACAGGATTATGGGCTTATTTTCAGAGTTGGATTCGGTCATAACTTTGGCCCTATGGTACCGAACCGACTGAAATTTTAAGTTCTTGCTAAAGATGACGTTTTGTACACGAATCAGTCAAAAAATCATCCATTAGACGCATCGTAAATTTCCTCATTCAAAAGTATTTCCGTATTATGGGCGCATTTTCAGAGTTGGGTTCTGTCATAACTTTGGCCCTATAGCATCGTACCAACTAAAATTTAGAATTTTCACTAGAATTGACGTTATGTACCCGAATTACACAAAATATTCTCCAAAAGACGCATTGCAAATGTCTTCATACAAAATTATTTCAGGGCTCATTTTCAGAGTTGGGTTCGTTCATTACTTTGGCCCTATGGCACCAAACCCACTGAAATTTTGGCTTCTTACTAAAAATGACGTTTTCCACACGAATCACCCAAAATATTCTCCAAAAGTCCTATTGTTAATTTCTTCATTCAAATTTGTTAAAGAATTATGGGCTCATTTTCAGAGTTTTGTTTGGTCATTACTTTGACCCTAAGACGGAAATTTTGGATTCATACTAAAAATGACGTTCCGTACCCGAATCTTCCAAAATATCCACCAACAGACGCATTGTAAATGTCTTCATACAAAATTATTACAGTTTTATGGGCTCATTTTCAGAGTTAAGTTCGGTCACAACTTTGACCCTATGACTGAAATTTTGTATTCTTACTAAAATTGACGTTCTCTACACGAATCACACAAAATATCATCCAACAGACGCATCGTAAATTTCCTCATTCAAAAGTATTTCCGTATTATGGGCGCATTTTCAGAGTTGGGTTCTGTCATAACTTTGGCCCTATAGCATCGTACCAACTAAAATTTAGAATTTTCACTAGAAATAACGTTCTGTACACGAATCACCCAAAATATTCTCCAAAAGACGCATTGTTAATGTCTTCATACAAAATTATTACAGGATTATGGGCTTATTTTCAGAGTTGGATTCGGTCATAACTTTGACCCTATGGCACCGAACCGAGTGAAATTTTGGTTTCTTGCTAAAGATGACGTTTTGAACACGAATCACTAAAAAAATCATCCAACAGACGCATCGTAAATTTCCTCATTCAAAATTATTACGGTATTATGGGCGCATTTTCAAAGTTGGGTTCTGTCATAACTTTGGCCCTATAGCATCGTACCAACTTAAATTTAGAATTTTCACTAGAAATAACGTTCTGTACACGAATCACCCAAAATATTTTCCAAAAGACGCATTGTAAATGTCTTCATACAAAATTATTACAGGATTATGGGCTTATTTTCAGAGTTGGATTCGGTCATAACTTTGGCCCTATGGTACCGAACCGACTGAAATTTTAAGTTCTTGCTAAAGATGACGTTTTGTACACGAATCAGTCAAAAAATCATCCAACAGACGCATCGTAAATTTCCTCATTCAAAAGTATTTCCGTATTATGGGCGCATTTTCAGAGTTGGGTTCTGTCATAACTTTGGCCCTATAGCATCGTACCAACTAAAATTTAGAATTTTCACTAGAATTGACGTTATGTACCCGAATTACACAAAATATTCTCCAAAAGACGCATTGCAAATGTCTTCATACAAAATTATTTCAGGGCTCATTTTCAGAGTTGGGTTCGTTCATTACTTTGGCCCTATGGCACCAAACCCACTGAAATTTTGGCTTCTTACTAAAAATGACGTTTTCCACACGAATCACCCAAAATATTCTCCAAAAGTCCTATTGTTAATTTCTTCATTCAAATTTGTTAAAGAATTATGGGCTCATTTTCAGAGTTTTGTTTGGTCATTACTTTGACCCTAAGACGGAAATTTTGGATTCATACTAAAAATGACGTTCCGTACCCGAATCTTCCAAAATATCCACCAACAGACGCATTGTAAATGTCTTCATACAAAATTATTACAGTTTTATGGGCTCATTTTCAGAGTTAAGTTCGGTCACAACTTTGACCCTATGACTGAAATTTTGTATTCTTTCTAAAATTGACGTTCTCTACACGAATCACACAAAATATCATCCAACAGACGCATCGTTAATTTCCTCATTCAAAAGTATTTCCGTATTATGGGCGCGTGTTCAGAGTTGGGTTCTGTCATAACTTTGGCCCTATAGCATCGTACCAACTGAAATTTAGAATTTTCACTAGAATTGACGTTCTGTACCCGAATTACACAAAATATTCTCCAAAAGACGCAATGTAAATGTCTTCATACAAAATTATTACAGGGCTCATTTTCAGAGTTGGGTTCTGTCATAACTTTGGCCCTATAGCATCGTACCAACTAAAATTTAGAATTTTCACTAGAATTGACGTTATGTACCCGAATTACACAAAATATTCTCCAAAAGACGCATTGTAAATGTCTTCATACAAAATTATTACAGTTTTATGGGCTCATTTTCAGAGTTAAGTTCGGTCACAACTTTGACCCTATGACTGAAATTTTGTATTCTTACTAAAATTGACGTTCTCTACACGAATCACACAAAATATCATCCAACAGACGCATCGTAAATTTCCTCATTCAAAATTATTACCGTATTATGGGCGCATTTTCAGAGTTGGGTTCTGTCATAACTTTGGCCCTATAGCATCGTACCAACTAAAATTTAGAATTTTCACTAGAAATAACGTTCTGTACACGAATCACCCAAAATATTCTCCAAAAGACGCATTGTAAATGTCTTCATACAAAATTATTACAGGATTATGGGCTTATTTTCAGAGTTGGATTCGGTCATAACTTTGGCCCTATGGTACCGAACCGACTGAAATTTTGGTTTCTTGCTAAGGATGACGTTTTGTACACGAATCACCCAAAATATTCTCCAAAAGTCCTATTGTTTATTTCTTCATTCAAATTTATTAAAGAATTATGGACTCATTTTCAGAGTTTTGTTCGGCTATTACTTTGACCCTAAAACTGAAATTTTGGATTCATACTAAAAATGACGTTCCGTACCCGAATCACCCAAAATATCCACCAAAAGACGCATTGTAAATGTCTTCATACAAAATTATTACAGTTTTATGGGCTCATTTTCAGAGTTAAGTTCGGTCACAACTTTGACCCTATGACTGAAATTTTGTATTCTTACTAAAATTGACGTTCTCTACACGAATCACACAAAATATCATCCAACAGACGCATCGTAAATTTCCTCATTCAAAAGTATTTCCGTATTATGGGCGCATTTTCAGAGTTGGGTTCTGTCATAACTTTGGCCCTATAGCATCGTACCAACTAAAATTTAGAATTTTCACTAGAAATAACGTTCTGTACACGAATCACCCAAAATATTCTCCAAAAGACGCATTGTTAATGTCTTCATACAAAATTATTACAGGATTATGGGCTTATTTTCAGAGTTGGATTCGGTCATAACTTTGACCCTATGGCACCGAACCGAGTGAAATTTTGGTTTCTTGCTAAAGATGACGTTTTGTACACGAATCACTAAAAAAATCATCCAACAGACGCATCGTAAATTTCCTCATTCAAAATGATTACGGTATTATGGGCGCATTTTCAAAGTTGGGTTCTGTCATAACTTTGGCCCTATAGCATCGTACCAACTTAAATTTAGAATTTTCACTAGAAATAACGTTCTGTACACGAATCACCCAAAATATTTTCCAAAAGACGCATTGTAAATGTCTTCATACAAAATTATTACAGGATTATGGGCTTATTTTCAGAGTTGGATTCGGTCATAACTTTGGCCCTATGGTACCGAACCGACTGAAATTTTAAGTTCTTGCTAAAGATGACGTTTTGTACACGAATCAGTCAAAAAATCATCCAACAGACGCATCGTAAATTTCCTCATTCAAAAGTATTTCCGTATTATGGGCGCATTTTCAGAGTTGGGTTCTGTCATAACTTTGGCCCTATAGCATCGTACCAACTAAAATTTAGAATTTTCACTAGAATTGACGTTATGTACCCGAATTACACAAAATATTCTCCAAAAGACGCATTGCAAATGTCTTCATACAAAATTATTTCAGGGCTCATTTTCAGAGTTGGGTTCGTTCATTACTTTGGCCCTATGGCACCAAACCCACTGAAATTTTGGCTTCTTACTAAAAATGACGTTTTCCACACGAATCACCCAAAATATTCTCCAAAAGTCCTATTGTTAATTTCTTCATTCAAATTTGTTAAAGAATTATGGGCTCATTTTCAGAGTTTTGTTTGGTCATTACTTTGACCCTAAGACGGAAATTTTGGATTCATACTAAAAATGACGTTCCGTACCCGAATCACCCAAAATATCCACCAAAAGACGCATTGTAAATGTCTTCATACAAAATTATTACAGTTTTATGGGCTCATTTTCAGAGTTAAGTT
Source organism: Limnephilus rhombicus (assembly GCA_929108145.2). Taxonomy (NCBI): domain Eukaryota; kingdom Metazoa; phylum Arthropoda; class Insecta; order Trichoptera; family Limnephilidae; genus Limnephilus; species Limnephilus rhombicus. The sequence continues at coordinate 141,663 of OV815275.1, forward strand.
CGGTCACAACTTTGACCCTATGACTGAAATTTTGTATTCTTACTAAAATTGACGTTCTCTACACGAATCACACAAAATATCATTCAACAGACGCATCGTAAATTTCCTCATTCAAAATTATTACCGTATTATGGGCGCATTTTCAGAGTTGGGTTCTGTCATAACTTTGGCCCTATAGCATCGTACCAACTAAAATTTAGAATTTTCACTAGAAATAACGTTCTGTACACGAATCACCCAAAATATTCTCCAAAAGACGCATTGTAAATGTCTTCATACAAAATTATTACAGGATTATGGGCTTATTTTCAGAGTTGGATTCGGTCATAACTTTGGCCCTATGGTACCGAACCGACTGAAATTTTAAGTTCTTGCTAAGGATGACGTTTTGTACACGAATCACCCAAAATATTCTCCAAAAGTCCTATTGTTTATTTCTTCATTCAAATTTATTAAAGAATTATGGGCTCATTTCAGAGTTTTGTTCGGCTATTACTTTGACCCTAAGACTGAAATTTTGGATTCATACTAAAAATGACGTTCCGTACCCGAATCTTCCAAAATATCCACCAACAGACGCATTGTAAATGTCTTCATACAAAATTATTACAGTTTTATGGGCTCATTTTCAGAGTTAAGTTCGGTCACAACTTTGACCCTATGACTGAAATTTTGTATTCTTACTAAAATTGACGTTCTCTACACGAATCACACAAAATATCATCCAACAGACGCATCGTAAATTTCCTCATTCAAAAGTATTTCCGTATTATGGGCGCATTTTCAGAGTTGGGTTCTGTCATAACTTTGGCCCTATAGCATCGTACCAACTTAAATTTAGAATTTTCACTAGAAATAACGTTTTGTACACGAATGACCCAAAATATTCTTCAAAAGACACATTGTAAATGTCTTCATAAAAAATTATTACATTATTATGGGCTTATTTTCAGAGTTGGATTCGGTCATAACTTTGACCCTATGGCACCGAACCGACTGAAATTTTGGGTTCTTGCTAAGGATGACGTTTTGTACACGAATCACCCAAAATATTCTCCAAAAGTCCTATTGTTTATTTCTTCATTCAAATTTATTAAAGAATTATGGGCTCATTTTCAGAGTTTTGTTCGGCTATTACTTTGACCCTAAGACTGAAATTTTGGATTCATACTAAAAATGACGTTCCGTACCCGAATCTTCCAAAATATCCACCAACAGACGCATTGTAAATGTCTTCATACAAAATTATTACAGTTTTATGGGCTCATTTTCAGAGTTAAGTTCGGTCACAACTTTGACCCTATGACTGAAATTTTGTATTCTTACTAAAATTGACGTTCTCTACACGAATCACACAAAATATCATCCAACAGACGCATCGTAAATTTTCTCATTCAAAAGTATTTCCGTATTATGGGCGCATGTACAGAGTTGGGTTCTGTCATAACTTTGGCCCTATAGCATCGTACCAACTGAAATTAAGAATTTTCACTAGAATTGACGATCTGTACCCGAATTACACAAAATATTCTCCAAAAGACGCATTGTAAATGTCTTCATACAAAATTATTACAGGGCTCATTTTCAGAGTTGGGTTCTGTCATAACTTTCACCCTATAGCATCGTACCAACTAAAATTTAGAATTTTCACTAGAATTGACGTTATGTACCCGAATTACACAAAATATTCTCCAAAAGACGCATTGTAAATGTCTTCATACAAAATTATTACAGGGCTCATTTTCAGAGTTGGGTTCGTTCATTACTTTGGCCCTATGGCACCAAACCCACTGAAATTTTGGCTTCTTACTAAAAATGACGTTTTCCACACGAATCACCCAAAATATTCTCCAAAAGTCCTATTGTTTATTTCTTTATTCAAATTTATTAAAGAATTATGGGCTCATTTTCAGAGTTTTGTTTGGTCATTACTTTGACCCTAAGACGGAAATTTTGGATTCATACTTAAAATGACGTTCCGTACCCGAATCACCCAAAATATCCACCAAAAGACGCATTGTAAATGTCTTCATACAAAATTATTACAGTTTTATGGGCTCATTTTCAGAGTTAAGTTCGGTCACAACTTTGACCCTATGACTGAAATTTTGTATTCTTACTAAAATTGACGTTCTCTACACGAATCACACAAAATATCATCCAACAGACGCATCGTAAATTTCCTCATTCAAAATTATTACCGTATTATGGGCGCATTTTCAAGGCGATTCCAGACTCACGGCGAGAAGTCTCGGCGAGAAATTCTCGCGAGAACAAGCACTTATCCACACTCTCATTCTCGCCGAGACTTCTCGCGAGAACAAGCACTTATCCACACTCTCATTTTTCTCACTCGTGATCTGTTTCCCATCCGGTATGGACGACATTACAGACGATATTAAAAATGCAGCAAGTTTGGCTCTGTGCGCCATGGCATATTATTATTTTGTTGCAACTAAAAATAAAGTTAAAAAAAATAGAAAAGCCAGACGATGGTGGGTAACGCAAATTCATCGAAACAGAACAGGGTTGGTAATTTTTTTTATTTAATATTCTTTCGTTATTATTATAATCATGTATTCTTATCTATAAACTGTATTTTTTAGTTTCAGTATGCTAAAGCAGTTGGATGAACTAGTTGCTGAGCCAAGCGGAGAATTTAAAAAGTTTACTAGTCTGTTCCACGCATCGTGGTTCAAGCTTTTGTCTTTATAATTCCGATGTTTTGCGTCCCATAACACCGGTTCATTTTGGAAATACTCTATAAATTCCAACTCTTGTTGATTGTTCCACATTTTAAAGTTAACAAAATTTTCGATACAAAAACAAAAATATATCGCACGTCTACTCTCAACCGCTCACTAAACAACACTGAGACAAAACGTGAGTGTAGACCCTTCTCGCTTCTCGCCCGAGAAATCCTTTGAAGCGGCCAAATTTACCGACAGCCATCCGAGAACAGCCGAGCACGAGAAAAAGAATGCGAGAAACACATCACATTCACGCTTCTCGGGTGTTCTCGGGGCTTCTCGCCGTGAGTCTGGAGGGGCTATTAGAGTTGGGTTCTGTCATAACTTTGGCCCTATAGCACCGTACCAACTAAAATTTAAAATTTTCACTAGAATTGACGTTCTGTACCCGAATTACACAAAATATTCTCCAAAAGACGCATTGTAAATGTCTTCATACAAAATTATTACAGGGCTCATTTTCAGAGTTGGGTTCGTTCATTACTTTGGCCCTATGGCACCAAACCCACTGAAATTTTGGCTTCTTACTAAAAATGACGTTTTCCACACGAATCACCCAAAATATTCTCCAAAAGTCCTATTGTTTATTACTTCATTCAAATTTATTAAAGAATTATGGGCTCATTTTCAGAGTTTTGTTCGGCTATTACTTTGACCCTAAGACTGAAATTTTGGATTCATACTAAAAATGACGTTCCGTACCCGAATCTTCCAAAATATCCACCAAAAGACGCATTGTAAATGTCTTCATACAAAATTATTACAGTTTTATGGGCTCATTTTCAGAGTTAAGTTCGGTCACAACTTTGACCCTATGACTGAAATTTTGTATTCTTACTAAAATTGACGTTCTCTACACGAATCACACAAAATATCATCCAACAGACGCATCGTAAATTTCCTCATTCAAAATTATTACCGTATTATGGGCGCATTTTCAGAGTTGGGTTCTGTCATAACTTTGGCCCTATAGCATCGTACCAACTAAAATTTAGAATTTTCACTAGAAATAACGTTCTGTACACGAATCACCCAAAATATTCTCCAAAAGACGCATTGTAAATGTCTTCATACAAAATTATTACAGGATTATGGGCTTATTTTCAGAGTTGGATTCGGTCATAACTTTGGCCCTATGGTACCGAACCGACTGAAATTTTGGGTTCTTGCTAAGGATGACGTTTTGTACACGAATCACCCAAAATATTCTCCAAAAGTCCTATTGTTTATTTCTTCATTCAAATTTATTAAAGAATTATGGGCTCATTTTCAGACTTTTGTTCGGCTATTACTTTGACCCTAAAACTGAAATTTTGGATTCATACTAAAAATGACGTTCCGTACTTGAATCACCCAAAATATCCACCAAAAGACGCATTGTAAATGTCTTCATACAAAATTATTACAGTTTTATGGGCTCATTTTCAGAGTTAAGTTCGGTCACAACTTTGACCCTATGACTGAAATTTTGTATTCTTACTAAAATTGACGTTCTCTACACGAATCACACAAAATATCATCCAACAGACGCATCGTAAATTTCCTCATTCAAAAGTATTTCCGTATTATGGGCGCATTTTCAGAGTTGGGTTCTGTCATAACTTTGGCCCTATAGCATCGTACCAACTAAAATTTAGAATTTTCACTAGAAATAACGTTCTGTACACGAATCACCCAAAATATTTTCCAAAAGACGCATTGTAAATGTCTTCATACAAAATTATTACAGGATTATGGGCTTATTTTCAGAGTTGGATTCGGTCATAACTTTGGCCCTATGGTACCGAACCGACTGAAATTTTAAGTTCTTGCTAAAGATGACGTTTTGTACACGAATCAGTCAAAAAATCATCCAACAGACGTATCGTAAATTTCCTCATTCAAAATTATTACCGTATTATGGGCGCATTTTCAGAGTTGGGTTCTGTCTTAACTTTGGCCCTATAGCATCGTACCAACTAAAATTTAGAATTTTCACTAGAATTGACGTTCTCTACCCGAATAACACAAAATATTCTCCAAAAGACGCATTGTAAATGTCTTCATACAAAATTATTACAGGGCTCATTTTCAGAGTTGGGTTCGTTCATTACTTTGGCCCTATGGCACCAAACCCACTGAAATTTTGGCTTCTTACTAAAAATGACGTTTTCCACACGAATCACCCAAAATATTCTCCAAAAGTCCTATTGTTTATTACTTCATTCAAATTTATTAAAGAATTATGGGCTCATTTTCAGAGTTTTGTTCGGCTATTACTTTGACCCTAAGACTGAAATTTTGGATTCATACTAAAAATGACGTTCCGTACTTGAATCACCCAAAATATCCACCAAAAGACGCATTGTAAATGTCTTCATACAAAATTATTACAGTTTTATGGGCTCATTTTCAGAGTTAAGTTCGGTCACAACTTTGACCCTATGACTGAAATTTTGTATTCTTACTAAAATTGACGTTCTCTACACGAATCACACAAAATATCATCCAACAGACGCATCGTAAATTTCCTCATTCAAAAGTATTTCCGTATTATGGGCGCATTTTCAGAGTTGGGTTCTGTCATAACTTTGGCCCTATAGCATCGTACCAACTGAAATTTAGAATTTTCACTAGAATTGACGTTCTGTACCCGAATTACACAAAATATTCTCCAAAAGACGCAATGTAAATGTCTTCATACAAAATTATTACAGGGCTCATTTTCAGAGTTGGGTTCGTTCATTACTTTGGCCCTATGGCACCAAACCCACTGAAATTTTGGCTTCTTACTAAAAATGACGTTTTCCACACAAATCATTCAAAATATTCTCCAAAAGTCCTATTGTTTATTACTTCATTCAAATTTATTAAAGAATTATGGGCTCATTTTCAGAGTTTTGTTCGGCTATTACTTTGACCCTAAGACTGAAATTTTGGATTCATACTAAAAATGACGTTCCGTACTTGAATCACCCAAAATATCCACCAAAAGACGCATTGTAAATGTCTTCATACAAAATTATTACAGTTTTATGGGCTCATTTTCAGAGTTAAGTTCGGTCACAACTTTGACCCTATGACTGAAATTTTGTATTCTTACTAAAATTGACGTTCTCTACACGAATCACACAAAATATCATCCAACAGACGCATCGTAAATTTCCTCATTCAAAAGTATTTCCGTATTATGGGCGCATTTTCAGAGTTGGGTTCTGTCATAACTTTGGCCCTATAGCATCGTACCAACTGAAATTTAGAATTTTCACTAGAATTGACGTTCTGTACCCGAATTACACAAAATATTCTCCAAAAGACGCAATGTAAATGTCTTCATACAAAATTATTACAGGGCTCATTTTCAGAGTTGGGTTCGTTCATTACTTTGGCCCTATGGCACCAAACCCACTGAAATTTTGGCTTCTTACTAAAAATGACGTTTTTCACACGAATCATTCAAAATATTCTCCAAAAGTCCTATTGTTTATTTCTTCATTCAAATTTATTAAAGAATTATGGGCTCATTTTCAGAGTTTTGTTTGGTCATTACTTTGACCCTAAGACGGAAATTTTGGATTCATACTAAAAATGACGTTCCGTACCCGAATCACCCAAAATATCCACCAAAAGACGCATTGTAAATGTCTTCATACAAAATTATTACAGTTTTATGGGCTCATTTTCAGAGTTAAGTTCGGTCACAACTTTGACCCTATGACTGAAATTTTGTATTCTTACTAAAATTGACGTTCTCTACACGAATCACACAAAATATAATCCAACAGACGCATCGTAAATTTCCTCATTCAAAATTATAACCGTATTATGGGCGCATTTTCAAAGTTGGGTTCTGTCATAACTTTGGCCCTATAGCATCGTACCAACTAAAATTTAGAATTTTCACTAGAAATAACGTTCTGTACACGAATCACCCAAAATATTTTCCAAAAGACGCATTGTAAATGTCTTCATACAAAATTATTACAGGATTATGGGCTTATTTTCAGAGTTGGATTCGGTCATAACTTTGGCCCTATGGTACCGAACCGACTGAAATTTTAAGTTCTTGCTAAAGATGACGTTTTGTACACGAATCAGTCAAAAAATCATCCAACAGACGTATCGTAAATTTCCTCATTCAAAATTATTACCGTATTATGGGCGCATTTTCAGAGTTGGGTTCTGTCTTAACTTTGGCCCTATAGCATCGTACCAACTAAAATTTAGAATTTTCACTAGAATTGACGTTCTGTACCCGAATAACACAAAATATTCTCCAAAAGACGCATTGTAAATGTCTTCATACAAAATTATTACAGGGCTCATTTTCAGAGTTGGGTTCGTTCATTACTTTGGCCCTATGGCACCAAACCCACTAAAATTTTGGCTTCTTACTAAAGATGACGTTAAGTACACGAATCACTCAAAAAATCATCCAACAGACGCATCGTAAATTTCCTCATTCAAAATTATAACCGTATTATGGGCGCATTTTCAGAGTTGGGTTCTGTCATAACTTTGGCCCTATAGCATCGTACCAACTAAAATTTAGAATTTTCACTAGAATTGACGTTCTGTACCCGAATTACACAAAATATTCTCCAAAAGACGCATTGTAAATGTCTTCATACAAAATTTTTATATCATCATCCATCATCTAACTATCATCCAACAGACGCATCGTAAATTTCCTAATTCAAAAGTATTTCCGTATTATGGGCGCATTTTCAGAGTTGGGTTCTGTCATTACTTTGGCCCTATAGCATCGTACCAACTAAAATTTAGAATTTTCACTAGAATTGACGTTATGTACCCGAATTACACAAAATATTCTCCAAAAGACGCATTGTAAATGTCTTCATACAAAATTATTACAGGGCTCATTTTCAGAGTTGGGTTCGTTCATTACTTTGGCCCTATGGCACCAAACCCACTGAAATTTTGGCTTCTTACTAAAAATGACGTTTTCCACACGAATCACCCAAAATATTCTCCAAAAGTCCTATTGTTTATTTCTTCATTCAAATTTATAAAAGAATTATGGGCTCATTTTCAGAGTTTTGTTTGGTCATTACTTTGACCCTAAGACGGAAATTTTGGATTCATACTAAAAATGACGTTCCGTACCCGAATCACCCAAAATATCCACCAAAAGACGCATTGTAAATGTCTTCATACAAAATTATTACAGTTTTATGGGCTCATTTTCAGAGTTAAGTTCGGTCACAACTTTGACCCTATGACTGAAATTTTGTATTCTTACTAAAATTGACGTTCTCTACACGAATCACACAAAATATCATCCAACAGACGCATCGTAAATTTCCTCATTCAAAAGTATTTCCGTATTATGGGCGCATTTTCAGAGTTGGGTTCTGTCATAATTTTGGCCCTATAGCATCGTACCAACTAAAATTTAGAATTTTCACTAGAAATAACGTTCTGTACACGAATCACCCAAAATATTTTCTAAAAGACGCATTGTTAATGTCTTCATACAAAATTATTACAGGATTATGGGCTTATTTTCAGAGTTGGATTCGGTCATAACTTTGACCCTATGGCACCGAACCGAGTGAAATTTTGGTTTCTTGCTAAAGATGACGTTTTGTACACGAATCACTAAAAAAATCATCCAACAGACGCATCGTAAATTTCCTCATTCAAAATTATTACGGTATTATGGGCGCATTTTCAAAGTTGGGTTCTGTCATAACTTTGGCCCTATAGCATCGTACCAACTTAAATTTAGAATTTTCACTAGAAATAACGTTCTGTACACGAATCACCCAAAATATTTTCCAAAAGACGCATTGTAAATGTCTTCATACAAAATTATTACAGGATTATGGGCTTATTTTCAGAGTTGGATTCGGTCATAACTTTGGCCCTATGGTACCGAACCGACTGAAATTTTAAGTTCTTGCTAAAGATGACGTTTTGTACACGAATCAGTCAAAAAATCATCCAACAGACGCATCGTAAATTTCCTCATTCAAAAGTATTTCCGTATTATGGGCGCATTTTCAGAGTTGGGTTCTGTCATAACTTTGGCCCTATAGCATCGTACCAACTAAAATTTAGAATTTTCACTAGAATTGACGTTATGTACCCGAATTACACAAAATATTCTCCAAAAGACGCATTGCAAATGTCTTCATACAAAATTATTTCAGGGCTCATTTTCAGAGTTGGGTTCGTTCATTACTTTGGCCCTATGGCACCAAACCCACTGAAATTTTGGCTTCTTACTAAAAATGACGTTTTCCACACGAATCACCCAAAATATTCTCCAAAAGTCCTATTGTTAATTTCTTCATTCAAATTTATTAAAGAATTATGGGCTCATTTTCAGAGTTTTGTTTGGTCATTACTTTGACCCTAAGACGGAAATTTTGGATTCATACTAAAAATGACGTTCCGTACCCGAATCACCCAAAATATCCACCAAAAGACGCATTGTAAATGTCTTCATACAAAATTATTACAGTTTTATGGGCTCATTTTCAGAGTTAAGTTCGGTCACAACTTTGACCCTATGACTGAAATTTTGTATTCTTACTAAAATTGACGATCTCTACACGAATCACACAAAATATCATTCAACAGACGCATCGTAAATTTCCTCATTCAAAATTATTACCGTATTATGGGCTTATTTTCAGAGTTGGATTCGGTCATAACTTTGACCCTATGGCACCGAACCGAGTGAAATTTTGGTTTCTTGCTAAAGATGACGTTTTGTACACGAATCACTAAAAAAATCATCCAACAGACGCATCGTAAATTTCCTCATTCAAAATTATTACGGTATTATGGGCGCATTTTCAAAGTTGGGTTCTGTCAAAACTTTGGCCCTATAGCATCGTACCAACTAAAATTTAGAATTTTCACTAGAAATAACGTTCTGTACACGAATCACCCAAAATATTCTCCAAAAGACGCATTGTAAATGTCTTCATACAAAATTATTACAGGATTATGGGCTTATTTTCAGAGTTGGATTCGGTCATAACTTTGGCCCTATGGTACCGAACCGACTGAAATTTTGGGTTCTTGCTAAGGATGACGTTTTGTACACGAATCACTCAAAAAATCATCCAACAGACGCATCGTAAATTTCCTCATTCAAAAGTATTTCCGTATTATGGGCGCATTTTCAGAGTTGGGTTCTGTCATAACTTTGGCCCTATAGCATCGTACCAACTAAAATTTAGAATTTTCACTAGAATTGACGTTATGTACCCGAATTACACAAAATATTCTCCAAAAGACGCATTGCAAATGTCTTCATACAAAATTATTTCAGGGCTCATTTTCAGAGTTGGGTTCGTTCATTACTTTGGCCCTATGGCACCAAACCCACTGAAATTTTGGCTTCTTACTAAAAATGACGTTTTCCACACGAATCACCCAAAATATTCTCCAAAAGTCCTATTGTTAATTTCTTCATTCAAATTTATTAAAGAATTATGGGCTCATTTTCAGACTTTTGTTCGGCTATTACTTTGACCCTAAAACTGAAATTTTGGATTCATACTAAAAATGACGTTCCGTACCCGAATCTTCCAAAATATCCACCAACAGACGCATTGTAAATGTCTTCATACAAAATTATTACAGTTTTATGGGCTCATTTTCAGAGTTAAGTTCGGTCACAACTTTGACCCTATGACTGAAATTTTGTATTCTTACTAAAATTGACGTTCTCTACACGAATCACACAAAATATCATCCAACAGACGCATCGTAAATTTCCTCATTCAAAAGTATTTCCGTATTATGGGCGCATTTTCAGAGTTGGGTTCTGTCATAACTTTGGCCCTATAGCATCGTACCAACTTAAATTTAGAATTTTCACTAGAAATAACGTTTTGTACACGAATGACCCAAAATATTCTTCAAAAGACGCATTGTAAATGTCTTCATAAAAAATTATTACATTATTATGGGCTTATTTTCAGAGTTGGATTCGGTCATAACTTTGACCCTATGGCACCGAACCAACTGAAATTTTGGGTTCTTGCTAAGGATGACGTTTTGTACACGAATCACCCAAAATATTCTCCAAAAGTCCTATTGTTTATTTCTTCATTCAAATTTATTAAAGAATTATGGGCTCATTTTCAGAGTTTTGTTCGGCTATTACTTTGACCCTAAGACTGAAATTTTGGATTAATACTAAAAATGACGTTCCGTACCCGAATCTTCCAAAATATCCACCAACAGACGCATTGTAAATGTCTTCATACAAAATTATTACAGTTTTATGGGCTCATTTTCAGAGTTAAGTTCGGTCACAACTTTGACCCTATGACTGAAATTTTGTATTCTTACTAAAATTGACGTTCTCTACACGAATCACACAAAATATCATCCAACAGACGCATCGTAAATTTTCTCATTCAAAAGTATTTCCGTATTATGGGCGCATGTACAGAGTTGGGTTCTGTCATAACTTTGGCCCTATAGCATCGTACCAACTGAAATTAAGAATTTTCACTAGAATTGACGTTCTGTACCCGAATTACACAAAATATTCTCCAAAAGACGCATTGTAAATGTCTTCATACAAAATTATTACAGGGCTCATTTTCAGAGTTGGGTTCTGTCATAACTTTCGCCCTATAGCATCGTACCAACTAAAATTTAGAATTTTCACTAGAATTGACGTTATGTACCCGAATTACACAAAATATTCTCCAAAAGTCCTATTGTTTATTTCTTCATTCAAATTTATTAAAGAATTATGGGCTCATTTTCAGAGTTTTGTTCGGCTATTACTTGACCCTAAGACTGAAATTTTGGATTCATACTAAAAATGACGTTCCGTACCCGAATCTTCCAAAATATCCACCAACAGACGCATTGTAAATGTCTTCATACAAAATTATTACAGTTTTATGGGCTCATTTTCAGAGTTAAGTTCGGTCACAACTTTGACCCTATGACTGAAATTTTGTATTCTTACTAAAATTGACGTTCTCTACACGAATCACACAAAATATCATCCAACAGACGCATCGTTAATTTCCTCATTCAAAAGTATTTCCGTATTATGGGCGCGTGTTCAGAGTTGGGTTCTGTCATAACTTTGGCCCTATAGCATCGTACCAACTGAAATTTAGAATTTTCACTAGAATTGACGTTCTGTACCCGAATTACACAAAATATTCTCCAAAAGACGCATTGTAAATGTCTTCATACAAAATTATTACAGGGCGCATTTTCAGAGTTGGGTTCTGTCATAACTTTGGCCCTATAGCATCGTACCAACTAAAATTTAGAATTTTCACTAGAATTGACGTTATGTACCCGAATTACACAAAATATTCTCCAAAAGACGCATTGTAAATGTCTTCATACAAAATTATTACAGGGCTCATTTTCAGAGTTGGGTTCGTTCATTACTTTGGCCCTATGGCACCAAACCCACTGAAATTTTGGCTTCTTACTAAAAATGACGTTTTCCACACGAATCACCCAAAATATTCTCCAAAAGTCCTATTGTTTATTACTTCATTCAAATTTATTAAAGAATTATGGGCTCATTTTCAGAGTTTTGTTCGGCTATTACTTTGACCCTAAGACTGAAATTTTGGATTCATACTAAAAATGACGTTCCGTACCCGAATCTTCCAAAATATCCACCAAAAGACGCATTGTAAATGTCTTCATACAAAATTATTACAGTTTTATGGGCTCATTTTCAGAGTTAAGTTCGGTCACAACTTTGACCCTATGACTGAAATTTTGTATTCTTACTAAAATTGACGTTCTCTACACGAATCACACAAAATATCATCCAACAGACGCATCGTAAATTTCCTCATTCAAAATTATTACCGTATTATGGGCGCATTTTCAGAGTTAAGTTCGGTCACAACTTTGGCCCTATAGCATCGTACCAACTAAAATTTAGAATTTTCAATAGAAATAACGTTCTGTACACGAATCACCCAAAATATTCTCCAAAAGACGCATTGTAAATGTCTTCATACAAAATTATTACAGGATTATGGGCTTATTTTCAGAGTTGGATTCGGTCATAACTTTGGCCCTATGGTACCGAACCGACTGAAATTTTGGGTTCTTGCTAAGGATGACGTTTTGTACACGAATCACCCAAAATATTCTCCAAAAGTCCTATTGTTTATTTCTTCATTCAAATTTATTAAAGAATTATGGGCTCATTTTCAGACTTTTGTTCGGCTATTACTTTGACCCTAAAACTGAAATTTTGGATTCATACTAAAAATGACGTTCCGTACTTGAATCACCCAAAATATCCACCAAAAGACGCATTGTAAATGTCTTCATACAAAATTATTACAGTTTTATGGGCTCATTTTCAGAGTTAAGTTCGGTCACAACTTTGACCCTATGACTGAAATTTTGTATTCTTACTAAAATTGACGTTCTCTACACGAATCACACAAAATATCATCCAACAGACGCATCGTAAATTTCCTCATTCAAAAGTATTTCCGTATTATGGGCGCATTTTCAGAGTTGGGTTCTGTCATAACTTTGGCCCTATAGCATCGTACCAACTGAAATTTAGAATTTTCACTAGAATTGACGTTCTGTACCCGAATTACACAAAATATTCTCCAAAAGACGCAATGTAAATGTCTTCATACAAAATTATTACAGGGCTCATTTTCAGAGTTGGGTTCGTTCATTACTTTGGCCCTATGGCACCAAACCCACTGAAATTTTGGCTTCTTACTAAAAATGACGTTTTCCACACGAATCACCCAAAATATTCTCCAAAAGTCCTATTGTTTATTACTTCATTCAAATTTATTAAAGAATTATGGGCTCATTTTCAGAGTTTTGTTCGGCTATTACTTTGACCCTAAGACTGAAATTTTGGATTCATACTAAAAATGACGTTCCGTACCCGAATCTTCCAAAATATCCACCAAAAGACGCATTGTAAATGTCTTCATACAAAATTATTACAGTTTTATGGGCTCATTTTCAGAGTTAAGTTCGGTCACAACTTTGACCCTATGACTGAAATTTTGTATTCTTACTAAAATTGACGTTCTCTACACGAATCACACAAAATATCATCCAACAGACGCATCGTAAATTTTCTCATTCAAAAGTATTTCCGTATTATGGGCGCATGTACAGAGTTGGGTTCTGTCATAACTTTGGCCCTATAGCATCGTACCAACTGAAATTAAGAATTTTCACTAGAATTGACGTTCTGTACCCGAATTACACAAAATATTCTCCAAAAGACGCATTGTAAATGTCTTCATACAAAATTATTACAGGGCTCATTTTCAGAGTTGGGTTCTGTCATAACTTTCGCCCTATAGCATCGTACCAACTAAAATTTAGAATTTTCACTAGAATTGACGTTATGTACCCGAATTACACAAAATATTCTCCAAAAGTCCTATTGTTTATTTCTTCATTCAAATTTATTAAAGAATTATGGGCTCATTTTCAGAGTTTTGTTCGGCTATTACTTGACCCTAAGACTGAAATTTTGGATTCATACTAAAAATGACGTTCCGTACCCGAATCTTCCAAAATATCCACCAACAGACGCATTGTAAATGTCTTCATACAAAATTATTACAGTTTTATGGGCTCATTTTCAGAGTTAAGTTCGGTCACAACTTTGACCCTATGACTGAAATTTTGTATTCTTACTAAAATTGACGTTCTCTACACGAATCACACAAAATATCATCCAACAGACGCATCGTTAATTTCCTCATTCAAAAGTATTTCCGTATTATGGGCGCGTGTTCAGAGTTGGGTTCTGTCATAACTTTGGCCCTATAGCATCGTACCAACTGAAATTTAGAATTTTCACTAGAATTGACGTTCTGTACCCGAATTACACAAAATATTCTCCAAAAGACGCATTGTAAATGTCTTCATACAAAATTATTACAGGGCTCATTTTCAGAGTTGGGTTCTGTCATAACTTTGGCCCTATAGCATCGTACCAACTAAAATTTAGAATTTTCACTAGAATTGACGTTATGTACCCGAATTACACAAAATATTCTCCAAAAGACGCATTGTAAATGTCTTCATACAAAATTATTACAGGGCTCATTTTCAGAGTTGGGTTCGTTCATTACTTTGGCCCTATGGCACCAAACCCACTGAAATTTTGGCTTCTTACTAAAAATGACGTTTTCCACACGAATCACCCAAAATATTCTCCAAAAGTCCTATTGTTTATTTCTTCATTCAAATTTATTAAAGAATTATGGGCTCATTTTCAGAGTTTTGTTTGGTCATTACTTTGACCCTAAGACGGAAATTTTGGATTCATACTTAAAATGACGTTCCGTACCCGAATCACCCAAAATATCCACCAAAAGACGCATTGTAAATGTCTTCATACAAAATTATTACAGTTTTATGGGCTCATTTTCAGAGTTAAGTTCGGTCACAACTTTGACCCTATGACTGAAATTTTGTATTCTTACTAAAATTGACGTTCTCTACACGAATCACACAAAATATCATCCAACAGACGCATCGTAAATTTCCTCATTCAAAATTATTACCGTATTATGGGCGCATTTTCAAGGCGATTCCAGACTCACGGCGAGAAGTCTCGGCGAGAAATTCTCGCGAGAACAAGCACTTATCCACACTCTCATTCTCGCCGAGACTTCTCGCGAGAACAAGCACTTATCCACACTCTCATTTTTCTCACTCGTGATCTGTTTCCCATCCGGTATGGACGACATTACAGACGATATTAAAAATGCAGCAAGTTTGGCTCTGTGCGCCATGGCATATTATTATTTTGTTGCAACTAAAAATAAAGTTAAAAAAAATAGAAAAGCCAGACGATGGTGGGTAACGCAAATTCATCGAAACAGAACAGGGTTGGTAATTTTTTTTATTTAATATTCTTTCGTTATTATTATAATCATGTATTCTTATCTATAAACTGTATTTTTTAGTTTCAGTATGCTAAAGCAGTTGGATGAACTAGTTGCTGAGCCAAGCGGAGAATTTAAAAAGTTTACTAGTCTGTTCCACGCATCGTGGTTCAAGCTTTTGTCTTTATAATTCCGATGTTTTGCGTCCCATAACACCGGTTCATTTTGGAAATACTCTATAAATTCCAACTCTTGTTGATTGTTCCACATTTTAAAGTTAACAAAATTTTCGATACAAAAACAAAAATATATCGCACGTCTACTCTCAACCGCTCACTAAACAACACTGAGACAAAACGTGAGTGTAGACCCTTCTCGCTTCTCGCCCGAGAAATCCTTTGAAGCGGCCAAATTTACCGACAGCCATCCGAGAACAGCCGAGCACGAGAAAAAGAATGCGAGAAACACATCACATTCACGCTTCTCGGGTGTTCTCGGGGCTTCTCGCCGTGAGTCTGGAGGGGCTATTAGAGTTGGGTTCTGTCATAACTTTGGCCCTATAGCACCGTACCAACTAAAATTTAAAATTTTCACTAGAATTGACGTTCTGTACCCGAATTACACAAAATATTCTCCAAAAGACGCATTGTAAATGTCTTCATACAAAATTATTACAGGGCTCATTTTCAGAGTTGGGTTCGTTCATTACTTTGGCCCTATGGCACCAAACCCACTGAAATTTTGGCTTCTTACTAAAAATGACGTTTTCCACACGAATCACCCAAAATATTCTCCAAAAGTCCTATTGTTTATTACTTCATTCAAATTTATTAAAGAATTATGGGCTCATTTTCAGAGTTTTGTTCGGCTATTACTTTGACCCTAAGACTGAAATTTTGGATTCATACTAAAAATGACGTTCCGTACCCGAATCTTCCAAAATATCCACCAAAAGACGCATTGTAAATGTCTTCATACAAAATTATTACAGTTTTATGGGCTCATTTTCAGAGTTAAGTTCGGTCACAACTTTGACCCTATGACTGAAATTTTGTATTCTTACTAAAATTGACGTTCTCTACACGAATCACACAAAATATCATCCAACAGACGCATCGTAAATTTCCTCATTCAAAATTATTACCGTATTATGGGCGCATTTTCAGAGTTGGGTTCTGTCATAACTTTGGCCCTATAGCATCGTACCAACTAAAATTTAGAATTTTCAATAGAAATAACGTTCTGTACACGAATCACCCAAAATATTCTCCAAAAGACGCATTGTAAATGTCTTCATACAAAATTATTACAGGATTATGGGCTTATTTTCAGAGTTGGATTCGGTCATAACTTTGGCCCTATGGTACCGAACCGACTGAAATTTTGGGTTCTTGCTAAGGATGACGTTTTGTACACGAATCACCCAAAATATTCTCCAAAAGTCCTATTGTTTATTTCTTCATTCAAATTTATTAAAGAATTATGGGCTCATTTTCAGACTTTTGTTCGGCTATTACTTTGACCCTAAAACTGAAATTTTGGATTCATACTAAAAATGACGTTCCGTACTTGAATCACCCAAAATATCCACCAAAAGACGCATTGTAAATGTCTTCATACAAAATTATTACAGTTTTATGGGCTCATTTTCAGAGTTAAGTTCGGTCACAACTTTGACCCTATGACTGAAATTTTGTATTCTTACTAAAATTGACGTTCTCTACACGAATCACACAAAATATCATCCAACAGACGCATCGTAAATTTCCTCATTCAAAAGTATTTCCGTATTATGGGCGCATTTTCAGAGTTGGGTTCTGTCATAACTTTGGCCCTATAGCATCGTACCAACTGAAATTTAGAATTTTCACTAGAATTGACGTTCTGTACCCGAATTACACAAAATATTCTCCAAAAGACGCAATGTAAATGTCTTCATACAAAATTATTACAGGGCTCATTTTCAGAGTTGGGTTCGTTCATTACTTTGGCCCTATGGCACCAAACCCACTGAAATTTTGGCTTCTTACTAAAAATGACGTTTTCCACACGAATCACCCAAAATATTCTCCAAAAGTCCTATTGTTTATTACTTCATTCAAATTTATTAAAGAATTATGGGCTCATTTTCAGAGTTTTGTTCGGCTATTACTTTGACCCTAAGACTGAAATTTTGGATTCATACTAAAAATGACGTTCCGTACCCGAATCTTCCAAAATATCCACCAAAAGACGCATTGTAAATGTCTTCATACAAAATTATTACAGTTTTATGGGCTCATTTTCAGAGTTAAGTTCGGTCACAACTTTGACCCTATGACTGAAATTTTGTATTCTTACTAAAATTGACGTTCTCTACACGAATCACACAAAATATCATCCAACAGACGCATCGTAAATTTCCTCATTCAAAATTATTACCGTATTATGGGCGCATTTTCAGAGTTGGGTTCTGTCATAACTTTGGCCCTATAGCATCGTACCAACTAAAATTTAGAATTTTCACTAGAAATAACGTTCTGTACACGAATCACCCAAAATATTCTCCAAAAGACGCATTGTAAATGTCTTCATACAAAATTATTACAGGATTATGGGCTTATTTTCAGAGTTGGATTCGGTCATAACTTTGGCCCTATGGTACCGAACCGACTGAAATTTTGGGTTCTTGCTAAGGATGACGTTTTGTACACGAATCACCCAAAATATTCTCCAAAAGTCCTATTGTTTATTTCTTCATTCAAATTTATTAAAGAATTATGGGCTCATTTTCAGACTTTTGTTCGGCTATTACTTTGACCCTAAAACTGAAATTTTGGATTCATACTAAAAATGACGTTCCGTACTTGAATCACCCAAAATATCCACCAAAAGACGCATTGTAAATGTCTTCATACAAAATTATTACAGTTTTATGGGCTCATTTTCAGAGTTAAGTTCGGTCACAACTTTGACCCTATGACTGAAATTTTGTATTCTTACAAAAATTGACGTTCTCTACACGAATCACACAAAATATCATCCAACAGACGCATCGTAAATTTCCTCATTCAAAAGTATTTCCGTATTATGGGCGCATTTTCAGAGTTGGGTTCTGTCATAACTTTGGCCCTATAGCATCGTACCAACTGAAATTTAGAATTTTCACTAGAATTGACGTTCTGTACCCGAATTACACAAAATATTCTCCAAAAGACGCAATGTAAATGTCTTCATACAAAATTATTACAGGGCTCATTTTCAGAGTTGGGTTCGTTCATTACTTTGGCCCTATGGCACCAAACCCACTGAAATTTTGGCTTCTTACTAAAAATGACGTTTTCCACACGAATCATTCAAAATATTCTCCAAAAGTCCTATTGTTTATTACTTCATTCAAATTTATTAAAGAATTATGGGCTCATTTTCAGAGTTTTGTTCGGCTATTACTTTGACCCTAAGACTGAAATTTTGGATTCATACTAAAAATGACGTTCCGTACTTGAATCACCCAAAATATCCACCAAAAGACGCATTGTAAATGTCTTCATACAAAATTATTACAGTTTTATGGGCTCATTTTCAGAGTTAAGTTCGGTCACAACTTTGACCCTATGACTGAAATTTTGTATTCTTACTAAAATTGACGTTCTCTACACGAATCACACAAAATATCATCCAACAGACGCCTCGTAAATTTCCTCATTCAAAAGTATTTCCGTATTATGGGCGCATTTTCAGAGTTGGGTTCTGTCATAACTTTGGCCCTATAGCATCGTACCAACTGAAATTTAGAATTTTCACTAGGATTGACGTTCTGTACCCGAATTACACAAAATATTCTCCAAAAGACGCAATGTAAATGTCTTCATACAAAATTATTACAGGGCTCATTTTCAGAGTTGGGTTCGTTCATTACTTTGGCCCTATGGCACCAAACCCACTGAAATTTTGGCTTCTTACTAAAAATGACGTTTTCCACACGAATCATTCAAAATATTCTCCAAAAGTCCTATTGTTTATTTCTTCATTCAAATTTATTAAAGAATTATGGGCTCATTTTCAGAGTTTTGTTTGGTCATTACTTTGACCCTAAGACGGAAATTTTGGATTCATACTAAAAATGACGTTCCGTACCCGAATCACCCAAAATATCCACCAAAAGACGCATTGTAAATGTCTTCATACAAAATTATTACAGTTTTATGGGCTCATTTTCAGAGTTAAGTTCGGTCACAACTTTGACCCTATGACTGAAATTTTGTATTCTTACTAAAATTGACGTTCTCTACACGAATCACACAAAATATCATCCAACAGACGCATCGTAAATTTCCTCATTCAAAATTATAAACGTATTATGGGCGCATTTTCAAAGTTGGGTTCTGTCATAACTTTGGCCCTATAGCATCGTACCAACTAAAATTTAGAATTTTCACTAGAAATAACGTTCTGTACACGAATCACCCAAAATATTTTCCAAAAGACGCATTGTAAATGTCTTCATACAAAATTATTACAGGATTATGGGCTTATTTTCAGAGTTGGATTCGGTCATAACTTTGGCCCTATGGTACCGAACCGACTGAAATTTTAAGTTCTTGCTAAAGATGACGTTTTGTACACGAATCAGTCAAAAAATCATCCAACAGACGTATCGTAAATTTCCTCATTCAAAATTATTACCGTATTATGGGCGCATTTTCAGAGTTGGGTTCTGTCTTAACTTTGGCCCTATAGCATCGTACCAACTAAAATTTAGAATTTTCACTAGAATTGACGTTCTGTACCCGAATAACACAAAATATTCTCCAAAAGACGCATTGTAAATGTCTTCATACAAAATTATTACAGGGCTCATTTTCAGAGTTGGGTTCGTTCATTACTTTGGCCCTATGGCACCAAACCCACTAAAATTTTGGCTTCTTACTAAAGATGACGTTTAGTACACGAATCACTCAAAAAATCATCCAACAGACGCATCGTAAATTTCCTCATTCAAAATTATAACCGTATTATGGGCGCATTTTCAGAGTTGGGTTCTGTCATAACTTTGGCCCTATAGCATCGTACCAACTAAAATTTAGAATTTTCACTAGAATTGACGTTCTGTACCCGAATTACACAAAATATTCTCCAAAAGACGCATTGTAAATGTCTTCATACAAAATTTTTACAGGGCTCATTTTCAGAGTTGGGTTCGTTCATTACATTGGCCCTATGGCACCAAACCCATTAAAATTTTGGCTTCTTACTAAAGATGACGTTTAGTACACGAATCACTCAAAAAATCATCCAACAGACGCATCGTAAATTTCCTCATTCAAAATTATAACCGTATTATGGGCGCATTTTCAGAGTTGGGTTCTGTCATAACTTTGGCCCTATAGCATCGTACCAACTAAAATTTAGAATTTTCACTAGAATTGACGTTCTGTACCCGAATTACACAAAATATTCTTCAAAAGACGCATTGTAAATGTCTTCATACAAAATTATTACAGGATTATGGGCTTATTTTCAGAGTTGGATTCGGTCATAACTTTGGCCCTATGGTACCGAACCGACAGAAATTTTGGGTTCTTGCTAAAGATGACGTTTTGTACACGAATCACCCAAAATATTCTCCAAAAGTCCTATTGTTTATTTCTTCATTCAAATTTATTAAAGAATTATGGGCTCATTTTCAGAGTTTTGTTCGGCTATTACTTTGACCCTAAGACTGAAATTTTGGATAAATACTAAAAATGACGTTCCGTACCCGAATCACCCAAAATATCCACCAAAAGACGCATTGTAAATGTCTTCATACAAAATTATTACAGTTTTATGGGCTCATTTTCAGAGTTAAGTTCGGTCACAACTTTGACCCTATGACTGAAATTTTGTATTCTTACTAAAATTGACGTTCTCTACACGAATCACACAAAATATCATCCAACAGACGCATCGTAAATTTCCTCATTCAAAAGTATTTCCGTATTATGGGCGCATTTTCAGAGTTGGGTTCTTTCATAACTTTGGCCCTATAGCATCGTACCAACTCAAATTTAGAATTTTCACTAGAATTGACGTTATGTACCCGAATTACACAAAATATTCTCCAAAAGACGCATAGTAAATGTCTTCATACAAAATTATTACAGGGCTCATTTTCAGAGTTGGGTTCGTTCATTACTTTGGCCCTATGGCACCAAACCCACTGAAATTTTGGCTTCTTACTAAAAATGACGTTTTCCACACGAATCACCCAAAATATTCTCCAAAAGTCCTATTGTTTATTTCTTCATTCAAATTTATTAAAGAATTATGGGCTCATTTTCAGAGTTTTGTTTGGTCATTACTTTGACCCTAAGACGGAAATTTTGGATTCATACTAAAAATGACGTTCCGTTCCCGAATCACCCAAAATATCCACCAAAAGACGCATTGTAAATGTCTTCATACAAAATTATTACAGTTTTATGGGCTCATTTTCAGAGTTAAGTTCGGTCACAACTTTGACCCTATGACTGAAATTTTGTATTCTTACTAAAATTGACGTTCTCTACACGAATCACACAAAATATCATCCAACAGACGCATCGTAAATTTCCTCATTCAAAATTATTACCGTATTATGGGCGCATTTTCAGAGTTGGGTTCTGTCATAACTTTGGCCCTTTAGCACCGTACCAACTTAAATTTAAAATTTTCACTAGAATTGACGTTCTGTACCCGAATAACACAAAATATTCTCCAAAAGACGCATTGTAAATGTCTTCATACAAAATTATTACAGGGCTCATTTTCAGAGTTGGGTTCGTTCATTACTTTGGCCCTATGGCACCAAACCCACTGAAATTTTGGCTTCTTACTAAAAATGACGTTTTCCACACGAATCACCCAAAATATTCTCCAAAAGTCCTATTGTTTATTTCTTCATTCAAATTTATTAAAGAATTATGGGCTCATTTTCAGAGTTTTGTTCGGCTATTACTTTGACCCTAAGACTGAAATTTTGGATTCATACTAAAAATGACGTTCCGTACCCGAATCTTCCAAAATATCCACCAACAGACGCATTGTAAATGTCTTCATACAAAATTATTACAGTTTTATGGGCTCATTTTCAGAGTTAAGTTCGGTCACAACTTTGACCCTATGACTGAAATTTTGTATTCTTACTAAAATTGACGTTCTCTACACCAATCACACAAAATATCATCCAACAGACGCATCGTAAATTTCCTCATTCAAAAGTATTTCCGTATTATGGGCGCATTTTCAGAGTTGGGTTCTGTCATAACTTTGGCCCTATAGCATCGTACCAACTGAAATTTAGAATTTTCACTAGAATTGACGTTCTGTACCCGAATTACACAAAATATTCTCCAAAAGTCGCATTGTAAATGTCTTCATACAAAATTATTACAGGGCTCATTTTCAGAGTTGGGTTCGTTCATTTCTTTGGCCCTATGGCACCAAACCCACTGAAATTTTGGCTTCTTACTAAAAATGACGTTTTCCACACGAATCACCCAAAATATTCTCCAAAAGTCCTATTGTTTATTTCTTCATTCAAATTTATTAAAGAATTATGGGCTCATTTTCAGAGTTTTGTTTGGTCATTACTTTGACCCTAAGACGGAAATTTTGGATTCATACTTAAAATGACGTTCCGTACCCGAATCACCCAAAATATCCACCAAAAGACGCATTGTAAATGTCTTCATACAAAATTATTACAGTTTTATGGGCTCATTTTCAGAGTTAAGTTCGGTCACAACTTTGAGCCTATGACTGAAATTTTGTATTCTTACTAAAATTGACGTTCTCTACACGAATCACACAAAATATCATCCAACAGACGCATCGTAAATTTCCTCATTCAAAAGTATTTCCGTATTATGGGCGCATTTTCACAGTTGGGTTCTGTCATAACTTTGGCCCTATAGCATCGTACCAACTAAAATTTAGAATTTTCACTAGAAATAACGTTCTGTACACGAATCACCCAAAATATTCTCCAAAAGACGCATTGTAAATGTCTTCATACAAAATTATTACAGGATTATGGGCTTATTTTCAGAGTTGGATTCGGTCATAACTTTGACCCTATGGCACCGAACCGACTGAAATTTTGGTTTCTTGCTAAAGATGACGTTTTGTACACGAATCACTAAAAAAATCATCCAACAGACGCATCGTAAATTTCCTCATTCAAAATTATTACGGTATTATGGGCGCATTTTCAAAGTTGGGTTCTGTCATAACTTTGGCCCTATAGCATCGTACCAACTAAAATTTAGAATTTTCACTAGAAATAACGTTCTGTACACGAATCACCCAAAATATTTTCCAAAAGACGCATTGTAAATGTCTTCATACAAAATTATTACAGGATTATGGGCTTATTTTCAGAGTTGGATTCGGTCATAACTTTGGCCCTATGGTACCGAACCGACTGAAATTTTAAGTTCTTGCTAAAGATGACGTTTTGTACACGAATCAGTCAAAAAATCATCCAACAGACGTATCGTAAATTTCCTCATTCAAAATTATTACCGTATTATGGGCGCATTTTCAGAGTTGGGTTCTGTCTTAACTTTGGCCCTATAGCATCGTACCAACTAAAATTTAGAATTTTCACTAGAATTGACGTTCTGTACCCGAATTACACAAAATATTCTCCAAAAGACGCATTGTAAATGTCTTCATACAAAATTATTACAGGGCTCATTTTCAGAGTTGGGTTCGTTCATTACTTTGGCCCTATGGCACCAAACCCACTAAAATTTTGGCTTCTTACTAAAGATGACGTTAAGTACACGAATCACTCAAAAAATCATCCAACAGACGCATCGTAAATTTCCTCATTCAAAATTATAACCGTATTATGGGCGCATTTTCAGAGTTGGGTTCTGTCATAACTTTGGCCCTATAGCATCGTACCAACTAAAATTTAGAATTTTCACTAGAATTGACGTTCTGTACCCGAATTACACAAAATATTCTCCAAAAGACGCATTGTAAATGTCTTCATACAAAATTTTTACAGGGCTCATTTTCAGAGTTGGGTTCGTTCATTACTTTGGCCCTATGGCACCAAACCCATTAAAATTTTGGCTTCTTACTAAAGATGACGTTTAGTACACGAATCACTCAAAAAATCATCCAACAGACGCATCGTAAATTTCCTCATTCAAAATTATAACCGTATTATGGGCGCATTTTCAGAGTTGGGTTCTGTCATAACTTTGGCCCTATAGCATCGTACCAACTAAAATTTAGAATTTTCACTAGAATTGACGTTCTGTACCCGAATTACACAAAATATTCTTCAAAAGACGCATTGTAAATGTCTTCATACAAAATTATTACAGGATTATGGGCTTATTTTCAGAGTTGGATTCGGTCATAACTTTGGCCCTATGGTACCGAACCGACAGAAATTTTGGGTTCTTGCTAAAGATGACGTTTTGTACACGAATCACCCAAAATATTCTCCAAAAGTCCTATTGTGTATTTCTTCATTCAAATTTATTAAAGAATTATGGGCTCATTTTCAGAGTTTTGTTCGGCTATTACTTTGACCCTAAGACTGAAATTTTGGATAAATACTAAAAATGACGTTCCGTACCCGAATCACCCAAAATATCCACCAAAAGACGCATTGTAAATGTCTTCATACAAAATTATTACAGTTTTATGGGCTCATTTTCAGAGTTAAGTTCGGTCACAACTTTGACCCTATGACTGAAATTTTGTATTCTTACTAAAATTGACGTTCTCTACACGAATCACACAAAATATCATCCAACAGACGCATCGTAAATTTCCTCATTCAAAAGTATTTCCGTATTATGGGCGCATTTTCACAGTTGGGTTCTGTCATAACTTTGGCCCTATAGCATCGTACCAACTCAAATTTAGAATTTTCACTAGAATTGACGTTATGTACCCGAATTACACAAAATATTCTCCAAAAGACGCATAGTAAATGTCTTCATACAAAATTATTACAGGGCTCATTTTCAGAGTTGGGTTCGTTCATTACTTTGGCCCTATGGCACCAAACCCACTGAAATTTTGGCTTCTTACTAAAAATGACGTTTTCCACACGAATCACCCAAAATATTCTCCAAAAGTCCTATTGTTTATTTCTTCATTCAAATTTATTAAAGAATTATGGGCTCATTTTCAGAGTTTTGTTTGGTCATTACTTTGACCCTAAGACGGAAATTTTGGATTCATACTAAAAATGACGTTCCGTTCCCGAATCACCCAAAATATCCACCAAAAGACGCATTGTAAATGTCTTCATACAAAATTATTACAGTTTTATGGGCTCATTTTCAGAGTTAAGTTCGGTCACAACTTTGACCCTATGACTGAAATTTTGTATTCTTACTAAAATTGACGTTCTCTACACGAATCACACAAAATATCATCCAACAGACGCATCGTAAATTTCCTCATTCAAAATTATTACCGTATTATGGGCGCATTTTCAGAGTTGGGTTCTGTCATAACTTTGGCCCTTTAGCACCGTACCAACTTAAATTTAAAATTTTCACTAGAATTGACGTTCTGTACCCGAATAACACAAAATATTCTCCAAAAGACGCATTGTAAATGTCTTCATACAAAATTATTACAGGGCTCATTTTCAGAGTTGGGTTCGTTCATTACTTTGGCCCTATGGCACCAAACCCACTGAAATTTTGGCTTCTTACTAAAAATGACGTTTTCCACACGAATCACCCAAAATATTCTCCAAAAGTCCTATTGTTTATTTCTTCATTCAAATTTATTAAAGAATTATGGGCTCATTTTCAGAGTTTTGTTCGGCTATTACTTTGACCCTAAGACTGAAATTTTGGATTCATACTAAAAATGACGTTCCGTACCCGAATCTTCCAAAATATCCACCAACAGACGCATTGTAAATGTCTTCATACAAAATTATTACAGTTTTATGGGCTCATTTTCAGAGTTAAGTTCGGTCACAACTTTGACCCTATGACTGAAATTTTGTATTCTTACTAAAATTGACGTTCTCTACACGAATCACACAAAATATCATCCAACAGACGCATCGTAAATTTCCTCATTCAAAAGTATTTCCGTATTATGGGCGCATTTTCAGAGTTGGGTTCTGTCATAACTTTGGCCCTATAGCATCGTACCAACTGAAATTTAGAATTTTCACTAGAATTGACGTTCTGTACCCGAATTACACAAAATATTCTCCAAAAGTCGCATTGTAAATGTCTTCATACAAAATTATTACAGGGCTCATTTTCAGAGTTGGGTTCGTTCATTTCTTTGGCCCTATGGCACCAAACCCACTGAAATTTTGGCTTCTTACTAAAAATGACGTTTTCCACACGAATCACCCAAAATATTCTCCAAAAGTCCTATTGTTTATTTCTTCATTCAAATTTATTAAAGAATTATGGGCTCATTTTCAGAGTTTTGTTTGGTCATTACTTTGACCCTAAGACGGAAATTTTGGATTCATACTTAAAATGACGTTCCGTACCCGAATCACCCAAAATATCCACCAAAAGACGCATTGTAAATGTCTTCATACAAAATTATTACAGTTTTATGGGCTCATTTTCAGAGTTAAGTTCGGTCACAACTTTGACCCTATGACTGAAATTTTGTATTCTTACTAAAATTGACGTTCTCTACACGAATCACACAAAATATCATCCAACAGACGCATCGTAAATTTCCTCATTCAAAAGTATTTCCGTATTATGGGCGCATTTTCACAGTTGGGTTCTGTCATAACTTTGGCCCTATAGCATCGTACCAACTAAAATTTAGAATTTTCACTAGAAATAACGTTCTGTACACGAATCACCCAAAATATTCTCCAAAAGACGCATTGTAAATGTCTTCATACAAAATTATTACAGGATTATGGGCTTATTTTCAGAGTGTGATTCGGTCATAACTTTGACCCTATGGCACCGAACCGACTGAAATTTTGGTTTCTTGCTAAAGATGTCGTTTTGTACACGAATCACTAAAAAAATCATCCAACAGACGCATCGTAAATTTCCTCATTCAAAATTATTACGGTATTATGGGCGCATTTTCAAAGTTGGGTTCTGTCATAACTTTGGCCCTATAGCATCGTACCAACTAAAATTTAGAATTTTCACTAGAAATAACGTTCTGTACACGAATCACCCAAAATATTTTCCAAAAGACGCATTGTAAATGTCTTCATACAAAATTATTACAGGATTATGGGCTTATTTTCAGAGTTGGATTCGGTCATAACTTTGGCCCTATGGTACCGAACCGACTGAAATTTTAAGTTCTTGCTAAAGATGACGTTTTGTACACGAATCAGTCAAAAAATCATCCAACAGACGTATCGTAAATTTCCTCATTCAAAATTATTACCGTATTATGGGCGCATTTTCAGAGTTGGGTTCTGTCTTAACTTTGGCCCTATAGCATCGTACCAACTAAAATTTAGAATTTTCACTAGAATTGACGTTCTGTACCCGAATTACACAAAATATTCTCCAAAAGACGCATTGTAAATGTCTTCATACAAAATTATTACAGGGCTCATTTTCAGAGTTGGGTTCGTTCATTACTTTGGCCCTATGGCACCAAACCCACTAAAATTTTGGCTTCTTACTAAAGATGACGTTAAGTACACGAATCACTAAAAAAATCATCCAACAGACGCATCGTAAATTTCCTCATTCAAAATTATAACCGTATTATGGGCGCATTTTCAGAGTTGGGTTCTGTCATAACTTTGGCCCTATAGCATCGTACCAACTAAAATTTAGAATTTTCACTAGAATTGACGTTCTGTACCCGAATTACACAAAATATTCTCCAAAAGACGCATTGTAAATGTCTTCATACAAAATTTTTACAGGGCTCATTTTCAGAGTTGGGTTCGTTCATTACTTTGGCCCTATGGCACCAAACCCATTAAAATTTTGGCTTCTTACTAAAGATGACGTTTAGTACACGAATCACTCAAAAAATCATCCAACAGACGCATCGTAAATTTCCTCATTCAAAATTATAACCGTATTATGGGCGCATTTTCAGAGTTGGGTTCTGTCATAACTTTGGCCCTATAGCATCGTACCAACTAAAATTTAGAATTTTCACTAGAATTGACGTTCTGTACCCGAATTACACAAAATATTCTTCAAAAGACGCATTGTAAATGTCTTCATACAAAATTATTACAGGATTATGGGCTTATTTTCAGAGTTGGATTCGGTCATAACTTTGGCCCTATGGTACCGAACCGACAGAAATTTTGGGTTCTTGCTAAGGATGACGTTTTGTACACGAATCACCCAAAATATTCTCCAAAAGTCCTATTGTTTATTTCTTCATTCAAATTTATTAAAGAATTATGGGCTCATTTTCAGAGTTTTGTTCGGCTATTACTTTGACCCTAAGACGGAAATTTTGGATTCATACTAAAAATGACGTTCCGTACCCGAATCACCCAAAATATCCACCAAAAGACGCATTGTAAATGTCTTCATACAAAATTATTACAGTTTTATGGGCTCATTTTCAGAGTTAAGTTCGGTCACAACTTTGACCCTATGACTGAAATTTTGTATTCTTACTAAAATTGACGTTCTCTACACGAATCACACAAAATATCATCCAACAGACGCATCGTAAATTTTCCTCATTCAAAAGTATTTCCGTATAATGGGCGCATTTTCAGAGTTGGGTTCTGTCATAACTTTGGCCCTATAGCATCGTACCAACTCAAATTTAGAATTTTCACTAGAATTGACGTTATGTACCCGAATTACACAAAATATTCTCCAAAAGACGCATTGTAAATGTCTTCATACAAAATTATTACAGGGCTCATTTTCAGAGTTGGGTTCGTTCATTACTTTGGCCCTATGGCACCAAACCCACTGAAATTTTGGCTTCTTACTAAAAATGACGTTTTCCACACGAATCACCCAAAATATTCTCCAAAAGTCCTATTGTTTATTTCTTCATTCAAATTTATTAAAGAATTATGGGCTCATTTTCAGAGTTTTGTTTGGTCATTACTTTGACCCTAAGACGGAAATTTTGGATTCATACTAAAAATGACGTTCCGTTCCCGAATCACCCAAAATATCCACCAAAAGACGCATTGTAAATGTCTTCATACAAAATTATTACAGTTTTATGGGCTCATTTTCAGAGTTAAGTTCGGTCACAACTTTGACCCTATGACTGAAATTTTGTATTCTTACTAAAATTGACGTTCTCTACACGAATCACACAAAATATCATCCAACAGACGCATCGTAAATTTCCTCATTCAAAATTATTACCGTATTATGGGCGCATTTTCAGAGTTGGGTTCTGTCATAACTTTGGCCCTATAGCACCGTACCAACTAAAATTTAAAATTTTCACTAGAATTGACGTTCTGTACCCGAATAACACAAAATATTCTCCAAAAGACGCATTGTAAATGTCTTCATACAAAATTATTACAGGGCTCATTTTCAGAGTTGGGTTCGTTCATTACTTTGGCCCTATGGCACCAAACCCACTGAAATTTTGGCTTCTTACTAAAAATGACGTTTTCCACACGAATCACCCAAAATATTCTCCAAAAGTCCTATTGTTTATTTCTTCATTCAAATTTATTAAAGAATTATGGGCTCATTTTCAGAGTTTTGTTCGGCTATTACTTTGACCCTAAGACTGAAATTTTGGATTCATACTAAAAATGACGTTCCGTACCCGAATCTTCCAAAATATCCACCAACAGACGCATTGTAAATGTCTTCATACAAAATTATTACAGTTTTATGGGCTCATTTTCAGAGTTAAGTTCGGTCACAACTTTGACCCTATGACTGAAATTTTGTATTCTTACTAAAATTGACGTTCTCTACACGAATTACACAAAATATCATCCAACAGACGCATCGTAAATTTCCTCATTCAAAAGTATTTCCGTATTATGGGCGCATTTTCAGAGTTGGGTTCTGTCATAACTTTGGCCCTATAGCATCGTACCAACTGAAATTTAGAATTTTCACTAGAATTGACGTTCTGTACCCGAATTACACAAAATATTCTCCAAAAGTCGCATTGTAAATGTCTTCATACAAAATTATTACAGGGCTCATTTTCAGAGTTGGGTTCGTTCATTTCTTTGGCCCTATGGCACCAAACCCACTGAAATTTTGGCTTCTTACTAAAAATGACCTTTTCCACACGAATCACCCAAAATATTCTCCAAAAGTCCTATTGTTTATTTCTTCAGTCAAATTTATTAAAGAATTATGGGCTCATTTTCAGAGTTTTGTTTGGTCATTACTTTGACCCTAAGACGGAAATTGTGGATTCATACTAAAAATGACGTTCCGTACCCGAATCACCCAAAATATCCACCAAAAGACGCATTGTAAATGTCTTCATACAAAATTATTACAGTTTTATGGGCTCATTTTCAGAGTTAAATTCGGTCACAACTTTGACCCTATGACTGAAATTTTGTATTCTTACTAAAATTGACGTTCTCTACACGAATCACACAAAATTTCATCCAACAGACGCATCGTAAATTTCCTCATTCAAAATTATTACCGTATTATGGGCGCATTTTCAGAGTTGGGTTCTGTCATAACTTTGGCCCTATAGCATCGTACCAACTGAAATTTAGAATTTTCACTAGAATTGACGTTTTGTACCCGAATTACACAAAATATTCTCCAAAAGTCGCATGGTAAATGTCTTCATACAAAATTATTACAGGGCTCATTTTCAGAGTTGGGTTCGTTCATTTCTTTGGCCCTATAGCACCAAACCCACTGAAATTTTGGCTTCTTACAAAAAATGACGTTTTCCACACGAATCACCGAAAATATTCTCCAAAAGTCCTATTGTTTATTTCTTCATTCAAATTTATTAAAGAATTATGGGCTCATTTTCAGAGTTTTGTTTGGTCATTACTTTGACCCTAAGACGGAAATTTTGGATTCATACTAAAAATGACGTTCCGTACCCGAATCACCCAAAATATCCACCAAAAGACGCATTGTAAATGTCTTCATACAAAATTATTACAGTTTTATGGGCTCATTTTCAGAGTTAAGTTCGGTCACAACTTTGACCCTATGACTGAAATTTTGTATTCTTACTAAAATTGACGTTCTCTACACGAATCACACAAAATATCATCCAACAGACGCATCGTAAATTTCCTCATTCAAAATTATTACCGTATTATGGGCGCATTTTCAGAGTTGGGTTCTGTCATAACTTTGGCCCTATAGCATCGTACCAACTAAAATTTAGAATTTTCACTAGAAATAACGTTCTGTACACGAATCACCCAAAATATTCTCCAAAAGACGCATTGTAAATGTCTTCATACAAAATTATTAGAGGATTATGGGCTTATTTTCAGAGTTGGATTAGGTCATAACTTTGGCCCTATGGTACCGAACCGACTGAAATTTTGAGTTCTTGCTTAGGATGACGTTTTGAACACGAATCACCCAAAATATTCTCCAAAAGTCCTATTGTTTATTTCTTCATTCAAATTTATTAAAGAATTATGGGCTCATTTTCAGAGTTTTGTTCGGCTATTACTTTGACCCTAAGACTGAAATTTTGGATTCATACTAAAAATGACGTGCCGTACCCGAATCACCCAAAATATCTACCAAAAGACGCATTGTAAATGTCTTCATACAAAATTATTACAGTTTTATGGGCTCATTTTCAGAGTTAAGTTCGGTCACAACTTTGACCCTATGAATGAAATTTTGTATTCTTACTAAAATTGACGTTCTCTACACGAATCACACAAAATCTCATCCAACAGACGCATCGTAAATTTCCTCATTCAAAAGTATTTCCGTATTATGGGCGCATTTTCAGAGTTGGGTTCTGTCATAACTTTGGCCCTATAGCATCGTACCAACTAAAATTTAGAATTTTCACTAGAAATAACGTTCTGTACACGAATCACCCAAAATATTCTCCAAAAGACGCATTGTAAATGTCTTCATACAAAATTATTACAGGATTATGGGCTTATTTTCAGAGTTGGATTCGGTCATAACTTTGACCCTATGGCACCGAACCGACTGAAATTTTGGTTTCTTGCTAAAGATGACGTTTTGTACACGAATCACTAAAAAAATCATCCAACAGACGCATCGTAAATTTCCTCATTCAAAATTATTACGGTATTATGGGCGCATTTTCAAAGTTGGGTTCTGTCATAACTTTGGCCCTATAGCATCGTACCAACTAAAATTTAGAATTTTCACTAGAAATAACGTTCTGTACACGAATCACCCAAAATATTTTCCAAAAGACGCATTGTAAATGTCTTCATACAAAATTATTACAGGATTATGGGCTTATTTTCAGAGTTGGATTCCGTCATAACTTTGGCCCTATGGTACCGAACCGACTGAAATTTTAAGTTCTTGCTAAAGATGACGTTTTGTACACGAATCAGTCAAAAAATCATCCAACAGACGTATCGTAAATTTCCTCATTCAAAATTATTACCGTATTATGGGCGCATTTTCAGAGTTGGGTTCTGTCTTAACTTTGGCCCTATAGCATCGTACCAACTAAAATTTAGAATTTTCACTAGAATTGACGTTCTGTACCCGAATAACACAAAATATTCTCCAAAAGACGCATTGTAAATGTCTTCATACAAAATTATTACAGGGCTCATTTTCAGAGTTGGGTTCGTTCATTACTTTGGCCCTATGGCACCAAACCCACTGAAATTTTGGCTTCTTACTAAAGATGACGTTTAGTACACGAATCACTCAAAAAATCATCCAACAGACGCATCGTAAATTTCCTCATTCAAAATTATAACCGTATTATGGGCGCATTTTCAGAGTTGGGTTCTGTCATAACTTTGGCCCTATGGCACCAAACCCACTGAAATTTTGGCTTCTTACTAAAGATGACGTTTAGTACACGAATCACTCAAAAAATCATCCAACAGACGCATCGTAAATTTCCTCATTCAAAATTATTACGGTATTATGGGCGCATTTTCAAAGTTGGGTTCTATCATAACTTTGGCCCTATAGCATCGTACCAACTAAAATTTAGAATTTTCACTAGAAATAACGTTCTCTACACGAATCACCCAAAATTTTCTCCAAAAGTCTTATTGTTTATTTCTTCATTCAAATTTATTAAAGAATTATGGGCTCATTTTCAGAGTTTTGTTCGGCTATTACTTTGACCCTAAGACTGAAATTTTGGATAAATACTAAAAATGACGTTCCGTACCCGAATCTTCCAAAATATCCACCAACAGACGCATTGTAAATGTCTTCATACAAAATTATTACAGTTTTATGGGCTCATTTTCAGAGTTAAGTTCGGTCACAACTTTGACCCTATGACTGAAATTTTGTATTCTTACTAAAATTGACGTTCTCTACACGAATCACACAAAATATCATCCAACAGACGCATCGTAAATTTCCTCATTCAAAAGTATTTCCGTATTATGGGCGCATTTTCAGAGTTGGGTTCTGTCATAACTTTGGCCCTATAGCATCGTACCAACTGAAATTTAGAATTTTCACTAGAATTGACGTTCTGTACCCGAATTACACAAAATATTCTCCAAAAGTCGCATTGTAAATGTCTTCATACAAAATTATTACAGGGCTCATTTTCAGAGTTGGGTTCGTTCATTTCTTTGGCCCTATGGCACCAAACCCACTGAAATTTTGGCTTCTTACAAAAAATTACGTTTTCCACACGAATCACCGAAAATATTCTCCAAAAGTCCTATTGTTTATTTCTTCATTCAAATTTATTAAAGAATTATGGGCTCATTTTCAGAGTTTTGTTTGGTCATTACTTTGACCCTAAGACGGAAATTTTGGATTCATACTAAAAATGACGTTCCGTACCCGAATCACCCAAAATATCCACCAAAAGACGCATTGTAAATGTCTTCATACAAAATTATTACAGTTTTATGGGCTTATTTTCAGAGTTGGATTCGGTCATAACTTTGGCCCTATGGTACCGAACCGACAGAAATTTTGGGTTCTTGCTAAAGATGACGTTTTGTACACGAATCGCCCAAAATTTTCTCCAAAAGTCCTATTGTTTATTTCTTCATTCAAATTTATTAAAGAATTATGGGCTCATTTTCAGAGTTTTGTTCGGCTATTACTTTGACCCTAAGACTGAAATTTTGGATAAATACTAAAAATGACGTTCC
Source organism: Limnephilus rhombicus (assembly GCA_929108145.2). NCBI lineage: Eukaryota > Metazoa > Arthropoda > Insecta > Trichoptera > Limnephilidae > Limnephilus > Limnephilus rhombicus. The sequence goes on from OV815275.1 coordinate 176,495, forward strand.
GTACCCGAATCACCCAAAATATCCACCAAAAGACGCATTGTAAATGTCTTCATACAAAATTATTACAGTTTTATGGGCTCATTTTCAGAGTTAAGTTCGGTCACAACTTTGACCCTATGACTGAAATTTTGTATTCTTACTAAAATTGACGTTCTCTACACGAATCACACAAAATATCATCCAACAGACGCATCGTAAATTTCCTCATTCAAAATTATTACCGTATTATGGGCGCATTTTCAGAGTTGGGTTCTGTCATAACTTTGGCCCTATAGCACCGTACCAACTTAAATTTAAATTTTCACTAGAATTGACGTTCTGTACCCGAATTACACAAAATATTATCCAAAAGACGCATTGTAAATGTCTTCATACAAAATTATTACAGGGCTCATTTTCAGAGTTGGGTTCGTTCATTACTTTGGCCCTATGGCACCAAACCCACTGAAATTTTGGCTTCTTACTAAAAATGACGTTTTCCACACGAATCACCCAAAATATTCTCCAAAAGTCCTATTGTTTATTTCTTCATTCAAATTTATTAAAGAATTATGGGCTCATTTTCAGAGTTTTGTTCGGCTATTACTTTGACCCTAAGACTGAAATTTTGGATTCATACTAAAAATGACGTTCCGTACCCGAATCTTCCAAAATATCCACCAACAGACGCATTGTAAATGTCTTCATACAAAATTATTACAGTTTTATGGGCTCATTTTCAGAGTTAAGTTCGGTCACAACTTTGACCCTATGACTGAAATTTTGTATTCTTACTAAAATTGACGTTCTCTACACGAATTACACAAAATATCATCCAACAGACGAATCGTAAATTTCCTCATTCAAAAGTATTTCCGTATTATGGGCGCATTTTCAGAGTTGGGTTCTGTCATAACTTTGGCCCTATAGCATCGTACCAACTGAAATTTAGAATTTTCACTAGAATTGACGTTCTGTACCCGAATTACACAAAATATTCTCCAAAAGTCGCATTGTAAATGTCTTCATACAAAATTATTACAGGGCTCATTTTCAGAGTTGTGTTCGTTCATTTCTTTGGCCCTATGGCACCAAACCCACTGAAATTTTGGCTTCTTACTAAAAATGACGTTTTCCACACGAATCACCCAAAATATTCTCCAAAAGTCCTATTGTTTATTTCTTCATTCAAATTTATTAAAGAATTATGGGCTCATTTTCAGAGTTTTGTTTGGTCATTACTTTGACCCTAAGACGGAAATTTTGGATTCATACTAAAAATGACGTTCCGTACCCGAATCACCCAAAATATCCACCAAAAGACGCATTGTAAATGTCTTCATACAAAATTATTACAGTTTTATGGGCTCATTTTCAGAGTTAAATTCGGTCACAACTTTGACCCTATGACTGAAATTTTGTATTCTTACTAAAATTGACGTTCTCTACACGAATCACACAAAATATCATCCAACAGACGCATCGTAAATTTCCTCATTCAAAATTATTACCGTATTATGGGCGCATTTTCAGAGTTGGGTTCTGTCATAACTTTGGCCCTATAGCATCGTACCAACTGAAATTTAGAATTTTCACTAGAATTGACGTTTTGTACCCGAATTACACAAAATATTCTCCAAAAGTCGCATTGTAAATGTCTTCATACAAAATTATTACAGGGCTCATTTTCAGAGTTGGGTTCGTTCATTTCTTTGGCCCTATAGCACCAAACCCACTGAAATTTTGGCTTCTTACAAAAAATGACGTTTTCCACACGAATCACCGAAAATATTCTCCAAAAGTCCTATTGTTTATTTCTTCATTCAAATTTATTAAAGAATTATGGGCTCATTTTCAGAGTTTTGTTTGGTCATTACTTTGACCCTAAGACGGAAATTTTGGATTCATACTAAAAATGACGTTCCGTACCCGAATCACCCAAAATATCCACCAAAAGACGCATTGTAAATGTCTTCATACAAAATTATTACAGTTTTATGGGCTCATTTTCAGAGTTAAGTTCGGTCACAACTTTGACCCTATGACTGAAATTTTGTATTCTTACTAAAATTGACGTTCTCTACACGAATCACACAAAATATCATCCAACAGACGCATCGTAAATTTCCTCATTCAAAATTATTACCGTATTATGGGCGCATTTTCAGAGTTGGGTTCTGTCATAACTTTGGCCCTATAGCATCGTACCAACTAAAATTTAGAATTTTCACTAGAAATAACGTTCTGTACACGAATCACCCAAAATATTCTCCAAAAGACGCATTGTAAATGTCTTCATACAAAATTATTAGAGGATTATGGGCTTATTTTCAGAGTTGGATTAGGTCATAACTTTGGCCCTATGGTACCGAACCGACTGAAATTTTGAGTTCTTGCTTAGGATGACGTTTTGAACACGAATCACGCAAAATATTCTCCAAAAGTCCTATTGTTTATTTCTTCATTCAAATTTATTAAAGAATTATGGGCTCATTTTCAGAGTTTTGTTCGGCTATTACTTTGACCCTAAGACTGAAATTTTGGATTCATACTAAAAATGACGTTCCGTACCCGAATCACCCAAAATATCCACCAAAAGACGCATTGTAAATGTCTTCATACAAAATTATTACAGTTTTATGGGCTCATTTTCAGAGTTAAGTTCGGTCACAACTTTGACCCTATGACTGAAATTTTGTATTCTTACTAAAATTGACGTTCTCTACACGAATCACACAAAATATCATCCAACAGACGCATCGTAAATTTCCTCATTCAAAATTATTACCGTATTATGGGCGCATTTTCAGAGTTGGGTTCTGTCATAACTTTGGCCCTATAGCATCGTACCAACTAAAATTTAGAATTTTCACTAGAAATAACGTTCTGTACACGAATCACCCAAAATATTCTCCAAAAGACGCATTGTAAATGTCTTCATACAAAATTATTAGAGGATTATGGGCTTATTTTCAGAGTTGGATTAGGTCATAACTTTGGCCCTATGGTACCGAACCGACTGAAATTTTGAGTTCTTGCTTAGGATGACGTTTTGAACACGAATCACCCAAAATATTCTCCAAAAGTCCTATTGTTTATTTCTTCATTCAAATTTATTAAAGAATTATGGGCTCATTTTCAGAGTTTTGTTCGGCTATTACTTTGACCCTAAGACTGAAATTTTGGATTCATACTAAAAATGACGTTCCGTACCCGAATCACCCAAAATATCTACCAAAAGACGCATTGTAAATGTCTTCATACAAAATTATTACAGTTTTATGGGCTCATTTTCAGAGTTAAGTTCGGTCACAACTTTGACCCTATGACTGAAATTTTGTATTCTTACTAAAATTGACGTTCTCTACACGAATCACACAAAATATCATCCAACAGACGCATCGTAAATTTCCTCATTCAAAATTATTACCGTATTATGGGCGCATTTTCAGAGTTGGGTTCTGTCATAACTTTGGCCCTATAGCATCGTACCAACTAAAATTTAGAATTTTCACTAGAAATAACGTTCTGTACACGAATCACCCAAAATATTCTCCAAAAGACGCATTGTAAATGTCTTCATACAAAATTATTAGAGGATTATGGGCTTATTTTCAGAGTTGGATTAGGTCATAACTTTGGCCCTATGGTACCGAACCGACTGAAATTTTGAGTTCTTGCTTAGGATGACGTTTTGAACACGAATCACGCAAAATATTCTCCAAAAGTCCTATTGTTTATTTCTTCATTCAAATTTATTAAAGAATTATGGGCTCATTTTCAGAGTTTTGTTCGGCTATTACTTTGACCCTAAGACTGAAATTTTGGATTCATACTAAAAATGACGTTCCGTACCCGAATCACCCAAAATATCCACCAAAAGACGCATTGTAAATGTCTTCATACAAAATTATTACAGTTTTATGGGCTCATTTTCAGAGTTAAGTTCGGTCACAACTTTGACCCTATGACTGAAATTTTGTATTCTTACTAAAATTGACGTTCTCTACACGAATCACACAAAATATCATCCAACAGACGCATCGTAAATTTCCTCATTCAAAATTATTACCGTATTATGGGCGCATTTTCAGAGTTGGGTTCTGTCATAACTTTGGCCCTATAGCATCGTACCAACTAAAATTTAGAATTTTCACTAGAAATAACGTTCTGTACACGAATCACCCAAAATATTCTCCAAAAGACGCATTGTAAATGTCTTCATACAAAATTATTAGAGGATTATGGGCTTATTTTCAGAGTTGGATTAGGTCATAACTTTGGCCCTATGGTACCGAACCGACTGAAATTTTGAGTTCTTGCTTAGGATGACGTTTTGAACACGAATCACCCAAAATATTCTCCAAAAGTCCTATTGTTTATTTCTTCATTCAAATTTATTAAAGAATTATGGGCTCATTTTCAGAGTTTTGTTCGGCTATTACTTTGACCCTAAGACTGAAATTTTGGATTCATACTAAAAATGACGTTCCGTACCCGAATCACCCAAAATATCTACCAAAAGACGCATTGTAAATGTCTTCATACAAAATTATTACAGTTTTATGGGCTCATTTTCAGAGTTAAGTTCGGTCACAACTTTGACCCTATGAATGAAATTTTGTATTCTTACTAAAATTGACGTTCTCTACACGAATCACACAAAATATCATCCAACAGACGCATCGTAAATTTCCTCATTCAAAAGTATTTCCGTATTATGGGCGCATTTTCAGAGTTGGGTTCTGTCATAACTTTGGCCCTATAGCATCGTACCAACTAAAATTTAGAATTTTCACTAGAAATAACGTTCTGTACACGAATCACCCAAAATATTCTCCAAAAGACGCATTGTAAATGTCTTCATACAAAATTATTACAGGATTATGGGCTTATTTTCAGAGTTGGATTCGGTCATAACTTTGACCCTATGGCACCGAACCGACTGAAATTTTGGTTTCTTGCTAAAGATGACGTTTTGTACACGAATCACTAAAAAAATCATCCAACAGACGCATCGTAAATTTCCTCATTCAAAATTATTACGGTATTATGGGCGCATTTTCAAAGTTGGGTTCTGTCATAACTTTGGCCCTATAGCATCGTACCAACTAAAATTTAGAATTTTCACTAGAAATAACGTTCTGTACACGAATCACCCAAAATATTTTCCAAAAGACGCATTGTAAATGTCTTCATACAAAATTATTACAGGATTATGGGCTTATTTTCAGAGTTGGATTCCGTCATAACTTTGGCCCTATGGTACCGAACCGACTGAAATTTTAAGTTCTTGCTAAAGATGACGTTTTGTACACGAATCAGTCAAAAAATCATCCAACAGACGTATCGTAAATTTCCTCATTCAAAATTATTACCGTATTATGGGCGCATTTTCAGAGTTGGGTTCTGTCTTAACTTTGGCCCTATAGCATCGTACCAACTAAAATTTAGAATTTTCACTAGAATTGACGTTCTGTACCCGAATAACACAAAATATTCTCCAAAAGACGCATTGTAAATGTCTTCATACAAAATTATTACAGGGCTCATTTTCAGAGTTGGGTTCGTTCATTACTTTGGCCCTATGGCACCAAACCCACTGAAATTTTGGCTTCTTACTAAAGATGACGTTTAGTACACGAATCACTCAAAAAATCATCCAACAGACGCATCGTAAATTTCCTCATTCAAAATTATAACCGTATTATGGGCGCATTTTCAGAGTTGGGTTCTGTCATAACTTTGGCCCTATGGCACCAAACCCACTGAAATTTTGGCTTCTTATTAAAGATGACGTTTAGTACACGAATCACTCAAAAAATCATCCAACAGACGCATCGTAAATTTCCTCATTCAAAATTATTACGGTATTATGGGCGCATTTTCAAAGTTGGGTTCTATCATAACTTTGGCCCTATAGCATCGTACCAACTAAAATTTAGAATTTTCACTAGAATTGACGTTCTGTACCCGAATTACACAAAATATTATCCAAAAGACGCATTGTAAATGTCTTCATACAAAATTATTACAGGGCTCATTTTCAGAGTTGGGTTCGTTCATTACTTTGGCCCTATGGCACCAAACCCACTGAAATTTTGGCTTCTTACTAAAAATGACGTTTTCCACACGAATCACCCAAAATATTCTCCAAAAGTCCTATTGTTTATTTCTTCATTCAAATTTATTAAAGAATTATGGGCTCATTTTCAGAGTTTTGTTCGGCTATTACTTTGACCCTAAAACTGAAATTTTGGATTCATACTAAAAATGACGTTCCGTACCCGAATCACCCAAAATATCCACCAAAAGACGCATTGTAAATGTCTTCATACAAAATTATTACAGTTTTATGGGCTCATTTTCAGAGTTAAGTTCGGTCACAACTTTGACCCTATGACTGAAATTTTGTATCCTTACTAAAATTGACGTTCTCTACACGAATCACACAAAATATCATCCAACAGACGCATCGTAAATTTCCTCATTCAAAAGTATTTCCGTATTATGGGCGCATTTTCAGAGTTGGGTTCTGTCATAACTTTGGCCCTATAGCATCGTACCAACTAAAATTTAGAATTTTCACTAGAATTGACGTTCTGTACCCGAATTACACAAAATATTCTCCAAAAGACGCATTGTAAATGCCTTCATACAAAATTATTACAGTATTATGGGCTTATTTTCAGAGTTGGATTCGGTCATAACTTTGGCCCTTTGGCACCGAACCGACTGAAATTTTGGGTTCTTGCTAAAGATGACGTTTTGTACACGAATCACTCAAAAAATCATCCAACAGACGCATCGTAAATTTCCTCATTCAAAATTATTACCGTATTATGGGCGCATTTTCAGAGTTGGGTTCTGTCATAACTTTGGCCATATAGCACCGTACCAACTAAAATTTAAAATTTTCACTAGAATTGACGTTCTGTACCCGAATTACACAAAATATTCTCCAAAAGACGCATTGTAAATGTCTTCATACAAAATTATTACATTATTATGGGCTTATTTTCAGAGTTCGATTCGGTCATAACTTTGGCCCTATGGCACCGATCCGACTGAAATTTTGGGTTCTTGCTAGAAATAACGTTTTGTACCCGAATCACTCAAAAAATCATCCAACAGACGTATCTTAAATTTCCTCATTCAAAATTATTACCGTATTATGGGCGCATTTTCAGAGGTGGGTTCTGTCATAACTTTGGCCCTATAGCATCGTACCAACTAAAATTTAGAATTTTCATTAGAATTGACGTTCTGTACCCGAATTATACAAAATATTCTCCAAAAGACGCATTGTAAATGTCTTCATACAAAATTATTACAGGGCTCATTTTCAGAGTTGGGTTCGTTCATTACGTTGGCCGTATGGCACCAAACCCACTGAAATTTTGGCTTCTTACTAAAAATGACGTTTTCCACACGAATCACCCAAAATATTCTCCAAAAGTCCTATTGTTTATTTCTTCATTCAAATTTATTAAAGAATTATGGGCTCATTTTCAGAGTTTTGTTCGGTCATTACTTTGACCCTAAGACGAAAATTTTGGATTCATACTAAAAATGACGTTCCGTACCCGAATCACCCAAAATATCCACCAAAAGACGCATTGTAAATGTCTTCATACAAAATTATTACAGTTTTATGGGCTCATTTACAGAGTTAAGTTCGGTCACAACTTTGACCCTATGACTGAAATTTTGTAATCTTACTAAAATTGACGTTCTCTACACGAATCACACAAAAAATCATCCAACAGACGCATCGTAAATTTCCTCATTCAAAATTATTACCGTATTATGGGCGCATTTTCAGAGTTGGGTTCTGTCATAACTTTGGCCCTATAGCACCGTACCAACTAAAATTAAAAATTTTCACTAGAAATGACGTTCTGTACCCGAATTACACAAAATATTCTGAAAAAAGACGCATTGTAAATGTCTTAATCCAAAATTATTACATTATTATGGGCTTATTTTCAGAGTTGGATTCGGTCATAACTTTGGCCCTATGGCACCGAACCGACTGAAATTTTGGGTTCTTTCTAAAGATGACGTTTTGTACACGAATCCCTTGTGATGAAGCGATTGTATTAATCCAACAGACGTATCGTAAATTTCCTCATTCAAAATTATTACCGTATTATGGGTGCATTTTCAGAGTTGGGTTCTGTCATAACTTTGGCCCTATACCACCGTACCAACTAAAATTTAAAATTTTCACTAGAATTGACGTTCTGTGACTGAATTACACAAAATATTCTCCAAAAGACGCATTGTAAATGTCTTCATAAAAAATTATTACATTATTATGGGCTTATTTTCAGAGTTGGATTCGGTCATAACTTTGACCCTATGGCACCGAACCGACTGAAATTTTGGGTTCTTGCTAAAGATGACGTTTTGTATACGAATCACTAAAAAAATCATTCAACAGACGCATCGTAAATTTCCTCATTCAAAATTATTACGGTATTATGGGCGCATTTTCAAAGTTGGGTTCTGTCATAACTTTGGCCCTATAGCATCGTACCAACTAAAATTTAGAATTTTCACTAGAAATAACGTTCTGTACACGAATCACCCAAAATATTCTCCAAAAGACGCATTGTAAATGTCTTCATACAAAATTATAACAGGATTATGGGCTTATTTTCAGAGTTGGATTCGGTCATAACTTTGGCCCTATGGTACCGAACCGACTGAAATTTTAAGTTCTTGCTAAAGATGAAGTTTTGTACACGAATCAGTCAAAAAATCATCCAACAGACGTATCGTAAATTTCCTCATTCAAAATAATTACCGTATTATGGGCGCATTTTCAGAGTTGGGTTCTGTCATAACTTTGGCCCTATAGCACCGTACCAACTAAAATTTAAAATTTTCACTAGAATTGACGTTCTGTGACTGAATTACACAAAATATTCTCCAAAAGACGCATTGTAAATGTCTTCATAAAAAATTATTACATTATTATGGGCTTATTTTCAGAGTTCGATTCGGTCATAACTTTGGCCCTATGGCACCGATCCGACTGAAATTTTGGGTTCTTGCTAGAAATAACGTTTTGTACCCGAATCACTCAAAAAATCATCCAACAGACGTATCTTAAATTTCCTCATTCAAAATTATTAACGTATTATGGGCGCATTTTCAGAGTTGGGTTCTGTCATAACTTTGGCCCTATAGCATCGTACCAACTAAAATTTAGAATTTTCATTAGAATTGACGTTCTGTACCCGAATTACACAAAATATTCTCGAAAAGACGCATTGTAAATGTCTTCATACAAAATTATTACAGGGCTCATTTTCAGAGTTGGGTTCGTTCATTACGTTGGCCGTATGGCACCAAACCCACTGAAATTTTGGCTTCTTACTAAAAATGACGTTTTCCACACGAATCACCCAAAATATTCTCCAAAAGTCCTATTGTTTATTTCTTCATTCAAATTTATTAAAGAATTATGGGCTCATTTTCAGAGTTTTGTTCGGCCATTACTTTGACCCTAAGACTGAAATTTTGGATTCATACTAAAAATGACGTTCTCTACTCGAATCACACAAAATATCATCCAACAGACGCATGGTAAATTTCCTCATTCAAAAGTATTTCCGTATTATGGGCGCATTTTCAGAGTTGGGTTCTGTCATAACTTTGGCCCTATAACATCGTACCAACTAAACTAAACCAACTAAAATTTTGGCTTCTTACTACAAATGAAGTTTTCTACACGAATCTCCCATAATATTCTCCAAAAGACGCATTGTTTATTTCTTCATACAAAATTATTAAAGTATTATGGGTTCATTTTCAGAGTTTTTTTCGGTCATAACTTTGACCCTATAACTGAAATTTTGGATTCATACTTAAAATGACGTTCCGTACCCGAATCACCCAAAATATCCACCAAAAGACGCATTGTAAATGTCTTCATACAAAATTATTACAGTTTTATGGGTCATTTTCAGAGTTAAGTTCGGTCACAAGTTTGACCCTATGACTGTTATTTTGTATTCTTACTAAAATTGACGTTCTCTACACGAATCACACAAAATATCATCCAAAAGACGCATCGTAAATTTCCTCATTCAAAATTATTAACGTATTATGGGCGCATTTTCAGAGTTGGGTTCTGTCATAACTTTGGCCTTATTGCATCGTACTAACTAAAATTTAGAATTTTCACTAGAAATGACGTTCTGTATACGAATCACCCAAAATATTCTCCAAAAGACGCATTGTAAATGTCTTTATACAAAATTATTACAGTATTATGGGCTTATTTTCAGAGTTGGATTCGGTCATAACTTTGGCCCTATGGCACCGAACCGACTGAAATTTTGGGTTCTTGCTTAGATGACGTTTTGTACACGAATCACTCAAAAAATCATCCAACAGACGCATCGTAAATTTCCTCATTCAAAATTATTACCGTATTATGGGCGCATTTTCAGAGTTGGGTTCTGTCATAACTTTGGTCCTATAGCACCGTACCAACTAAAATTTAAAATTTTCACTAGAATTGACGTTCTGTACCCGAATCACACAAAATATTCTCTAAAGACGCATTGTAAATGTCTTCATAAAAAATTATTACATTATTATGGGCTTATTTTCAGAGTTGGATTCGGTCATAACTTTGACCCTATGGCACTGAACCGACTGAAATTTTAGGTTCTTGCTAAAGATGACGTTTTGTACACGAATCACTAAAAAAATCATCCAACAGACGCATCGTAAATTTCCTCATTCAAAATTATTACCGTATTATGGGCGCATTTTCAGAGTTGGGTTCTGTCATAACTTTGGCCCTATAGCATCGTACCAACTAAAATTTAGAATTTTCATTAGAATTGACGTTCTGTACCCGAATTACACAAAATATTCTCCAAAAGAAGCATTGTAAATGCCTTCATACAAAATTATTACAGTATTATGGGCTTATTTTCAGAGTTGGATTCGGTCATAACTTTGGCCCTATGGCACCGAACCGAATGAAATTTTGGGTTCTTGCTAAAGATGACGTTTTGTACACGAATCACTCAAAAAATCATCCAACAGACGCATCGTAAATTTCCTCATTCAAAATTATTACCGTATTATGGGCGCATTTTCAGAGTTGGGTTCTGTCATAACTTTGGCCCTATAGCACCGTATTAACTAAAATTTAAAATTTTCACTAGAATTGACGTTCTGTACCCGAATTACACAAAATATTCTCCAAAAGACGCATTGTAAATGCCTTCATACAAAATTATTACAGTATTATGGGCTTATTTTCAGAGTTGGATTCGGTCATAACTTTGGCCCTATGGCACCGATCCGACTGAAATTTTGGGATCTTGCTAAAGATGACGTTTTGTACACGAATCACTCAAAAAATCATCCAATAGACGTTTCTTAAATTTCCTCAATCAAAATTATTAACGTATTATGGGCGCATTTTCAGAGTTGGGTTCTGTCATAACTTTGGCCCTATAGCATCGTACCAACTAAAATTTAGAATTTTCATTAGAATTGACGTTCTGTACCCGAATTACACAAAATATTCTCGAAAAGACGCATTGTAAATGTCTTCATACAAAATTATTACAGGGCTCATTTTCAGAGTTGGGTTCGTTCATTACTTTGGCCCTATGGCACCAAACCCACTGAAATTTTGGCTTCTTACTAAAGATGACGTTTTGTACACGAATCACTAAAAAAATCATCCAACAGACGTATTGTAAATTTCCTCATTCAAAATTATTACCGTATTATTGGCGCATTTTCAGAGTTGGGTTCTGTCATAACTTTGGCCCTATAGCATCGTACCAACTAAAATTTAGAATTTTCATTAGAATTGACGTTCTGTACCCGAATTACACAAAATATTCTCCAAAAGACGCATTGTAAATGTCTTCATACAAAATTATTACAGGGCTCATTTTCAGAGTTGGGTTCGTTCATTACGTTGGCCCTATGGCACTAAACCCACTGAAATTTTGGCTTCTTACTAAAAATGACGTTTTCCACACGAATCACCCAAAATATTCTCCAAAAGACCTATGGTTTATTTCTTCATTCAAATTTATTAAAGAATTATGGGCTCATTTTCAAAGTTTTGTTCGGCCATTACTTTGACCCTAAGACTGAAATTTTGAATTCATACTAAAAATGACGTTCTCTACACGAATCACACAAAATATCATCCAACAGACGCATCGTAAATTTCCTCATTCAAAAGTATTTCCGTAATATGGGCGCATTTTCAGAGTTGGGTTCTGTCATAACTTTGGCCCTATAACATCGTACCAACTAAACTAAACCAACTGAAATTTTGGCTTCTTACTACAAATGAAGTTTTCTACACGAATCACCCATAATATTTTCCAAAAGACGCATTGTTTATTTCTTCATACAAAATTATTAAAGTATTATGGGCTCATTTTCAGAGTTTTGTTCGGTCATAACTTTGACCCTATGACTGAAATTTTGGATTCATACGTAAAATGACGTTCCGTACCCGAATCAACCAAAATATTCTCCAAAAGACGCATTGTAAATGCCTTCATACAAAATTATTACAGTATTATGGGCTTTTTTTCAGAGTTGGATTCGGTCATAACTTTGGCCCTATGGCACCGAACCGAATGAAATTTTGGGTTCTTGCTAAAGATGACGTTTTGTACACGAATCACTCAAAAAATCATCCAACAGACGCATCGTAAATTTCCTCATTCAAAATTATTACCGTATTATGGGCGCATTTTCAGAGTTGGGTTCTGTCATAACTTTGGCCCTATAGCATCGTACCAACTAAAATTTAGAATTTTCATTAGAATTGACGTTCTGTACCCGAATTACACAAAATATTCTCCAAAAGACGCATTGTAAATGTCTGCATACAAAATTATTACAGTTTAATAGGCTCATTTTCAGAGTTAAGTTCGGTCACAACTTTGACCCTATGACTGAAATTTTGTATTCTTACTAAAATTGACGTTCTCTTCACGAATCACACAAAATATCATCCAAAAGACGCATCGTAAATTTCCTCATTCAAAATTATTACCGTATTATGGGCGCATTTTCAGAGTTGGGTTCTGTCATAACTTTGGCCCTATAGCATCGTACCAACTAAAATTTAGAATTTTCATTAGAATTGACGTTCTGTACCCGAATTACACAAAATATTCTCCAAAAGACGCATTGTAAATGCCTTCATACAAAATTATTACAGTATTATGGGCTTATTTTCAGAGTTGGATTCGGTCATAACTTTGGCCCTATGGCACCGAACCGACTGAAATTTTGGTTTCTTGCTAAAGATGACGTTTTGTACATGAATCACTCAAAAAATCATCCAACAGACGCATCGTAAATTTCCTCATTCAAAATTATTACCGTATTATGGGCGCATTTTCAGAGTTGGGTTCTGTCATAACTTTGGCCCTATAGCACCGTACCAACTAAAATTTAAAATTTTCACTAGAATTGACGTTCTGTACCCGAATTACACAAAATATTCTCCAAAAGACGCATTGTAAATGTCTTCATACAAAATTATTACATTATTATGGGCTTATTTTCAGAGTTCGATTCGGTCATAACTTTGGCCCTATGGCACCGATCCGACTGTAATTTTGGGTTCTTGCTAAAGATGACGTTTTGTACACGAATCACTCAAAAAATCATCCAACAAACCTATCTTAAATTTCCTCATTCAAAATTATTACCTTATTATGGGCGCATTTTCAGAGTTGGGTTCTGTCATAACTTTGGCCCTATAGCATCGTACCAACTAAAATTTAGAATTTTAACTAGAATTGACGTTCTGTACCCGAATTACACAAAATATTCTCCAAAAGACGCATTGTAAATGTCTTCATACAAAATTATTACAGTGCTCATTTTCAGAGTTGGGTTCGTTCATTAATTTGGCCCTATGGCACCAAACATACTGAAATTTTGGCTTCTTACTGAAGATGACGTTTTGTACACGAATCACTAAAAAAATCATCCAACAGACGTATTGTAAATTTCCTCATTTAAAATTATTACCGTATTATTGGCGCATTTTCAGAGTTGGGTTCTGTCATAACTTTGGCCCTATAGCATCGTACCAACTAAAATTTAGAATTTTCATTAGAATTGACGTTCTGTACCCGAATTACACAAAATATTCTCCAAAAGACGCATTGTAAATGTCTTCATACAAAATTATTACAGGGCTCATTTTCAGAGTTGGGTTCGTTCATTACGTTGGCCCTATGGCACCAAACCCACTGAAATTTTGGCTTCTTACTAAAAATGACGTTTTCCACACGAATCACCCAAAATATTCTCCAAAAGACCTATGGTTTATTTCTTTATTCAAATTTATTAAAGAATTATGGGCTCATTTTCAAAGTTTTGTTCGCCCATTACTTTGACCCTAAGACTGAAATTTTGGATTCATACTAAAAATGACGTTCTCTACACGAATCACACAAAATATCATCCAACAGACGCATCGTAAATTTCCTCATTCAAAAGTATTTCCGTATTATGGGCGCATTTTCAGAGTTGGGTTCTGTCATAACTTTGGCCCTATAACATCGTACCAACTAAACTTAACCAACTGAAATTTTGGCATCTTACTAAAAATGAAGTTTTCTACACGAATCACCCATAATATTCTCCAAAAGACGCATTGTTTATTTCTTCATACAAAATTATTAAAGTATTATGGGCTCATTTTCAGAGTTTTGTTCGGTCATAACTTTGACCCTATGACTGAAATTTTAGATTCATACGTAAAATGACGTTCCGTACCCGAATCACCCAAAATATCCACCAAAAGACGCATTGTAAATGTCTGCATACAAAATTATTACAGTTTTATGGGCTCATTTTCAGAGTTAAGTTCGGTCACAACTTTGACCCTATGACTGAAATTTTGTATTCTTACTAAAATTGACGTTCTCTTCACGAATCACACAAAATATCATCCAACAGACGCATCGTAAATTTCCTCATTCAAAATTATTACCGTATTATGGGCGCATTTTCAGAGTTGGGTTCTGTCATAACTTTGGCCCTATAGCACCGTACCAACTAAAATTTAGAATTTTCATTAGAATTGACGTTTTGTACCCGAATTACACAAAATATTCTCCAAAAGACGCATTGTAAATGCCTTCATACAAAATTATTACAGAATTATGGGCTTATTTTCAGAGTTTTGTTCGTTCATTACTTTGACCCTAAGACTGAAATTTTGGATTCATACTAAAAATGACGTTCCATACCCGAATCACCCAAAATATCAACCAAAAGACGCATTAAAAATGTCTTCATACAAAATTATTACAGTTTTATGGGCTCATTTTCAGAGTTAAGTTCGGTCACAACTTTGACCCTATGACTGAAATTTTGTATTCTTACTAAAATTGACGTTCTCTACACGAATCACACAAAATATCATCCAACAGACGCATCGTAAATTTCCTCATTCAAAAGTATTTCCGTATTATGGGCGCATTTTCAGAGTTGTGTTCGGTCATAACTTTGGCCCTATGGCACCGAACCGACTGAAATGTTGGGTTCTAGCTAATGATAACGTTTTGTACACGAATCATTCAAAAAATCATCCAACAGACGCATCGTAAATTTCCTCATTAAAAAGTATTTCCGTATTATGGGCGCATTTTCAGAGTTGTGTTCTGTCATAACTTTGGCCCTATAGCATCGTACCAACTAAACTAAACCAACTGAAATTTTGGCTTCATACTAAAAATGTCGTTTCGTACCCGAATCACCCAAAATATCCACCAAAAGACGCATTGTAAATATCTTCATACAAAATTATTACAGTTTTATGGGCTCATTTTCAGAGTTAAGTTCGGTCACAACTTTGACCCTTTATCCGAAATTTTGTATTCTTACTAAAATTGACGTTCTCTACACGAATCATACAAAATATCATCCAAAAGACGCATCGTTAATTTCATCATTCAAAATTATTACCGTATTATTGGCGCATTTTCAGAGTTGGGTTCTGTCATTTCTTTGGCCCTATAACATCTTCCCAACTGAAATTTTGAATTTTCACTAGAAATAACGATCTGTACCTGAATGGCTCAAAATATCTCCCAAAAGAAGCATTGTTAATTTCTTCATACAAAATTAATTCAGTAGAAAAGGCTTATTTTCAGAGTTTGGTTCGTTCATTACTTTGACCCTATAGCATCGTACCAACTGAATTTTTTGATTTTCACTAGAAATGACGTTCTGTACCCGAATCACCCAAAATATTCTCCAAAAGACGCATTGTCTTCATACAAAATTATTAGAGTATTATGGGCGCATTTTCAGAGTTGTGTTCTGTCATAACTTTGGCCCTATAGCATCGTACCAAATAAAAATAAGAATTTTCACTAGAAATGACGTTCTGTACACTAATCACCCAAAACATTCTCCAAAAGACGCATTGTAAATGTCTTCATAAAAAATTATTACAGTTTTATGAGCTAATTTTCAGAGTTGTGTTCGTTCATTACTTTGGCCCTATGGCACCGAACCAACTGAAATTTTGGCTTATTACTACAAATGACGTTTTCTACACGAATCACCCAAAATATTCTCTAAAAAACGCATTGTTTTTTTCTTCATACAAAATTATTAAAGTATTATTGGCTCATTTTCAGTGTTTGGTTCGGTCATAACTTTGACCCTATGACTGAAATATTGGATTCATACTAAAAATAACGTTCCGTACCCGAATCACCCAAAATATCCACCAAAAGACGCATTGTAAATGTCTGCATACAAAATTATTACAGTTTTATGGGCTCATTTTCAGAGTTAAGTTCGGTCACAACTTTGACCCTATGACTGAAATTTTGTATTCTTACTAAAATTGATGTGCTCTTCACGAATCACACAAAATATCATCCAACAGACGCATCGTAAATTTCCTCATTCAAAAGTATTTCCGTATTATGGGCGCATTTTCAGAGTTGGGTTCGGTCATAACTTTGGCCCTATGGCACCGAACCGACTGAAATGTTGGGTTCTAGCTAAAGATAACGTTTTGGACACGAATCACTCAAAAAATCATCCAACAGACGCATCGTAAATTTCATCATTAAAAAGTATTTCCGTATTATGAGCGCATTTTCAGAGTTGTGTTCTGACATAACTTTGGCCCTATAGCATCGTACCAACTAAACTAAACCAACTGAAATTTTGGCTTCATACTAAAAATGTCATTTCGTACCCGAATCACCCAAAATATCCACCAAAAGACGCATTGTAAATGTCTTCATACAAAATTATTACAGTTTTATGGGCTCATTTTCAGAGTTAAGTTCGGTCACAACTTTGACCCTTTATCCGAAATTTTGTATTCTTACTAAAATTGACGTTCTCTAGACGAATCATACAAAATATCATCCAAAAGACGCATCGTTAATTTCATCATTCAAAATTATTACCGTATTATTGGCGCATTTTCAGAGTTGGGTTCTGTCATTTCTTTGGCCCTATAACATCTTCCCAACTGAAATTTTGAATTTTCACTAGAAATAACGATCTGTACCTGAATGGCTCAAAATATCTTCCAAAAGAAGCATTGTTAATTTCTTCATACAAAATTAATTCAGTAGAAAAGGCTTATTTTCAGAGTTTGGTTCGTTCATTACTTTGACCCTATAGCATCGTACCAACTGAATTTTTTGATTTTCACTAGAAATGACGTTCTGTACCCGAATCACCCAAAATATTCTCCAAAAGACGCATTGTCTTCATACAAAATTATTAGAGTATTATGGGCGCATTTTCAGAGTTGTGTTCTGTCATAACTTTGGCCCTATAGCATCGTACCAAATAAAAATAAGAATTTTCACTAGAAATGACGTTCTGTACACTAATCACCCAAAACATTCTCCAAAAGACGCATTGTAAATGTCTTCATACAAAATTATTACAGTATTATGGGCTTATTTTCAGAGTTGGATTCGGTCATAACTTTGGCCCTATGGCACCGAACCAACTGAAAATTTGGCTTCTTTCTATAAATGAAGGTTTCTACACGAATCACCAAATACTCTCCAAAAGACGCATGGTTTATTTCTTCATACAAAATTATTAAAGTATTATGGGCTCATTTTCAGAGTTTTGTTCGGTCATAACTTTGACCCTATGACTGAAATTTTGGATTCATATTAAAAATGACGTTCCGTACCCGAATCACCCAAAATATCCACCAAAAGACGCATTGTAAATATCTTCATACAAAATTATAACAGTTTTATGGGCTCATTTTCAGAGTTAAGTTCGGTCACAACTTTGACCCTATGACTGAAATTTTGTATTCTTACTAAAATTGATGTGCTCTTCACGAATCACACAAAATATCATCCAAAAGACGCATCGTAAATTTCCTCATTCAAAATTATTACCGTATTATGGGCGCATTTTCAGAGTTGGGTTCTGTCATAACTTTGGCCCAATAGCATCGTACCAACTTAAATTTAGAATTTTCACTAGAAATGACGTTCTTTATACGAATCACCCAAAATATTCACCAAAAGACGCATTGTAAATGTCTTCATAAAAAATTATAACAGTATTTCGAGCTCATTTTCAGAGTTGTGTTCGTTCATTACTTTGGCCCTATGGCACCGAACCGACTGAAATGTTGGGTTCTAGCTAAAGATAACGTTTTGTACACGAATCACTCAAAAAATCATCCAACAGACGCATCGTAAATTTCCTCATTAAAAAGTATTTCCGTATTATGGGCGCATTTTCAGAGTTGTGTTCTGACATAACTTTGGCCCTATATCATCGTACCAACTAAACTTAACCAACTGAAATTTTGGCTTCATACTAAAAATGTCGTTTCGTACCCGAATCACCCAAAATATCCACCAAAAGACGCATTGTAAATGTCTTCATACAAAATTATTACAGTTTTATGGGCTCATTTTCAGAGTTAAGTTCGGTCACAACTTTGACCCTATGACTGAAATTTTGTATTCTTACTAAAATTGACGTTCTCTACACGAATCACACAAAATATCATCCAAAAGACGCATCGCAAATTTCCTTATTCAAAATTATTACCGTATTATGGGCGCATTTTCAGAGTTAGGTTCTGTCATAACTTTAGCCCTATAGCATCGTACCAACTAAAATTTAGAATTTTCAATAGAAATGACGTTCTGTATACGAATCACCCAAAATATTCTCCAAAAGACGCATTTTAAATGTCTTCATACAAAATTATTACAGTATTATGGGCTTATTTTCAGAGTTGGATTCGGTCATAACTTTGGCCCTATGGCACCGAACCAACTGAAAATTTGGCTTCTTACTATAAATGAAGGTTTCTACACGAATCACCAAATACTCTCCAAAAGACGCATGGTTTATTTCTTCATACAAAATTATTAAAGTATTATGGGCTCATTTTCAGAGTTTTGTTCGGTCATAACTTTGACCCTATGACTGAAATTTTGGATTCATATTAAAAATGACGTTCCGTACCCGAATCACCCAAAATATCCACCAAAAGACGCATTGTAAATATCTTCATACAAAATTATTACAGTTTTATGGGCTCATTTTCAGAGTTAAGTTCAGTCACAACTTTGACCCTATGACCGAAATTTTGTATTCTTACTAAAATTGACGTTCTCTACACGAATCATACAAAATATCATCCAAAAGACGCATCGTAAATTTCATCATTCAAAATTATTACCGTATTATGGGCGCATTTTCAGAGTTGGGTTCTGTCATTTCTTTGGCCCTATAACATCTTCCCAACTGAAATTTTGAATTTTCACTAGAAATGACGTTCTGTACCTGAATGGCTCAAAATATGTTCCAAAAGAAGCATTGTTAATTTCTTCATACAAAATTAATTCAGTAGAAAAGGCTCATTTTCAGAGTTTGGTTCGTTCATTACTTTGACCCTATAGCATCGTACCAACTGAATTTTTTGATTTTCACTAGAAATGACGTTCTGTACCCGAATCACCCAAAATATTCTCCAAAAGACGCATTGTCTTCATACAAAATTATTAGAGTATTATGGGCGCATTTTCAGAGTTGTGTTCTGTCATAACTTTGGCCCTATAGCATCGTACCAAATAAAAATAAGAATTTTCACTAGAAATGACGTTCTGTACACTAATCACCCAAAACATTCTCCAAAAGACGCATTGTAAATGTCTTCATAAAAAATTATTACAGTATTATGAGCTAATTTTCAGAGTTGTGTTCGTTCATTACTTTGGCCCTATGGCACCGAACCAACTGAAATTTTGGCTTATTACTACAAATGACGTTTTCTACACGAATCACCCAAAATATTCTCCAAAAAACGCATTGTTTTTTTCTTCATACAAAATTATTAAAGTATTATTGGCTCATTTTCAGTGTTTGGTTCGGTCATAACTTTGACCCTATGACTGAAATATTGGATTCATACTAAAAATAACGTTCCGTACCCGAATCACCCAAAATATCCACCAAAAGACGCATTGTAAATGTCTGCATACAAAATTATTACAGTTTTATGGGCTCATTTTCAGAGTTAAGTTCGGTCACAACTTTGACCTATGACTGAAATTTTGTATTCTTACTAAAATTGATGTGCTCTTCACGAATCACACAAAATATCATCCAAAAGACGCATCGTAAATTTCCTCATTCAAAATTATTACCGTATTATGGGCGCATTTTCAGAGTTGGGTTCTGTCATAACTTTGGCCCAATAGCATCGTACCAACTTAAATTTAGAATTTTCACTAGAAATGACGTTCTTTATACGAATCACCCAAAATATTCACCAAAAGACGCATTGTAAATGTCTTCATAAAAAATTATAACAGTATTTCGAGCTCATTTTCAGAGTTGTGTTCGTTCATTACTTTGGCCCTATGGCACCGAACCGACTGAAATGTTGGGTTCTAGCTAAAGATAACGTTTTGTACACGAATCACTCAAAAAATCATCCAACAGACGCATCGTAAATTTCCTCATTAAAAAGTATTTCCGTATTATGGGCGCATTTTCAGAGTTGTGTTCTGACATAACTTTGGCCCTATAGCATCGTACCAACTAAACTAAACCAACTGAAATTTTGGCTTCATACTAAAAATGTCGTTTCGTACCCGAATCACCCAAAATATCCACCAAAAGACGCATTGTAAATGTCTTCATACAAAATTATTACAGTTTTATGGGCTCATTTTCAGAGTTAAGTTCGGTCACAACTTTGACCCTATGACTGAAATTTTGTATTCTTACTAAAATTGACGTTCCCTACACGAATCACACAAAATATCATCCAAAAGACGCATCGCAAATTTCCTTATTCAAAATTATTACCGTATTATGGGCGCATTTTCAGAGTTAGGTTCTGTCATAACTTTAGCCCTATAGCATCGTACCAACTAAAATTTAGAATTTTCAATAGAAATGACGTTCTGTATACGAATCACCCAAAATATTCTCCAAAAGACGCATTGTAAATGTCTTCATACAAAATTATTACAGTATTATGGGCTTATTTTCAGAGTTGGATTCGGTCATAACTTTGGCCCTATGGCACCGAACCAACTGAAAATTTGGCTTCTTACTATAAATGAAGGTTTCTACACGAATCACCAAATACTCTCCAAAAGACGCATGGTTTATTTCTTCATACAAAATTATTAAAGTATTATGGGCTCATTTTCAGAGTTTTGTTCGGTCATAACTTTGACCCTATGACTGAAATTTTGGATTCATATTAAAAATGACGTTCCGTACACGAATCACCCAAAATATCCACCAAAAGACGCATTGTAAATATCTTCATACAAAATTATTACAGTTTTATGGGCTCATTTTCAGAGTTAAGTTCAGTCACAACTTTGACCCTATGACCGAAATTTTGTATTCTTACTAAAATTGACGTTCTCTACACGAATCATACAAAATATCATCCAAAAGACGCATCGTAAATTTCATCATTCAAAATTATTACCGTATTATGGGCGCATTTTCAGAGTTGGGTTCTGTCATTTCTTTGGCCCTATAACATCTTCCCAACTGAAATTTTGAATTTTCACTAGAAATGACGTTCTGTACCTGAATGGCTCAAAATATCTTCCAAAAGAAGCATTGTTAATTTCTTCATACAAAATTAATTCAGTAGAAAAGGCTCATTTTCAGAGTTTGGTTCGTTCATTACTTTGACCCTATAGCATCGTACCAACTGAATTTTTTGATTTTCACTAGAAATGACGTTCTGTACCCGAATCACCCAAAATATTCTCCAAAAGACGCATTGTCTTCATACAAAATTATTAGAGTATTATGGGCGCATTTTCAGAGTTGTGTTCTGTCATAACTTTGGCCCTATAGCATCGTACCAAATAAAAATAAGAATTTTCACTAGAAATGACGTTCTGTACACTAATCACCCAAAACATTCTCCAAAAGACGCATTGTAAATGTCTTCATAAAAAATTATTACAGTATTATGAGCTAATTTTCAGAGTTGTGTTCGTTCATTACTTTGGCCCTATGGCACCGAACCAACTGAAATTTTGGCTTTTTACTACAAAGACGTTTTCTACACGAATCACCCAAAATATTCTCCAAAAAACGCATTGTTTTTTTCTTCATACAAAATTATTAAAGTATTATTGGCTCATTTTCAGTGTTTGGTTCGGTCATAACTTTGACCCTATGACTGAAATATTGGATTCATACTAAAAATAACGTTCCGTACCCGAATCACCCAAAATATTCTCCAAAAGACGCATTGTCTTCATACAAAATTATTAGAGTATTATGGGCGCATTTTCAGAGTTGTGTTCTGTCATAACTTTGGCCCTATAGCATCGTACCAAATAAAAATAAGAATTTTCACTAGAAATGACGTTCTGTACACTAATCACCCAAAACATTCTCCAAAAGACGCATTGTAAATGTCTTCATACAAAATTATTACAGTATTATGGGCTTATTTTCAGAGTTGGATTCGGTCATAACTTTGGCCCTATGGCACCGAACCAACTGAAAATTTGGCTTCTTTCTATAAATGAAGGTTTCTACACGAATCACCAAATACTCTCCAAAAGACGCATGGTTTATTTCTTCATACAAAATTATTAAAGTATTATGGGCTCATTTTCAGAGTTTTGTTCGGTCATAACTTTGACCCTATGACTGAAATTTTGGATTCATATTAAAAATGACGTTCCGTACCCGAATCACCCAAAATATCCACCAAAAGACGCATTGTAAATATCTTCATACAAAATTATAACAGTTTTATGGGCTCATTTTCAGAGTTAAGTTCGGTCACAACTTTGACCCTATGACTGAAATTTTGTATTCTTACTAAAATTGATGTGCTCTTCACGAATCACACAAAATATCATCCAAAAGACGCATCGTAAATTTCCTCATTCAAAATTATTACCGTATTATGGGCGCATTTTCAGAGTTGGGTTCTGTCATAACTTTGGCCCAATAGCATCGTACCAACTTAAATTTAGAATTTTCACTAGAAATGACGTTCTTTATACGAATCACCCAAAATATTCACCAAAAGACGCATTGTAAATGTCTTCATAAAAAATTATAACAGTATTTCGAGCTCATTTTCAGAGTTGTGTTCGTTCATTACTTTGGCCCTATGGCACCGAACCGACTGAAATGTTGGGTTCTAGCTAAAGATAACGTTTTGTACACGAATCACTCAAAAAATCATCCAACAGACGCATCGTAAATTTCCTCATTAAAAAGTATTTCCGTATTATGGGCGCATTTTCAGAGTTGTGTTCTGACATAACTTTGGCCCTATATCATCGTACCAACTAAACTTAACCAACTGAAATTTTGGCTTCATACTAAAAATGTCGTTTCGTACCCGAATCACCCAAAATATCCACCAAAAGACGCATTGTAAATGTCTTCATACAAAATTATTACAGTTTTATGGGCTCATTTTCAGAGTTAAGTTCGGTCACAACTTTGACCCTATGACTGAAATTTTGTATTCTTACTAAAATTGACGTTCTCTACACGAATCACACAAAATATCATCCAAAAGACGCATCGCAAATTTCCTTATTCAAAATTATTACCGTATTATGGGCGCATTTTCAGAGTTAGGTTCTGTCATAACTTTAGCCCTATAGCATCGTACCAACTAAAATTTAGAATTTTCAATAGAAATGACGTTCTGTATACGAATCACCCAAAATATTCTCCAAAAGACGCATTTTAAATGTCTTCATACAAAATTATTACAGTATTATGGGCTTATTTTCAGAGTTGGATTCGGTCATAACTTTGGCCCTATGGCACCGAACCAACTGAAAATTTGGCTTCTTACTATAAATGAAGGTTTCTACACGAATCACCAAATACTCTCCAAAAGACGCATGGTTTATTTCTTCATACAAAATTATTAAAGTATTATGGGCTCATTTTCAGAGTTTTGTTCGGTCATAACTTTGACCCTATGACTGAAATTTTGGATTCATATTAAAAATGACGTTCCGTACCCGAATCACCCAAAATATCCACCAAAAGACGCATTGTAAATATCTTCATACAAAATTATTACAGTTTTATGGGCTCATTTTCAGAGTTAAGTTCAGTCACAACTTTGACCCTATGACCGAAATTTTGTATTCTTACTAAAATTGACGTTCTCTACACGAATCATACAAAATATCATCCAAAAGACGCATCGTAAATTTCATCATTCAAAATTATTACCGTATTATGGGCGCATTTTCAGAGTTGGGTTCTGTCATTTCTTTGGCCCTATAACATCTTCCCAACTGAAATTTTGAATTTTCACTAGAAATGACGTTCTGTACCTGAATGGCTCAAAATATGTTCCAAAAGAAGCATTGTTAATTTCTTCATACAAAATTAATTCAGTAGAAAAGGCTCATTTTCAGAGTTTGGTTCGTTCATTACTTTGACCCTATAGCATCGTACCAACTGAATTTTTTGATTTTCACTAGAAATGACGTTCTGTACCCGAATCACCCAAAATATTCTCCAAAAGACGCATTGTCTTCATACAAAATTATTAGAGTATTATGGGCGCATTTTCAGAGTTGTGTTCTGTCATAACTTTGGCCCTATAGCATCGTACCAAATAAAAATAAGAATTTTCACTAGAAATGACGTTCTGTACACTAATCACCCAAAACATTCTCCAAAAGACGCATTGTAAATGTCTTCATAAAAAATTATTACAGTATTATGAGCTAATTTTCAGAGTTGTGTTCGTTCATTACTTTGGCCCTATGGCACCGAACCAACTGAAATTTTGGCTTATTACTACAAATGACGTTTTCTACACGAATCACCCAAAATATTCTCCAAAAAACGCATTGTTTTTTTCTTCATACAAAATTATTAAAGTATTATTGGCTCATTTTCAGTGTTTGGTTCGGTCATAACTTTGACCCTATGACTGAAATATTGGATTCATACTAAAAATAACGTTCCGTACCCGAATCACCCAAAATATCCACCAAAAGACGCATTGTAAATGTCTGCATACAAAATTATTACAGTTTTATGGGCTCATTTTCAGAGTTAAGTTCGGTCACAACTTTGACCTATGACTGAAATTTTGTATTCTTACTAAAATTGATGTGCTCTTCACGAATCACACAAAATATCATCCAAAAGACGCATCGTAAATTTCCTCATTCAAAATTATTACCGTATTATGGGCGCATTTTCAGAGTTGGGTTCTGTCATAACTTTGGCCCAATAGCATCGTACCAACTTAAATTTAGAATTTTCACTAGAAATGACGTTCTTTATACGAATCACCCAAAATATTCACCAAAAGACGCATTGTAAATGTCTTCATAAAAAATTATAACAGTATTTCGAGCTCATTTTCAGAGTTGTGTTCGTTCATTACTTTGGCCCTATGGCACCGAACCGACTGAAATGTTGGGTTCTAGCTAAAGATAACGTTTTGTACACGAATCACTCAAAAAATCATCCAACAGACGCATCGTAAATTTCCTCATTAAAAAGTATTTCCGTATTATGGGCGCATTTTCAGAGTTGTGTTCTGACATAACTTTGGCCCTATAGCATCGTACCAACTAAACTAAACCAACTGAAATTTTGGCTTCATACTAAAAATGTCGTTTCGTACCCGAATCACCCAAAATATCCACCAAAAGACGCATTGTAAATGTCTTCATACAAAATTATTACAGTTTTATGGGCTCATTTTCAGAGTTAAGTTCGGTCACAACTTTGACCCTATGACTGAAATTTTGTATTCTTACTAAAATTGACGTTCCCTACACGAATCACACAAAATATCATCCAAAAGACGCATCGCAAATTTCCTTATTCAAAATTATTACCGTATTATGGGCGCATTTTCAGAGTTAGGTTCTGTCATAACTTTAGCCCTATAGCATCGTACCAACTAAAATTTAGAATTTTCAATAGAAATGACGTTCTGTATACGAATCACCCAAAATATTCTCCAAAAGACGCATTGTAAATGTCTTCATACAAAATTATTACAGTATTATGGGCTTATTTTCAGAGTTGGATTCGGTCATAACTTTGGCCCTATGGCACCGAACCAACTGAAAATTTGGCTTCTTACTATAAATGAAGGTTTCTACACGAATCACCAAATACTCTCCAAAAGACGCATGGTTTATTTCTTCATACAAAATTATTAAAGTATTATGGGCTCATTTTCAGAGTTTTGTTCGGTCATAACTTTGACCCTATGACTGAAATTTTGGATTCATATTAAAAATGACGTTCCGTACACGAATCACCCAAAATATCCACCAAAAGACGCATTGTAAATATCTTCATACAAAATTATTACAGTTTTATGGGCTCATTTTCAGAGTTAAGTTCAGTCACAACTTTGACCCTATGACCGAAATTTTGTATTCTTACTAAAATTGACGTTCTCTACACGAATCATACAAAATATCATCCAAAAGACGCATCGTAAATTTCATCATTCAAAATTATTACCGTATTATGGGCGCATTTTCAGAGTTGGGTTCTGTCATTTCTTTGGCCCTATAACATCTTCCCAACTGAAATTTTGAATTTTCACTAGAAATGACGTTCTGTACCTGAATGGCTCAAAATATCTTCCAAAAGAAGCATTGTTAATTTCTTCATACAAAATTAATTCAGTAGAAAAGGCTCATTTTCAGAGTTTGGTTCGTTCATTACTTTGACCCTATAGCATCGTACCAACTGAATTTTTTGATTTTCACTAGAAATGACGTTCTGTACCCGAATCACCCAAAATATTCTCCAAAAGACGCATTGTCTTCATACAAAATTATTAGAGTATTATGGGCGCATTTTCAGAGTTGTGTTCTGTCATAACTTTGGCCCTATAGCATCGTACCAAATAAAAATAAGAATTTTCACTAGAAATGACGTTCTGTACACTAATCACCCAAAACATTCTCCAAAAGACGCATTGTAAATGTCTTCATAAAAAATTATTACAGTATTATGAGCTAATTTTCAGAGTTGTGTTCGTTCATTACTTTGGCCCTATGGCACCGAACCAACTGAAATTTTGGCTTTTTACTACAAAGACGTTTTCTACACGAATCACCCAAAATATTCTCCAAAAAACGCATTGTTTTTTTCTTCATACAAAATTATTAAAGTATTATTGGCTCATTTTCAGTGTTTGGTTCGGTCATAACTTTGACCCTATGACTGAAATATTGGATTCATACTAAAAATAACGTTCCGTACCCGAATCACCCAAAATATCCACCAAAAGACGCATTGTAAATGTCTGCATACAAAATTATTACAGTTTTATGGAATCATTTTCAGAGTTAAGTTCGGTCACAACTTTGACCCTATGACTGAAATTTTGTATTCTTACTAAAATTGACGTGCTCTTCACGAATCACACAAAATATCATCCAAAAGACGCATCGTAAATTTCCTCATTCAAAATTATTACCGTTATGGGCGCATTTTCAGAGTTGGGTTCTGTCATAACTTTGGCCCAATAGCATCGTACCAACTTAAATTTAGAATTTTCACTAGAAATGACGTTCTTTATACGAATCACCCAAAATATTCACCAAAAGACGCATTGTAAATGTCTTCATAAAAAATTTTAACAGTATTTTGAGCTCATTTTCAGAGTTGTGTTCGTTCATTACTTTGGCCTTATGGCACCGAACCAACTGAATTTTTGGCTTATTACTACAAATGACGTTTTCTACACGAATCATTCAAAATTATTACAGTTTTATGGGCTCATTTTCAGAGTTGTGTTCGGTCATAACTTTGGCCCTATGGCACCGAACGGACTGAAATTTTTGGTTCTTACTAAAAATGACGTTTAGTACCCGAATCAAAGAAATATCACCCAAAAGACGCATTGTAAATGTCTTCATACAAAATTATTACAGTATTATGGGCTCATTTTCAGAGTTGGGTTCCGTGATAACTTTAGTCCTATGGCACCCAACCGACTGAAATTTTGGGTTCTTGCTAAAGCTGACGGTTTGTGCACGAATCACTCAAAATATCATCCAACAGACGCATCGTAAATTTCTTCATTCAAAATTATAACCGTATTATTGGTTCATTTTCAGAGTTTGGTTCGGTCATTACTTTGACCCTTAGACTGAAATTTTGGATTCATTCAAAAAATGAGGTTTTGTACCCGAATCAAACCAAAATATCCTGCAAAAGACGAATTGTTTATTTCTTTATTCAAAATTATTTTGGGCTCATTTTCTGAGTTGGGTTCGGTCATAACTTTTACCCTATGACTTAAATTTAGGATTCATAATAAAAATGACGTTCTGTACAAGATGTACTCAAAATATCATCCAAATGAAGCATCGTAAATTTCTTTATTCAACATTTTTACCGTATTCTGGGCTGATTTTCAGAGTTTGGTTCGGTCATAACTTTGGCCCTATGTCACCGAACGGACTGATATTTTGGGTTCTTACTAAAAACGACGTTTTGTACCCGAATTACCAAAAAATCCTCCAAAATACGCATTGTAAATGTCATCATACAAAATAACTACAGTATTATGGGCTCATCTTCAGATTTGGGTTCTGTCATAACTTTGGCCCTATAGCATCTTCCCTACTGAAATTTCGAATTTTCACTAGAAATGACGTTTTGTACCCGAATGACCCAAAATATCTTCCAAAAGACGCATGGTTAATTTCTTCATACAAAATTATTCCAGTAGAATGGGCTCACTTTCAGAGTTAGGTTCGGTCATTCCTTTGAACCTAGAGCATCGTACAAACTGAAATTTTTGATTTTCAATAGAAATGACGTTCTGTACCCGAATCACCCAAAATATTCTCCGAAAGACGCATTGTAAATGTCTTCATACAAAATTATTTCAGTATTATGGGCTCATTTGCAGAGTTGGGTTCGTTCATAACTTTGGCCCTTTGGCACCGAACCGACAGAAATTTTGGATTCATACTAAAAATGACGTTCTGTACACGAATCACTCTAAATATCTTCCAAAAGACGCGTTTTAAATTTCTTCATACAAAATTATCACTGCTCATTTTCAGAGTTGTGTTCGGTCATAACTTTGGCCCGAACCGACTGAAATTTTGGGTTCTTGCTTAAACTTACGTTTTGTACCCGAATTACCCAAAATATCCTGCAAAAGACGCATTGTTTATTTCTTCATTCAAAATTATTACCTTATTATTGGCTTATTTTCAGAGTTGGGTTCGGTCATAACTTTTAAACTATGACTTAAATTTAGGATTCATAATTAAAATGACGTTCTGTACACGATTCACTCAAAATATAGTTGGGTTCGGTCATAACTTTGGCCCTATATCACCGAACGGACTGAAATTTTGGGTTCTTACTAAAAATGACGTTTTGTACCCGAATCACTTAAAATATCCTCCAAATGACGAATCGTAAATTTCTTTATTCAAAATTATTACCGTACTATGGACTCATTTTCAGAGTTTGGTTCGGTCATAACTTTGGCCCTATGACACCGAACGTACTGAAATTTTTGGTTCATACTAAAAATGACGTTTTGTACCCGGATCACCAAAATACCCCCCAAAAGACGCATTGTAAATGTCTTCATACAAAATTATTACAGTATTATGGGCTCATCTTCAGAGTTGGGTTCTGTCATTACTTTGGCCCTATAACATCTTCCCAAATGAAATTTTGAATTTTCACTAGAAATGACATTCTGCACCCGAATGACCCAAAATACCTTCCAAAAGACGCATTGTTAATTTCTTCATACAAAATTATTCCAGTAGAAAAATCTCATTTTCAGAGTTTGGTTCGGTCATTACTTTGACCCTATAGCATCGTACCAACTGAAATTTTTGATTTACTCTAGAAATGACGTTCTGTACCCGAATCACCCAAAACATTCTCCAAAAGACGCATTGTAAATGTCTTCATACTAAATTATTTCAGTATTATGGGCTCATTTTCAGAGTTCGGTTCGGTCATAACTTTGGTCCTATGGCACCGTATTATTGGTTCATTTTCAGAGTTTGGTTTGGTCCTAACCTTAATGAAGAAATTTACGATGCGTCATATGGATGATATTTTGAGTTTGGTTTGGTTTGGCCCTATGTCACCGAACGGACTGAAATTTTGGGTTCTTACTAAAAATGACGTTTTTTACACGAATCACTTAAAATATCCTCCATATGACGAATCGTAAATTTCTTTATTCAAAACTATTACCGTACTATGGGCTCATTTTCAGAGATTGCTTCGGTCATAACTTTGGCCCTATGTCACCAAACGGACTGAATTTTTGGGTTCTTACTCAAAATAAGGTTTTGAACCCGAATCACCCAAAATATCCTCCAAAAGACGAATTGTTTATTTCTTCATTCAAAATTATTTTGGGCTCATTTTCAGAGTTGGGTTCGGTCATAACTTTTACCCTATGACTAAAATTTAGGATTCATAATAAAAATGACGTTCTGTACAAGATGTACTCAAAATATCATCCAAATGAAGCATCGTAAATTTCTTTATTCAACATTTTTACCGTATTCTGGGCTGATTTTCAGAGTTTGGTTCGGTCATAACTTTGGCCCTATGTCACCGAACGGACTGTAATTTTGGGTTCTTACTAAAAACGACGTTTTGTACCCGAATTACCAAAAAATCCTCCAAAATACGCATTGTAAATGTCATCATACAAAATTACTACAGTATTATGGGCTCATCTTCAGATTTGGGTTCTGTCATAACTTTGGCCCTATAGCATCTTCCCTACTGAAATTTCGAATTTTCACTAGAAATGACGTTTTGTTTCCGAATGACCCAAAATATCTTCCAAAAGACGCATGGTTAATTTCTTCATACAAAATTATTCCAGTAGAATGGGCTCACTTTCAGAGTTAGGTTCGGTCATTCCTTTGAACCTAGAGCATCGTACCAACTGAAATTTTTGATTTTCAATAGAAATGACGTTCTGTTCCCGAATCACCCAAAATATTCTCTGAAAGACGCATTGTAAATGTCTTCATACAAAATTATTTCAGTATTATGGGCTCATTTGCAGAGTTGGGTTCGTTCATAACTTTGGCCCTTTGGCACCGAACCGACAGAAATTTTGGATTCATACTAAAAATGACGTTCTGTACACGAATCACTCTAAATATCTTCCACAAGACGCGTTTTAAATTTCTTCATACAAAATTATCACAGTATTATGTGCTCATTTTCAGAGTTGTGTTCGGTCATAACTTTGGCCCTATTCCACCGAACCGACTGAAATTTTGGGTTCTTGCTTAAACTTCCGTTTTGTACCCGAATTACCCAAAATATCCTGCAAAAGACGCATTGTTTATTTCTTCATTCAAAATTATTTTGGGCTCATCTTCAGAGTTTGGTTCGGTCATAACTTTGGCCCTATGTCACCGAACGGACTGAAATTTTGGGTTCTTACTAAAAATGACGTTTTGTACACGAATCACTTAAAATATCCTCCATATGACGAATCGTCAATTTCTTTATTCAAAACTATTACCGTACTATGGGCTCATTTTCAGAGATTGCTTCGGTCATAACTTTGGCCCTATGTCACCAAACGGACTGAAATTTTGGGTTCTTACTCAAAATAATGTTTTGAACCCGAATCACCCAAAATATTCTGAAAAAGACGAATTGTTTATTTCTTCATTCAAAATTATTTTGGGCTCATTTTCAGAGTTGGATTCGGTCAAAACTTTGACTCTATGACTGAAATTTTCGATTCATATCAAAAATGACGTTCTCTACACGAATCACTCAAAATATCATCCATATGACGCATCGTAAATTTCTTCATTCAAAATTATTTCCGTATTATTGGCTCATTTTCAGAGTTGGGTTCCGTCATTACTTTTACCCTATGACTAAAATTAAGGATTTATAATAAAAATGACGTTCTGTACACGATCCACTCAAAATATAGTTGGGTTCGGTCATAACTTTGGCTCTATGTCACCGAACGGACTGAAATTTTGGGTTCTTACTAAAAATGACGTTTTGTACCCGAATCACTTAAAATATCCTCCAAATGACGAATCGTAAATTTCTTTATTCAAAATTATTACCGTACTATGGGCTCATTTTCAGAGTTTGGTTCAGTCATAACTTTGGCCCTATGACACCGAACGGACTGAAATTTTTGGTTCTTACTAAAAATGATGTTTTGTACCCGAATCACCAAAATATCCCCCAAAAGACGCATTGTAAATGTCTTCATACAAAATTATTACAGTATTATGGGCTCATCTTCAGAGTTGGGTTCTGTCATTACTTTGGCCCTATATATAACATCTTCCCAACTGAAATTTTGAATTTTCACTAGATATGACGTTCTGTACCCGAATGACCCAAAATACCTTCCAAAAGACGCATTGTTAATTTCTTCATACAAAATTATTCCAGTCAAAAAGGCTCATTTTCAGAGTTTGGTTCGGTCATTACTTTGACCCTATAGCATTGTACCAACTGAAATTTTTGATTTTCACTAGAACTGACGTTCTGTACCCGAATCACCCAAAATATTCTCCTTTAGACAAAATTATTACAGTATTATGGGCTTATCTTCGGAGTTGGCTTCTGTCATTACTTTGGCCCTATATATAACCATCTTCCCAACTGAAATTTTGAATTTTCACTAGAAATGACGTTCTGTACCCGAATGACCCAAAATACCTTCCAAAAGACGCATTGTTAATTTCTTCATACAAAATTATTCCAGTCGAAAAGGCTCATTTTCAGAGTTTGGTTCGGTCATTACTTTGACCCTATAGCATTGTACCAACTGAAATTTTTGATTTTCACTAGAACTGACGTTCTGTACCCGAATCACCCAAAATATTCTCCGAAAGACGCATTGTAAATGTCTTCATCCAAAATTATTACAGTTTTATGGACTCATTTTCAGAGTTAAGTTCGGTCACAACTTTGACCCTATGACTGAAATTTTGGATTCTTACTAAAATTGACGTTCTCTACACGAATCACACAAAATATCATCCAATAGACGCATCGTAAATTTCATCATTCAAAATTATTACCGTATTATGGGCGCATTTTCAGAGTTGGGTTCTGTCATAACTTTGGCCCTATAGCATCGTACCAACTAAAATTTAGAATTTTCACTAGAAATGACGTTCTGTACACGAATCACCCCAAATATCATCCAAAAGACGCATTTTAAATTTCTTCATACAAAATTATTACAGTATTATGGGCTTATTTTCAGTGTTGTATTCGGTCATTACTTTGGCCCTATGGCATCGAACCGACTGAAATTTTGGGTTCTTGCTAAAGATGACTTTCTCATTAAGAGACTAGAGGTAACATTTGGTTTGCATTCTAACGTAAAAAAATGGCTACAATCCTATCTAACGAATCGCTCACAAGCAGTGAAGGTGGGAAATAAACAATATAACTTCACAAAACTCTCTTCAGGGGTACGCCAGGGATCCGTTTTGGGTCCACTTATCTTCATCCTCTTCACAAATGATGTCACAAGAATTATCGAGTCATTTGGTCTCCTTTCTCACTGTTATGCCGACGATCAGCAAATCTACTTTTACTGCACACCAAATGAGATCACCGGCCTTAAAATTCGCACAGTTGAGTGTCTAGAAGCAATTAGTCTCTGGATGTCCTCAAACAAACTGAAGCTCAATCCATCAAAGACCGAATTTCTGTGGGCAGCCACAAATAGACGTCAACATCTAATAGATAACTCACCAATTGCTATTTCCGGCAATGACGTAATTGCGAAAACAACTGTCAAACTTCTGGGAGTTTATCTAGATTCAGACCTTTCATTGAAAAATCAGGTGAATAGGACCGTTAGCACAGGGTTCTTCTACTTAAGACAACTTAAATCAGTTCGTAGGAACCTTTAAACAGAAGCAACTAAGCTTCTTGTAAATTCATATATTGTATCACGTCTTGATTACTGCAATGGTTATCTATGCAAGTCTTCCTAAATGTCAAACTGATAAATTACAATCAGTGTTCAATGCCGCAGCACGACTAATCACTGGGGTACCCAAGTTTTCGCACATTTCGGAACACCTCCGAAATCTTCACTGGTTGAAGTGCCCTGAAAGGATACAGTATAAGTTATGCTGGATGGTGTTTAAAGCTATCAATGAAATGGCTCCACCCTATATCTCTGGAATATATCATTCCGGAAAATATAGGTCCAAGGCAGTCATCTCTTAGATCAGCGACATCGTCTGCAATTGGAAGGTTGAAAGAACCCAAGCGAAATCCGAACATTAATTTTGGTGATCGTGCATTTGGAGTATCCGGCCCTGAGGCTTGGAATAAACTTCCCATGGAATTGAGATGCATAACCAACACAGCGGAATTTAGATCCAAACTAAAAACTCACTTTTTCAAATACTCATTTCCATAAATTCCTCATTTGATTTAACTTGATTTAAACTTCGTAATTTTTATTTTTATTTTGTTTTTATTTCTGTTTATTTATACACTAATAATTGTTTATATCCACGAATATATACTATTTTATTAGCTATTCCCTACAACAACTCATGAAAAAGTCAAAATTCTATTGATCTACCTACCGACTGTCAGTGATAATCTAACACCTCAATCTGTTTAATGTTGTGCGGTGAATCATCTTAATACGGTAAAGATTGGCGATTAATTTCAATAATTTATTTAAGATATCCATACGTTTTCGTAAATCCGATAATTTTTGCGTCCATGTCCTTAAAAAGTAATATTATGTAAAAACTTCCTTCTTCTTCTGGCGCTGTGGATGATTCTGGCGAAAGTATAACATGTATAAGATGTGTAGAAGTATTTTATTATATTTATACTTATATTTATTTATACTTATATGTTAGTTGTAAATCTCTAACTTCAAGTCATGATTGTAAACATGTATGTCATTGAGTTCAGTTTAGGTTAGCGTTTATATGTCTTAGTCATAAGCCACTAGCTATAAGTCTTAGATGTAAGTCACTAGTAATAATTGTAAATCTTAGTTGTAAGCCAGTAATTTTATTATTTTATGTATTTATTTGTACAGCGCCCTTGAGGTGATTTTTCGCGAAAACGGCGCTATATAAATTAGCCAAATATTATTATTATTATTATTATGACGTTTTGTACACGAATCACTCAAAAAATCATCCAACAGACGTATCGTAAATTTCCTCATTCAAAATTATTACCGTATTATGGGCGCATTTTCAGAGTTGGGTTCTGTCATAACTTTGGCCCTATAGCATCGTACCAACTTAAATTTAGAATTTTCACTAGAATTGACGTTCTGTACCCGAATTACACAAAATATTCTCCAAAAGACGCGTTGTAAATGTCTTCATACAAAATTATTACAGGGCTCATTTTCAGAGTTGGGTTCGTTCATTACTTTGGCCCTATGGCACCAAACCCACAGAAATTTTGGCTTCTTACTAAAAATGACGTTTTCCACACAAATCACCCAAAATATTCTCCAAAAGTCTTATTGTTTATTTCTTCATTCAAAGTTATTAAAGAATTATGGGCTCATTTTCAGAGTTTGTTCGGTCATAACTTTGACCCTATGACTGAAATTTTGGATTCATACTAAAAATGACGATCCGTGCCCGAATCACCCAAAATATCCACCAAAAGACGCATTGTAAATGTCTTCATACAAAATTATTACAGTTTTATGGACTCATTTTCAGAGTTAAGTTCGGTCACAACTTTGACCCTATGACTGAAATTTTGTATTCTTACTAAAATTGACGTTCTCTTCACGAATCACACAAAATATCATCCAAAAGACGCATCGTAAATTTCCTCATTCAAAATTATTACCGTATTATGGGCGCATTTTCAGAGTTGGGTTCTGTCATAACTTTGGCCCTATAGCATCGTACCAACTTAAATTTAGAATTTTCACTAGAAATGACGCTCTTTATACGAATCACCCAAAATATTCACCAAAAGACGCATTGTAAATGTCTTCATACAAAATTATTACATTATTATGGGCTTGTTTTCAGAGTTGTGTTCGGTCATAACTTTGGCCCTATGGCACCGACCCGTCTGAAATTTTGGGTTCTTGCTTAAACTGACGTTTTGTACCCGAATCACTTAAAATATCCTCCAAATGACGAATCGTTAATTTCTTTATTCAAAATTATTACCGTACTATGGGCTCATTTTCTGAGTTTGGTTCGGTCATAACTTTGGCCCTATGGCACCGAACCGACTGAAATTTTGTGTTCTTGCTAAAGATAACGTTTTGTACACGAATCACTCAAAAAATCATCCAACAATCACATCGTTAATTTCCTCATTCAAAAGTATTTCCGTATTATGGGCGCATTTTCAGAGTTGGGTTCTGTCATAACTTTGGCCCTATAGCATCGTACCAACTAAAATTTAGAATTTTCACTAGAATTGACGTTCTGTACCTGAATTACACAAAATATTCTCCAAAAGACGCATTGTAAATGTCTTCATACAAAATTATTACAGTTTTATGGGCTCATTTTCAGGGTTGTGTTCGGTCATAACTTTGGCCCTATGGCACCGAACCAACTGAAATTTTGGGTTCTTGCTTAAACTTACGTTTTGTACCCGAATCA
This sequence comes from Limnephilus rhombicus, assembly GCA_929108145.2. Classification (NCBI taxonomy): domain Eukaryota; kingdom Metazoa; phylum Arthropoda; class Insecta; order Trichoptera; family Limnephilidae; genus Limnephilus; species Limnephilus rhombicus. The sequence continues at coordinate 213,652 of OV815275.1, forward strand.
CCCAAAATATCCTGCAAAGACGCATTGTTTATTTTTTCATTCAAAATTATTTTGGCCTCATCTTCAGAGTTTGGTTCGGTCATAACTTTGGCCCTATGTCACCGAACGGACTGAAATTTTGGGCTCTTACTAAAAATGACGTTTTGTACACGAATCACTCAAAATATCATCCATATGACGCATCGTAAATTTCTTCATTCAAAATTATTTCCGTATTATTGGCTCATTTTCAGAGTTGGGTTCGGTCATAACTTTTACCCTATGACTAAAATTTAGGACTGAATTTTGGGTTCTTACTTAAAATGACGTTTTGTACCCGAATCACTTAAAATATCCTCCAAATGACGAATCGTAAATTTCTTTATTCAAAATTATTACCGTACTATGGGCTCATTTTCAGAGTTTGGTTCAGTCATAACTTTGGCCCTATGACACCGAACGGACTGAAATTTTTGGTTCTTACTAAAATTGACGTTTTGTACCCGAATCACCAAAATATCCCCCAAAAGACGCATTGTAAATGTCTTCATACAAAATTATTACAGTATTATGGGCTCACCTTCAGAGTTGGGTTCTGTCATTACTATAACATCTTCCCAACTGAAATTTTGAATTTTCACTAGAAATGACATTCTGTACCCGAATGACCCAAAATACCTTCCAAAAGACGCATGGTTAATTTCTTCATACAAAATTATTCCAGTAGAATGGGCTCACTTTCAGAGTTAGGTTCGGTCATTCCTTTGAAACTAGAGCATCGTACCAACTGAAATTTTTGATTTTCAATAGAAATGACGTTCTGTACCCGAATCACCCAAAATATTCTCCGAAAGACGCATTGTAAATGTCTTCATACAAAATTATTTCAGTATTATGGGCTCATTTGCAGAGTTGGGTTCGTTCATAACTTTGGCCCTTTGGCACCGAACCGACAGAAATTTTGGATTCATACTAAAAATGACGTTCTGTACACGAATCACTTAAAATATCCTCCAAATGACGAATCGTAAATTTCTTTATTCAAAATTATTACCGTACTATGGACTCATTTTCAGAGTTTGGTTCGGTCATAACTTTGGCCCTATGACACCGAACGTACTGAAATTTTTGGTTCATACTAAAAATGACGTTTTGTACCCGGATCACCAAAATACCCCCCAAAAGACGCATTGTAAATGTCTTCATACAAAATTATTACAGTATTATGGGCTCATCTTCAGAGTTGGGTTCTGTCATTACTTTGGCCCTATAACATCTTCCCAAATGAAATTTTGAATTTTCACTAGAAATGACATTCTGCACCCGAATGACCCAAAATACCTTCCAAAAGACGCATTGTTAATTTCTTCATACAAAATTATTCCAGTAGAAAAATCTCATTTTCAGAGTTTGGTTCGGTCATTACTTTGACCCTATAGCATCGTACCAACTGAAATTTTTGATTTACTCTAGAAATGACGTTCTGTACCCGAATCACCCAAAACATTCTCCAAAAGACGCATTGTAAATGTCTTCATACTAAATTATTTCAGTATTATGGGCTCATTTTCAGAGTTCGGTTCGGTCATAACTTTGGTCCTATGGCACCGTATTATTGGTTCATTTTCAGAGTTTGGTTTGGTCCTAACCTTAATGAAGAAATTTACGATGCGTCATATGGATGATATTTTGAGTTTGGTTTGGTTTGGCCCTATGTCACCGAACGGACTGAAATTTTGGGTTCTTACTAAAAATGACGTTTTTTACACGAATCACTTAAAATATCCTCCATATGACGAATCGTAAATTTCTTTATTCAAAACTATTACCGTACTATGGGCTCATTTTCAGAGATCGCTTCGGTCATAACTTTGGCCCTATGTCACCAAACGGACTGAAATTTTGGGTTCTTACTCAAAATAAGGTTTTGAACCCGAATCACCCAAAATATCCTCCAAAAGACGAATTGTTTATTTCTTCATTCAAAATTATTTTGGGCTCATTTTCAGAGTTGGGTTCGGTCATAACTTTTACCCTATGACTAAAATTTAGGATTCATAATAAAAATGACGTTCTGTACAAGATGTACTCAAAATATCATCCAAATGAAGCATCGTAAATTTCTTTATTCAACATTTTTACCGTATTCTGGGCTGATTTTCAGAGTTTGGTTCGGTCATAACTTTGGCCCTATGTCACCGAACGGACTGTAATTTTGGGTTCTTACTAAAAACGACGTTTTGTACCCGAATTACCAAAAAATCCTCCAAAATACGCATTGTAAATGTCATCATACAAAATTACTACAGTATTATGGGCTCATCTTCAGATTTGGGTTCTGTCATAACTTTGGCCCTATAGCATCTTCCCTACTGAAATTTCGAATTTTCACTAGAAATGACGTTCTGTTTCCGAATGACCCAAAATATCTTCCAAAAGACGCATGGTTAATTTCTTCATACAAAATTATTCCAGTAGAATGGGCTCACTTTCAGAGTTAGGTTCGGTCATTCCTTTGAACCTAGAGCATCGTACCAACTGAAATTTTTGATTTTCAATAGAAATGACGTTCTGTTCCCGAATCACCCAAAATATTCTCTGAAAGACGCATTGTAAATGTCTTCATACAAAATTATTTCAGTATTATGGGCTCATTTGCAGAGTTGGGTTCGTTCATAACTTTGGCCCTTTGGCACCGAACCGACAGAAATTTTGGATTCATACTAAAAATGACGTTCTATACACGAATCACTCTAAATATCTTCCACAAGACGCGTTTTAAATTTCTTCATACAAAATTATCACAGTATTATGTGCTCATTTTCAGAGTTGTGTTCGGTCATAACTTTGGCCCTATTTCACCGAACCGACTGAAATTTTGGGTTCTTGCTTAAACTTCCGTTTTGTACCCGAATTACCCAAAATATCCTGCAAAAGACGCATTGTTTATTTCTTCATTCAAAATTATTTTGGGCTCATCTTCAGAGTTTGGTTCGGTCATAACTTTGGCCCTTTTTCACCGAACCGACTGAAATTTTGGGTTCTTGCTTAAACTTACGTTTTGTACCCGAATTACCCAAAATATCCTGCAAAAGACGCATTGTTTATTTCTTCATTCAAAATTATTTTGGGCTCATCTTCAGAGTTTGGTTCGGTCATAACTTTGGCCCTATGTCACCGAACGGACTGAAATTTTGGGTTCTTACTAAAAATGACGTTTTGTACACGAATCACTTAAAATATCCTCCATATGACGAATCGTAAATTTCTTTATTCAAAACTATTACCGTACTATGGGCTCATTTTCAGAGATTGCTTCGGTCATAACTTTGGCCCTATGTCACCAAACGGACTGAAATTTTGGGTTCTTACTCAAAATAATGTTTTGAACCCGAATCACCCAAAATATTCTGAAAAAGACGAATTGTTTATTTCTTCATTCAAAATTATTTTGGGCTCATTTTCAGAGTTGGATTCGGTCATAACTTTGACTCTATGACTGAAATTTTCGATTCATATCAAAAATGACGTTCTCTACACGAATCACTCAAAATATCATCCATATGACGCATCGTAAATTTCTTCATTCAAAATTATTTCCGTATTATTGGCTCATTTTCAGAGTTGGGTTCCTTCATTACTTTTACCCTATGACTAAAATTAAGGATTTATAATAAAAATGACGTTCTGTACACGATCCACTCAAAATATAGTTGGGTTCGGTCATAACTTTGGCTCTATGTCACCGAACGGACTGAAATTTTGGGTTCTTACTAAAAATGACGTTTTGTACCCGAATCACTTAAAATATCCTCCAAATGACGAATCGTAAATTTCTTTATTCAAAATTATTACCGTACTATGGGCTCATTTTCAGAGTTTGGTTCAGTCATAACTTTGGCCCTATGACACCGAACGGACTGAAATTTTTGGTTCTTACTAAAAATGACGTTTTGTACCCGAATCACCAAAATATCCCCCAAAAGACGCATTGTAAATGTCTTCATACAAAATTATTACAGTATTATGGGCTCATCTTCAGAGTTGGGTTCTGTCATTACTTTGGCCCTATATATAACATCTTCCCAACTGAAATTTTGAATTTTCACTAGATATGACGTTCTGTACCCGAATGACCCAAAATACCTTCCAAAAGACGCATTGTTAATTTCTTCATACAAAAGTATTCCAGTCAAAAAGGCTCATTTTCAGAGTTTGGTTCGGTCATTACTTTGACCCTATAGCATTGTACCAACTGAAATTTTTGATTTTCACTAGAACTGACGTTCTGTACCCGAATCACCCAAAATATTCTCCTTTAGACAAAATTATTACAGTATTATGGGCTCATCTTCGGAGTTGGCTTCTGTCATTACTTTGGCCCTATATATAACCATCTTCCCAACTGAAATTTTGAATTTTCACTAGAAATGACGTTCTGTACCCGAATGACCCAAAATACCTTCCAAAAGACGCATTGTTAATTTCTTCATACAAAATTATTCCAGTCGAAAAGGCTCATTTTCAGAGTTTGGTTCGGTCATTACTTTGACCCTATAGCATTGTACCAACTGAATTTTTTGATTTTCACTAGAACTGACGTTCTGTACCCGAATCACCCAAAATATTCTCCGAAAGACGCATTGTAAATGTCTTCATACAAAATTATTACAGTTTTATGGACTCATTTTCAGAGTTAAGTTCGGTCACAACTTTGACCCTATGACTGAAATTTTGGATTCTTACTAAAATTGACGTTCTCTACACGAATCACACAAAATATCATCCAATAGACGCATCGTAAATTTCATCATTCAAAATTATTACCGTATTATGGGCGCATTTTCAGAGTTGGGTTCTGTCATAACTTTGGCCCTATAGCATCGTACCAACTAAAATTTAGAATTTTCACTAGAAATGACGTTCTGTACACGAATCACCCCAAATATCATCCAAAAGACGCATTTTAAATTTCTTCATACAAAATTATTACAGTATTATGGGCTTATTTTCAGTGTTGTATTCGGTCATTACTTTGGCCCTATGGCATCGAACCGACTGAAATTTTGGGTTCTTGCTAAAGATGACTTTCTCATTAAGAGACTAGAGGTAACATTTGGTTTGCATTCTAACGTAAAAAAATGGCTACAATCCTATCTAACGAATCGCTCACAAGCAGTGAAGGTGGGAAATAAACAATATAACTTCACAAAACTCTCTTCAGGGGTACGCCAGGGATCCGTTTTGGGTCCACTTATCTTCATCCTCTTCACAAATGATGTCACAAGAATTATCGAGTCATTTGGTCTCCTTTCTCACTGTTATGCCGACGATCAGCAAATCTACTTTTACTGCACACCAAATGAGATCACCGGCCTTAAAATTCGCACAGTTGAGTGTCTAGAAGCAATTAGTCTCTGGATGTCCTCAAACAAACTGAAGCTCAATCCATCAAAGACCGAATTTCTGTGGGCAGCCACAAATAGACGTCAACATCTAATAGATAACTCACCAATTGCTATTTCCGGCAATGACGTAATTGCGAAAACAACTGTCAAACTTCTGGGAGTTTATCTAGATTCAGACCTTTCATTGAAAAATCAGGTGAATAGGACCGTTAGCACAGGGTTCTTCTACTTAAGACAACTTAAATCAGTTCGTAGGAACCTTTAAACAGAAGCAACTAAGCTTCTTGTAAATTCATATATTGTATCACGTCTTGATTACTGCAATGGTTATCTATGCAAGTCTTCCTAAATGTCAAACTGATAAATTACAATCAGTGTTCAATGCCGCAGCACGACTAATCACTGGGGTACCCAAGTTTTCGCACATTTCGGAACACCTCCGAAATCTTCACTGGTTGAAGTGCCCTGAAAGGATACAGTATAAGTTATGCTGGATGGTGTTTAAAGCTATCAATGAAATGGCTCCACCCTATATCTCTGGAATATATCATTCCGGAAAATATAGGTCCAAGGCAGTCATCTCTTAGATCAGCGACATCGTCTGCAATTGGAAGGTTGAAAGAACCCAAGCGAAATCCGAACATTAATTTTGGTGATCGTGCATTTGGAGTATCCGGCCCTGAGGCTTGGAATAAACTTCCCATGGAATTGAGATGCATAACCAACACAGCGGAATTTAGATCCAAACTAAAAACTCACTTTTTCAAATACTCATTTCCATAAATTCCTCATTTGATTTAACTTGATTTAAACTTCGTAATTTTTATTTTTATTTTGTTTTTATTTCTGTTTATTTATACACTAATAATTGTTTATATCCACGAATATATACTATTTTATTAGCTATTCCCTACAACAACTCATGAAAAAGTCAAAATTCTATTGATCTACCTACCGACTGTCAGTGATAATCTAACACCTCAATCTGTTTAATGTTGTGCGGTGAATCATCTTAATACGGTAAAGATTGGCGATTAATTTCAATAATTTATTTAAGATATCCATACGTTTTCGTAAATCCGATAATTTTTGCGTCCATGTCCTTAAAAAGTAATATTATGTAAAAACTTCCTTCTTCTTCTGGCGCTGTGGATGATTCTGGCGAAAGTATAACATGTATAAGATGTGTAGAAGTATTTTATTATATTTATACTTATATTTATTTATACTTATATGTTAGTTGTAAATCTCTAACTTCAAGTCATGATTGTAAACATGTATGTCATTGAGTTCAGTTTAGGTTAGCGTTTATATGTCTTAGTCATAAGCCACTAGCTATAAGTCTTAGATGTAAGTCACTAGTAATAATTGTAAATCTTAGTTGTAAGCCAGTAATTTTATTATTTTATGTATTTATTTGTACAGCGCCCTTGAGGTGATTTTTCGCGAAAACGGCGCTATATAAATTAGCCAAATATTATTATTATTATTATTATGACGTTTTGTACACGAATCACTCAAAAAATCATCCAACAGACGTATCGTAAATTTCCTCATTCAAAATTATTACCGTATTATGGGCGCATTTTCAGAGTTGGGTTCTGTCATAACTTTGGCCCTATAGCATCGTACCAACTTAAATTTAGAATTTTCACTAGAATTGACGTTCTGTACCCGAATTACACAAAATATTCTCCAAAAGACGCGTTGTAAATGTCTTCATACAAAATTATTACAGGGCTCATTTTCAGAGTTGGGTTCGTTCATTACTTTGGCCCTATGGCACCAAACCCACAGAAATTTTGGCTTCTTACTAAAAATGACGTTTTCCACACAAATCACCCAAAATATTCTCCAAAAGTCTTATTGTTTATTTCTTCATTCAAAGTTATTAAAGAATTATGGGCTCATTTTCAGAGTTTGTTCGGTCATAACTTTGACCCTATGACTGAAATTTTGGATTCATACTAAAAATGACGATCCGTACCCGAATCACCCAAAATATCCACCAAAAGACGCATTGTAAATGTCTTCATACAAAATTATTACAGTTTTATGGACTCATTTTCAGAGTTAAGTTCGGTCACAACTTTGACCCTATGACTGAAATTTTGTATTCTTACTAAAATTGACGTTCTCTTCACGAATCACACAAAATATCATCCAAAAGACGCATCGTAAATTTCCTCATTCAAAATTATTACCGTATTATGGGCGCATTTTCAGAGTTGGGTTCTGTCATAACTTTGGCCCTATAGCATCGTACCAACTTAAATTTAGAATTTTCACTAGAAATGACGCTCTTTATACGAATCACCCAAAATATTCACCAAAAGACGCATTGTAAATGTCTTCATACAAAATTATTACATTATTATGGGCTTGTTTTCAGAGTTGTGTTCGGTCATAACTTTGGCCCTATGGCACCGACCCGTCTGAAATTTTGGGTTCTTGCTTAAACTGACGTTTTGTACCCGAATCACTTAAAATATCCTCCAAATGACGAATCGTTAATTTCTTTATTCAAAATTATTACCGTACTATGGGCTCATTTTCTGAGTTTGGTTCGGTCATAACTTTGGCCCTATGGCACCGAACCGACTGAAATTTTGTGTTCTTGCTAAAGATAACGTTTTGTACACGAATCACTCAAAAAATCATCCAACAATCACATCGTAAATTTCCTCATTCAAAAGTATTTCCGTATTATGGGCGCATTTTCAGAGTTGGGTTCTGTCATAACTTTGGCCCTATAGCATCGTACCAACTAAAATTTAGAATTTTCACTAGAATTGACGTTCTGTACCTGAATTACACAAAATATTCTCCAAAAGACGCATTGTAAATGTCTTCATACAAAATTATTACAGTTTTATGGGCTCATTTTCAGGGTTGTGTTCGGTCATAACTTTGGCCCTATGGCACCGAACCAACTGAAATTTTGGGTTTTTGCTAAAACTTACGTTTTGTACCCGAATCACCCAAAATATCCTGCAAAGACGCATTGTTTATTTTTTCATTCAAAATTATTTTGGGCTCATCTTCAGAGTTTGGTTCGGTCATAACTTTGGCCCTATGTCACCGAACGGACTGAAATTTTGGGCTCTTACTAAAAATGACGTTTTGTACACGAATCACTCAAAATATCATCCATATGACGCATCGTAAATTTCTTCATTCAAAATTATTTCCGTATTATTGGCTCATTTTCAGAGTTGGGTTCGGTCATAACTTTTACCCTATGACTAAAATTTAGGACTGAAATTTTGGGTTCTTACTAAAAATGACGTTTTGTACACGAATCACTTAAAATATCCTCCAAATGACGAATCGTAAATTTCTTTATTCGAAATTATTACCGTACTATGGGCTCATTTTCAGAGTTTGGTTCGGTCATAACTTTAGCCCTATGACACCGAACGGACTGAAATTTTTGGTTCTTACTAAAAATGACGTTTTGTACCCGAATCATAAAAATATCCCCCAAAAGACGCATTGTAAATGTCTTCATACAAAATTATTACAGTATTATGGGCTCATTTTCAGAGTTGGGTTCCGTCATAACTTTAGTCCTATGGCACCGAACCGACTGAAATTTTGGGTTCTTGCTAAAGCTGACGGTTTGTGCACGAATCACTCAAAATATCATGCAACAGACGCATCGTAAATTTCTTCATTCAAAATTATAACCGTATTATTGGTTCATTTTCAGAGTTTGGTTCGGTCATTACTTTGACCCTAAGACTGAAATTTTGGATTCATACTAAAAATGAGGTTTTGTACCCGAATCAAACCAAAATATCCTGCAAAAGACGAATTGTTTATTTCTTCATTCAAAATTATTTTGGGCTCATTTTCAGAGTTGGGTTCGGTCATAACTTTTACCCTATGGCACCGAACCGACTGAAATTTTGGGTTCTTGCTAAAGATAACGTTTTGTACACGAATCACTCAAAAAATCATCCAACAATCACATCGTAAATTTCCTCATTCAAAAGTATTTCCGTATTATGGGCGCATTTTCAGAGTTGGGTTCTGTCATAACTTTGGCCCTATAGCATCGTACCAACTAAAATTTAGAATTTTCACTAGAATTGACGTTCTGTACCTGAATTACACAAAATATTCTCCAAAAGACGCATTGTAAATGTCTTCATACAAAATTATTACAGTTTTATGGGCTCATTTTCTGTACAAGATCCACTCAAAATATCATCCAAATGACGCATCGTAAATTACTTTATTCAACATTTTTACCGTGTTCTGGGCTGATTTTCAGAGTTTGGTTCGGTCATAACTTTGGCCCTATGTCACCGAACGGACTGTAATTTTGGGTTCTTACTAAAAACGACGTTTTGTACCCGAATTACCAAAAAATCCTCCAAAATACGCATTGTAAATGTCATCATACAAAATTACTACAGTATTATGGGCTCATCTTCAGATTTGGGTTCTGTCATAACTTTGGCCCTATAGCATCTTCCCTACTGAAATTTCAAATTTTCACTAGAAATGACGTTCTGTACCCGAATGACCCAAAATATCTTCCAAAAGACGCATGGTTCATTTCTTCATACAAAATTATTCCAGTAGAATGGGCTCACTTTCAGAGTTAGGTTCGGTCATTCCTTTGAACCTAGAGCATCGTACCAACAGAAATTTTTGATTTTCAATAGAAATGACGTTCTGTACCCGAATCACCCAAAATATTCTCCGAAAGACGCATTGTAAATGTCTTCATACAAAATTATTTCAGTATTATGGGCTCATTTGCAGAGTTGGGTTCGTTCATAACTTTGGCCCTTTGGCACCGAACCGACAGAAATTTTGGATTCATATCAAAAATGACGTTCTCTACACGAATCACTCAAAATATCATCCATATGACGCATCGTAAATTTCTTCATTCAAAATTATTTCCGTATTATTGGCTCATTTTCAGAGTTGGGTTCGGTCATTACTTTTACCCTATGACTAAAATTAAGGATTTATAATAAAAATGACGATCTGTACACGATCCACTCAAAATATAGTTGGGTTCGGTCATTACTTTGGCTCTATGTCACCGAACGGACTGAAATTTTGGGTTCTTACTTAAAATGACGTTTTGTACCCGAATCACTTAAAATATCCTCCAAATGACGAATCGTAAATTTCTTTATTCAAAATTATTACCGTACTATGGGCTCATTTTCAGAGTTTGGTTCAGTCATAACTTTGGCCCTATGACACCGAACGGACTGAAATTTTTGGTTCTTACTAAAATTGACGTTTTGTACCCGAATCACCAAAATATCCCCCAAAAGACGCATTGTAAATGTCTTCATACAAAATTATTACAGTATTATGGGCTCACCTTCAGAGTTGGGTTCTGTCATTACTATAACATCTTCCCAACTGAAATTTTGAATTTTCACTAGAAATGACATTCTGTACCCGAATGACCCAAAATACCTTCCAAAAGACGCATGGTTAATTTCTTCATACAAAATTATTCCAGTAGAATGGGCTCACTTTCAGAGTTAGGTTCGGTCATTCCTTTGAAACTAGAGCATCGTACCAACTGAAATTTTTGATTTTCAATAGAAATGACGTTCTGTACCCGAATCACCTAAAATATTCTCCGAAAGACGCATTGTAAATGTCTTCATACAAAATTATTTCAGTATTATGGGCTCATTTGCAGAGTTGGGTTCGTTCATAACTTTGGCCCTTTGGCACCGAACCGACAGAAATTTTGGATTCATACTAAAAATGACGTTCTGTTCACGAATCACTCTAAATATCATCCAAAAGACGCGTTTTAAATTTCTTCATACAAAATTATCACAGTATTATGTGCTCATTTTCAGAGTTGTGTTCGGTCATAACTTTGGCCCTATTTCACCGAACCGACTGAAATTTTGGGTTCTTGCTTAAACTTACGTTTTGTACCCGAATCACCCAAAATATCCTGCAAAAGACGCATTGTTTATTTCTTCATTCAAAATTATTTTGGGCTCATCTTCAGAGTTTGGTTCGGTCATAACTTTGGCCCTATGTCACCGAACGGACTGAAATTTTGGGTTCTTACTAAAAATGACGTTTTGTACACGAATCACTTAAAATATCCTCCATATGATGAATCGTAAATTTCTTTATTCAAAACTATTACCGTACTATGGGCTCATTTTCAGAGATTGCTTCGGTCATAACTTTGGCCTATGACACAAAACGGACTGAAATTTTTGGTTCTTACTAAAAATGAGGCTTTGTACCCGAATCAAACCAAAATATCCTGCAAAAGACGAATTGAATATTTCTTCATTCAAAATTATTTTCGGCTCATTTTCAGAGTTGGATTCGGTCATAACTTTAACCCTATGACTGAAATTTTGGATTCATATCAAAAATGACGTTCTCCACACGAATCACAAAAAATATCATCCATATGACGCATCATAAATTTCTTCATTCAAAAATGTAACCGTATTATTGATTCATTTTCAGATTTTGGTTTGGTCATAACTTTGGCCCTATGTCACCAAACGGACTGAAATTTTGGGTTCTTACTTAAAATGAGGTTTTGTACCCGAATCACCCAAAATATCCTGCAAAAGACGAATTGTTTATTTCTTCATTCAAAATTATTTTGGGATCATTTTCAGAGTTGGATTCGGTCATAACTTTGACTCTATGACTGAAATTTTCGATTCATATCAAAAATGACGTTCTCTACACGAATCACTCAAAATATCATCCATATGACGCATCGTAAATTTCTTCATTCAAAATTATTTCCGTATTATTGGCTCATTTTCAGAGTTGGGTTCGGTCATTACTTTTACCCTATGACTAAAATTAAGGATTTATAATAAAAATGACGTTCTGTACACGATCCACTCAAAATATAGTTGGGTTCGGTCATTACTTTGGCTCTATGTCACCGAACGGACTGAAATTTTAGGTTCTTACTAAAAATGACGTTTTGTACCCGAATCACTTAAAATATCCTCCAAATGACGAATCGTAAATTTCTTTATTCAAAATTATTACCGTACTATGGGCTCATTTTCAGAGTTTGGTTCAGTCATAACTTTGGCCCTATGACACCGAACGGACTGAAATTTTTGGTTCTTACTAAAATTGACGTTTTGTACCCGAATCACCAAAATATCCCCCAAAAGACGCATTGTAAATGTCTTCATACAAAATTATTACAGAATTATGGGCTCACCTTCAGAGTTGGGTTCTGTCATTACTATAACATCTTCCCAACTGAAATTTTGAATTTTCACTAGAAATGACATTCTGTACCCGAATGACCCAAAATACCTTCCAAAAGACGCATTGTTAATTTCTTCATACAAAATTATTCCAGTAGAAAAATCTCTTTTTCAGAGTTTGGTTCGGTCATTACTTTGACCCTATAGCATCGTACCAACTGAAATTTTTGATTTACTCTAGAAATGACGTTCTGTACCCGAATCACCCAAAACATTCTCCAAAAGACGCATTGTAAATGTCTTCATACAAAATTATTTCAGTATTATGGGCTCATTTTCAGAGTTCGGTTCGGTTATAACTTTGGTCCTATGGCACTGATCCGACTGAAATTTTGGGTTCTTGCTAAAGCTGACGATTTGTGCACGAATCACTCAAAATATCATGCAACAGACGCATCATAAATTTCTTCATTCAAAAATGTAACCGTATTATTGGTTCATTTTCAGATTTTGGTTTGGTCATAACTTTGGCCCTATGTCACCAAACGGACTGAAATTTTGGGTTCTTACTTAAAATGAGGTTTTGTACACGAATCACCCAAAATATCCTGCAAAAGACGAATTGTTTATTTCTTCATTCAAAATTATTTTGGGATCATTTTCAGAGTTGGATTCGGTCATAACTTTGACTCTATGACTGAAATTTTCGATTCATATCAAAAATGACGTTCTCTACACGAATCACTCAAAATATCATCCATATGACGCATCGTAAATTTCTTCATTCAAAATTATTTCCGTATTATTGGCTCATTTTCAGTGTTGGGTTCGGTCATTACTTTTACCCTATGACTAAAATTAAGGATTTATAATAAAAATGACGTTCTGTACACGATCCACTCAAAATATAGTTGGGTTCGGTCATTACTTTGGCTCTATGTCACCGAACGGACTGAAATTTTGGGTTCTTACTAAAAATGACGTTTTGTACCCGAATCACCTAAAATATCCTCCAAATGACGAATCGTAAATTTCTTTATTCAAAATTATTACCGTACTATGGGCTCATTTTCAGAGTTTGGTTCAGTCATAACTTTGGCCCTATGACACCGAACGGACTGAAATTTTTGGTTCTTACTAAAATTGACGTTTTGTACCCGAATCACCAAAATATCCCCCAAAAGACGCATTGTAAATGTCTTCATACAAAATTATTACAGTATTATGGGCTCACCTTCAGAGTTGGGTTCTGTCATTACTATAACATCTTCCCAACTGAAATTTTGAATTTTCACTAGAAATGACGTTCTGTACCCGAATCACCCAAAATTTTCTCCGAAAGACGCATTGTAAATGTCTTCATACAAAATTATTTCAGTATTATGGGCTCATTTGCAGAGTTGGGTTCGTTCATAACTTTGGCCCTTTGGCACCGAACCGACTGAAATTTTGGATTCATACTAAAAATGACGTTCTGTACACGAATCACTCTAAATATCATCCAAAAGACGCATTGTAAATTTCTTCATACAAAATTATTACAGTATTATGGGCTCATTTTCAGAGTTGGATACGTAAGAAAGAACGCAAGATTTATACAATAGTAGACTCAGAGATTTAGAAACTAAGAAATGTGTTATGTAGGATTTTAAGGTAATATGAATTTTGTGTAGGTAGAACCTATACCTTTTGTCATCCGACCGCTGTCTTCTCAGAGCAAGTAGAACTCCATTGCTGGATATTGGATATTGGAGAAGGATTTAGAGGTCATGTATATAAAAGACGCATATTTTACTAGTGAAAATTAATGTTGACTTTATTGCAGTTTGCAAGGGAAAATTGAACGAAGGAAATTGTAAATAAAACATAAATACCTTGAGCAATTATTAACTGATGTAGAAAGAGAGAGTCAACCAATTACGATTTATTTTTAACACCGCACACGTCCCGTCGCCGTGACAGTCGTGACATTCCTCCAAAAGACGACAGCAATCCCCAAGACACCGTCCAGCACGTCATCCAACGGCGTGTAGAAAATCTCGCCGGCCAAAGCAGTGCAAAGCCGCTTCATTCAAAGGGATTCCACCCAACAACCAGGCACAGCAGATATACACCCATCAGGCGGTGTGTAGAAACTCTCGCCGGCAAATGCAGTGCAAAGCCGCTTCATTCAAAGGGATTGCACCCAACAACCAGGCACAGCAGATATACCCCCCATCAGGCGGTAGGTAGAAAATCTCGCCCGCCACAGCAGAGCAAAGCCGCTTCATTCAAAGGGATTCCTCCCAGCAACCAGGCACAGCGGATATACACTCATCAGGCGGTGTGTCGAAACTCTCGCCGGCCAAAGCAGAGCAAAGCCGCTTCAATACATCCCCCGTTGATTACCGATTAAAATTCACTTCCGCACGCGGTTCAAACAATCGCTCGGCATCCGGCGAGAAATAAAATAAAATAAACAGGCTTCTATGCCATTTGAGTCGTCACACGCTCACAGAAAGAAACAATAAACTCATTCTAGGCTACATCGCACTAGAATTCTTGATCACCAAAACTCTCCTCCAAAATCTCCCCTCGCCTCGAAAAATTACGTGATGTCTGCCGCCATCTTTCCTCCAATGACGTTTCCGTCGCCGTGCTAGTTTGGCCAACCAACAAAGTTAAAAAAAAAAGAAAAAATAAATAAAGCATAGACAATAAACAGTACCTATTTTGAGTAGTACCTGCTCACGAAATAGATATGTTACCAATGAAAGAAAAAAGAAGGAATAAATGATTTATAAAATAGCAGACTTTAAGATACAAAGTAAAAATATTTGGGACTTTTATAGCATTTTCAGGTAATTTTTTAATTTGGGCTTAAATTCCTGCATATTTTCGATGTTTTTTAATTTTAATGGGAGGTTGTTATAATAGATTATGCCCAGATAAAGATAGGAATTTTGGATGTGCTTAGTATTAAATTTAGGAATTTTAATAGTTTTCTGGTATCTTGCTGATGTATTGAATTGGAAGTTACGAGTATTTAACTGTATTTATTTGTAAATTTGAAGAATTGAATATTTTTTATAGATTTTGTCTATTATAGGCACATTGAATATTGAAAAAAGAATTTCAGTAGGAAATTTAGATGGTTTTTTAAAGATTACCTTAATTATCAACCTTTGAACAATTTTGAGGGGATTTAAAATATTGTCAGATGTTCCTCCCCAGCCAATAATACCATATTGCAATATAGATTGAACAGTTGCATAAGTACACTCTTTTTAGGTTTTCTAAGCTAAGAATATTTCTAAGTGTAATAAATATATAAATACATTTCCTAATCCTTTTGACGAGTTCACAAATATGTGTTTTCCATTTAAAATGTTGATCTATATATACACCAAGATATTTGATTTTGGGAGTTGGACTAAGTATAGCACAATCTTGATTGCAGTTAGTTTTATTACATTTACTTTGGTGTATTATGATGTTTAAATTTGGTTCTAATTTGAATTTATTGATATAGAGAATGGGATAAATTTTGTTTTTTCAGTGTTTAGAGAGAGGAGATTTTTATCGAACCAATTTTTCAATATGTTAATATCAATGTAAGCTAGATTATTAACAGTATTCCAATCCGTACCTTCAATTCTTATGACAGTATCGTCAGCATAAGATATTATTTTTCCGTTTAGTTTTTGTATGAATATGTCATTAACATAGATAATAAACAGTAACGGTCCCAGGACTGTACCTTGAGGTATGCCGAAATGACTCATTTTTGGTGAACTAAGCACACCATTAATTTTTACAACTTGGGGACGTTTGAAAAGGTAGCTTTTTATCCATTCTAGAGCTGAACCATTTAATCCAATGTTTCTTAATTTACTTATAAGTTTGTCATGTGATATACTGTCAAATGCTTTTTTGAGATCTATAAAAATTCCCAGGCATTTAAATGATTTATCTAATGAACTATGTACAAGGCTACTTAATTTCGCAATTGCATCTTGTGTGCTTCTACCTTCCATAAAACCAAACTGGTTTTCATTAATTATATCGTTGCATTTTATAAATTGGCTCATTCTTTTTTTAACTAGTTTTTCAAAAATTTTTGCTATATTTGAGATTACTGATATGGGACGGTAATTGTTTACTTCTTCTGGATTACCTGACTTAAATATTGGGGTAATAGTAGTTTGTTTGTAAATTGATGGAAATACTCCGCTTTGGAAACTTGTATTTATTATATGCATTAATGGCTTAGAAATTTGATTTTTTATGTTTTTTAAAATATCAACCGTGACTGCATCAAAGCCCGGAGCAGATCCTCCTTTCATATCGGTTATGATAGAAACTATTTCGTCCTCTGTGGTGACTTCAAATTTTTTGACTTCAAACAGTCTGGAGATGTTATAATATTTGGATCAATGTGAATGAGATTGGCGAGATTTTTCCCAACATTTGCAAAGAAAGTGTTAAATATATTTGCAGCTTTTGAGGGGTTTTCTTTACAGCATGTTTTTGAGTTATCATGATTAATAGCATTGATTTCGTTATTATTGTTCTTTTTCTTGTCAATTATTTCATTTACAACCGTCCATACTCTTTTACTATCATTTTCAGCTAGATCCAACTTCCGTTTATAGTAACTTTCTTTAGTATGTTTTATGATATATGTAAGTTTATTTTTATATGCTCTAAAGTGATTAAGTAAGTTTTTATTATTAGGTTGTTGATTTGTTAATTTATAAAGAGCTTGCTTACGTCGTACAGATACTATTAATCCATGAGTAATCCATGGTTTTATAGGTTTGAAGTTAGACAGTTTGTGTTTGGGAATTATATTTTTTGACGAGTCATTTATGTATTTAGATATTTTTTCTTCAAATATTTTACAGCAGATATTGACATCATTACATTGTAATAATTCGATCCAATTTTCTGATTGAAATTTGTTTTTTAATGTATCCATAATAAGTACTTTTTTGGAAGATTTTGTTTGTTTAAATGATGGCAATTATTGGATTGCTGGTTTTGTGGTTAAAAATACAAGAATAATGATCAGTGATAGTTGTGTGAATGACAGCTGCTGTTATATTTTGGATATCCGGTATATTTGTAAAAATATGATCTAAGCATGAAGGTCGTTGACCTCGAACGTCTCTAGTGTACGAATTTATGCACGATAAATAATTGAGTTCTGCTAACATGTTGAGATAGCTATCTTTATCCTTACTAGAATAGTCGCTTGCGATATTTAAATTCATATCTCCAACAAAAACATTGTTTTTATTTCTAAAATTTAATAAAATATTTTTTAATTCATCAATAAAGTGTGACACTATCGACCTATGTGTTCGATAAATAGCAATAATGTTATAATGTTTATTTATGTCTTTAAATTCAATATTTAATATGTTAAAATTACTAATACTGTGAGTCTCTTTAATATTAAGTACATTGTATTGGTTAGATACAAATATTCCAATACCAGAGTTTTTGTTTAACTTCGTTGTTGTTGTGTAGTAAGAGTTGGGTTCGGTCATAACTTTGGCCTATGACACAAAACGGACTGAAATTTTGGGTTCTTGCTTAAACTTACGTTTTGTACCCGAATCACCCAAAATATCCTGCAAAAGACGCATTGTTTATTTCTTCATTCTAAATTATTTTGGGCTCATCTTCAGAGTTTGGTTCGGGCATAACTTCGGCCCTATGTCACCGAACGGACTGAAATTTTGGGTTCTTACTAAAAATGACGTTTTGTACACGAATCACTTAAAATATCCTCCAAATGACGAATCGTAAATTTCTCTATTCAAAATTATTACCGTACTATGGGCTCATTTTCAGAGTTTGCTTCGGTCATAACTTTGGCCTATGACACAAAACGGACTGAAATTTTTGGTTCTTACTGAAAATGAGGTTTTGTACCCGAATCAAACCAAAATATCCTGCAAAAGACGAATTGTTTATTTCTTCATTCAAAATTATTTTCGGCTCATTTTCAGAGTTTTATTCGGTCATAACTTTGACCCTATGACTGAAATTTTGGATTCATAATAAAAATTACGTTCTGTACACGATCCACTCAAAATATCATCCAAATGACGCATCGTAAATTTCTTCATTCAAAATTATTTCCGTATTATGGTCTCATTTTCAGAGTTTGGTTCGGTCATAACTTTGGCCCTATGTCACCGAACGGACTGTAATTTTGGGTTCTTACTAAAAATGATGTTTTGTACCCGAATTACCAAAATATCCTCCAAAATACGCATTGTAAATGTCATCATACAAAATTACTACAGTATTATGGGCTCATCTTCAGATTTGGGTTTTGTCATAACTTTGACCCTATAGCATCTTCCCTACTGAAATTTCGAATTTTCACTAGAAATGACGTTCTGTACCGGAATGACCCAAAATATCTTCCAAAAGACGCATTGTTAATTTCTTTATACAAAATTATTCCCGTAGAATGGGCTCACTTTCAGAGTTTGGTTCGGTCATAACTTTGACCCTAGAGCATCGTACCAACTGAAATTTTTGATTTTCACTAGAAATGACGTTCTGTACCCGAATCACCCAAAATATTCTCCGAAAGACGCATTGTAAATGTCTTCATACAAAGTTATTACAGTATTATGGGCTCATTTGCAGAGTTGGGTTCGTTCACAACTTTGGCCCTTTGGCACCGAACCGACTGAAATTATGGATTCATACTAAAAATGACGTTCTGTATACGAATCACTCTAAATATCATCCAAAAGACGCATTGTAAATTTCTTCATGCAAAATTATTACAGTATTATGGGGTCATTTTCAGAGTCGGGTTCGGTCATAACTTTGGCCCTATGGCACCGAACCGACTGAAATTTTGGGTTCTTTCTGTACACGAATCACTCTAAATATCATCCAAAAGACGCATTGTAAATTTCTTCATGCAAAATTATTACAGTATTTTGGGCTCATTTTCAGAGTTGGGTTCGGTCATAACTTTGGCCCTATGACAACGAACGGACTGAAATTTTGGGTAAGAACCCAAATCCAAACGTCATTTATAGTTCTTACTATAAATGACGTTTGGTACCCGAATCACTTAAAATATCCTCCAAATGACGAATCGTAAATTTCTTTATTCAAAATTATTACCGTACTATGGGCTCATTTTCAGAGTTTGGTTCGGTCATAAATTTGGCCCTATGACACCAAACGGACGGAAATTTTTGGTTCTTATTAAAAATGACGTTTTGTACCCGAATCACCAAAGTATCCCCCAAAAGACGCATTGTAAATCTCTTCATACAAAATTATTACAGTATTACGGGCTCATCTTCAGAGTTGGGTTCTGTCATTACTTTGGCCCTATAACATCTTCCCAACTTAAATTTAGAATTTTCACTAGAAATGACGTTCTGTTCCCGAATGACCCAAAATACCTTCCAAAAGACGCATTGTTAATTTCTTCATACAAAATTATTCCAGTAGAAAAGGCTCATTTTCAGAGTTTGGTTCGGTCAACACTTTGACCCTATAGCATCGTACCTACTGAAATTTTTGATTTTCACTAGAAATGTCGTTCTGTACCCGTATCATTCAAAATATTCTCCAAAAGACGCATTGTCAATGTCTTCATAAATTATTACAGTATTATGGGCTCATTTGCAGAATTGGGTTCGTTCATAACTTTTGCCCTATGGCACCGAACCGACTGAAATTTTGGGTTCTTTCTGTACACGAATCACTCTAAATATCATCCAAAAGACGCATTGTAAATTTCTTCATGCAAAATTATTACAGTATTTTGGGCTCATTTTCAGAGTTGGGTTCGGTCATAACTTTGGCCCTATGACAACGAACGGACTGAAATTTTGGGTAAGAACCCAAATCCAAACGTCATTTATAGTAAGAACTATAAATGACGTTTTGTACCCGAATCACATAAAATATCCTCCAAATGACGAATCGTAAATTTCTTTATTCAAAATTATTACCGTACTATGGGCTCATTTTCAGAGTTTGGTTCGGTCATAAATTTGGCCCTATGACACCAAACGGACGGAAATTTTTGGTTCTTATTAAAAATGACGTTTTGTACCCGAATCACCAAAGTATCCCCCAAAAGACGCATTGTAAATCTCTTCATACAAAATTATTACAGTATTACGGGCTCATCTTCAGAGTTGGGTTCTGTCATTACTTTGGCCCTATAACATCTTCCCAACTTAAATTTAGAATTTTCACTAGAAATGACGTTCTGTTCCCGAATGACCCAAAATACCTTCCAAAAGACGCATTGTTAATTTCTTCATACAAAATTATTCCCGTAGAATGGGCTCACTTTCAGAGTTTGGTTCGGTCATAACTTTGACCCTAGAGCATCGTACCAACTGAAATTTTTGATTTTCACTAGAAATGACGTTCTGTACCCGAATCACCCAAAATATTCTCCGAAAGACGCATTGTAAATGTCTTCATACAAAGTTATTACAGTATTATGGGCTCATTTGCAGAGTTGGGTTCGTTCACAACTTTGGCCCTTTGGCACCGAACCGACTGAAATTATGGATTCATACTAAAAATGACGTTCTGTATACGAATCACTCTAAATATCATCCAAAAGACGCATTGTAAATTTCTTCATGCAAAATTATAACAGTATTATGGGGTCATTTTCAGAGTCGGGTTCGGTCATAACTTTGGCCCTATGGCACCGAACCGACTGAAATTTTGGGTTCTTTCTGTACACGAATCACTCTAAATATCATCCAAAAGACGCATTGTAAATTTCTTCATGCAAAATTATAACAGTATTTTGGGCTCATTTTCAGAGTTGGGTTCGGTCATAACTTTGGCCCTATGACAACGAACGGACTGAAATTTTGGGTAAGAACCCAAATCCAAACGTCATTTATAGTAAGAACTATAAATGACGTTTTGTACCCGAATCACTTAAAATATCCTCCAAATGACGAATCGTAAATTTCTTTATTCAAAATTATTACCGTACTATGGGCTCATTTTCAGAGTTTGGTTCGGTCATAAATTTGGCCCTATGACACCAAACGGACGGAAATTTTTGGTTCTTATTAAAAATGACGTTTTGTACCCGAATCACCAAAGTATCCCCCAAAAGACGCATTGTAAATCTCTTCATACAAAATTATTACAGTATTACGGGCTCATCTTCAGAGTTGGGTTCTGTCATTACTTTGGCCCTATAACATCTTCCCAACTTAAATTTAGAATTTTCACTAGAAATGACGTTCTGTTCCCGAATGACCCAAAATACCTTCCAAAAGACGCATTGTTTATTTCTTCATACAAAATTATTCCAGTAGAAAAGGCTCATTTTCAGAGTTTGGTTCGGTCAACACTTTGACCCTATAGCATCGTACCTACTGAAATTTTTGATTTTCACTAGAAATGTCGTTCTGTACCCGTATCACCCAAAATATTCTCCAAAAGACGCATTGTCAATGTCTTCATAAATTATTACAGTATTATGGGCTCATTTGCAGAATTGGGTTCGTTCATAACTTTTGCCCTATGGCACCGAACCGACTGAAATTTTGGGTTCTTTCTGTACACGAATCACTCTAAATATCATCCAAAAGACGCATTGTAAATTTCTTCATGCAAAATTATTACAGTATTTTGGGCTCATTTTCAGAGTTGGGTTCGGTCATAACTTTGGCCCTATGACAACGAACGGACTGAAATTTTGGGTAAGAACCCAAATCCAAACGTCATTTATAGTAAGAACTATAAATGACGTTTTGTACCCGAATCACTTAAAATATCCTCCAAATGACGAATCGTAAATTTCTTTATTCAAAATTATTACCGTACTATGGGCTCATTTTCAGAGTTTGGTTCGGTCATAAATTTGGCCCTATGACACCAAACGGACGGAAATTTTCGGTTCTTATTAAAAATGACGTTTTGTACCCGAATCACCAAAGTATCCCCCAAAAGACGCATTGTAAATCTCTTCATACAAAATTATTACAGTATTACGGGCTCATCTTCAGAGTTGGGTTCTGTCATTACTTTGGCCCTATAACATCTTCCCAACTTAAATTTAGAATTTTCACTAGAAATGACGTTCTGTTCCCGAATGACCCAAAATACCTTCCAAAAGACGCATTGTTAATTTCTTCATACAAAATTATTCCAGTAGAAAAGGCTCATTTTCAGAGTTTGGTTCGGTCAACACTTTGACCCTATAGCATCGTACCTACTGAAATTTTTGATTTTCACTAGAAATGTCGTTCTGTACCCGTATCACCCAAAATATTCTCCAAAAGACGCATTGTCAATGTCTTCACAAATTATTACAGTATTATGGGCTCATTTGCAGAATTGGGTTCGTTCATAACTTTTGCCCTTTGGCACCGAACCGACTGAAATTTTGGATTCATACTAAAAACGACGTTCTGTACACGAATCAATCAAAATATCATCCAAAAGACGCATTGTAAATGTCTTCATACAAAATTATTACAGTATTATGGGCTCATTTTCAGAGTTGGGTTCGGTCATAACTTTGGCCCCAGAGCATCGTACCAACTAAAATTTTGGTTTTTTACTAGAAATGACGTTCTGTACCCGAATCACCCAAAATATCTTTCAAAAGACGCATCGTAAATTTCTTCATTCAAAATTTATTCCGTATTATTGGCTCCCCAAATATTGATGCCCAGGTTTCCGTTTTAAGATTTGTTCTTAAAATTTCCATATTTAAATGTTTTTTTTTCATATTTTTTCTTGTCAATTTTGTTAGAGTTGGAACTGCTTTTATCAATGTTGGTAAAAAATATACAGGTATAGTGATCGGTTGTGCTGTTTTCCATAATATTGACATGTTTTTTCATTGTTATTTGAGTTGCACCATATGTGATCGATGCAGGAAGGGGTTTGTCCACTGACATTCCGTGTTGCATTATTTATAAATGATTTATAGTTTAGCGATGTCATTACATTTATATAATCTTCCTTTATCTTACCTTTTGCCTCATTGAAAATGTTCACCTTAAAATCGCCTGTGACAACGTTACAAGTACCTTTTAGTTGTAGCAATAACTGTTCCAACTCTATAATAAAACTGTTAGGATTCGATCCGTGTGTGCGGTAGATAGCTATGATATTTTATATAACTTCATTCACTTTTAAGTTCAGTTTTAGACAGTTAGCAAGCTTCATGTTGATTTCAGTGATTGTGACGTTATTGTGTTTGTTTAAGATGAAAACAACAATACCACAGTTCTTAATAATATGTGTTGTGGACGAATAATATGTATAATCATCAGGGATCTCGTAATGCGGTAGCATTATTTATATTTAAGTGTGCTTCTGTTAAAACAATGAGGTCCGGTAAAGTTTCAAGGAGATTTAATGTTAATACAAATTCTTCGAAATTTTTTTGCTAACTTTTGATGTTTTGGTGCAGAACAATGAATGCATTTGGAACGTTTTTTAATAGTTCATTACATTGTTTTGAGTCTTCGCAAGTGTATTGTGAAACATCTGTTAAGTTATCAATTTCTTCGGTTAGAAAATCATCCATAACTTATTCATAATTGATTCTTTGCTGTGCTATGATAGACATTCTTTTCCGGTAAGTACATATTTCACTATTTGCACAATGTTGGGTATTGTTTTTTGTTCCGAATAATTTGTTGTTATTGTCACAGTTGTAGCATTTGACACTATCTTTACTTTTTTCTCATTCGCTTAATTTGTGATTTTTTGAGCAATGTATGCATCTGGGCTTATTCATTTTATTTAGGCATTTAATGGATGTGTGTCCGAATCCAACGCAATGAAAGCACTGCATCAAAGGGTCGCAATCCTCTATGTGCGCACGGACAAAGCCTATATTGATTCTTTGTTTATGTAGTAGCATTTTCTGAATAGGACCAGTTGTTTCAATTATTACATTACTATAGCATGGTACCAACTAAAATTTTTTATTTTCACTAGAAATGACGTTCTGTACCCGACGCACTTAAAATATACCCCAAAAGACGCATTGTAAATGTCTTCATACAAAATTATTATAGTTTTATGGGCTCATTTTCAGAATTGGGTTCGGTCATTACTTTGACCCTATGACTGAAATTTTGGATTCATACTAAAAATGACGTCCTGTACACTAATCACTGAAAATATCATCCAAAAGACGTATCGTAAATTTCTTCATTCAAAATTATTACCGTATTATGGGCTCATTTTCAGAGTTGGGTTCGGTCATAACTTCGGGCTTTTAGCATCGTACCAACTGAAATTTTTGATTTTCACTAGAAATGACGTTCTGTACTTGTTAAGATTTCAGGTACTGAAATATTAATATTTGTGATTGTCACCCTAATGGTTGTGGCAACATTTTTTTGTGTTGGCAATTGCCAGGGCGAGTTCGTATTGCCACGGATTTTAATTCCTTCTTCTCTTGTTACCATCCGTCTTGGGCGGGTCGTTTTTGGCAAAACGTCTGCTGCCAGGTTTTCACTTCATGTGGGTTATAAAACCGCGGAGAGAGATAGCATCATTGAGCTCACCCTACATGAGCTACCCTACGGGTCTTTTTATTGTGTGAATAAAGACCAATTATTCAAAAGCTGGAGTTATTATTGAAGAGTTACTCCAGCCACACTTCCCGTTGGAATCTGGTGTTACCACGCCGGATTGCTCTGTCAGGAGAGCGGAAGTACAGATCCTGAACATTGGTCCTTCGAGACGGATGATCATTATTTGGATTGATTCATTCAAGCTGGGTGATCATTATTTGGATTGATCCATTTGAGACGGAAGATCATTATTTGGAGTGGCCCAGTCAGGCCTCATCATCATCGGGAGTGGTCCAGTCGGCGTCCTCATCACCATCATTGGATTGATCAAGCGAGCCTCATCACGACGCTCGCATGCACAGAAAATCAGGTTGTAGCCTTCCTTTCATTGTCCTTTCAAATTCCATTTTAATAAGCTAAAAATCTGTGTAGATGCCACATTATTTCGTATTGATTATATCGAATTACATTCGGGTGTTCATAATCAGATGCTTCCAATATAGCATAAATTTATTGGTGATAATAATTTTTATTGTTGTATTCAGTCTGCCGAATAACTTTGCTTTGCCTACCTACATTTCTAGCCACGCGTTTGCAAGTTTCGTCTTTGTATGCCATAGTATTGTGATTGGGTTCTCTATGATCTATAGTATTAATCATTTTTGTTCACGTCAAACCGCGTCAAACTGCCGTATTGTCAGGGGCGTATATCTCTGTATTAACCTTGAAACTCCAAAAAATATCGGGTCCATAGATGAACTGAATTGTAGATAGTAGGTAAACGGAAATGACAAATACGCCATTGAACCAGCATATCCGGTTTGGTTTATGATTGCATTTGTCAGAGTGAGTAGTCAGTCGCGTTATACCAATACGTAAATATTTTGATTTTAAAATGGTTCTTGCAAAAGCACTTCGAGGAAGTTTTAAAAAGCCGTGCTGCGTTAAAGGCTGTGTGGACAGATATTCGATTCGACATAGATATCCCAACTACATAATTAAAGAAAGTCAGTTTCGTGAGTGGTCGTAATGACGACGAAAATGCAGGTGATAATCTCTCATCCGTTATTACATTTGTTTTTATGTTTCATTTTGTTGTTTTTTTGCCTAAAACTGTATTTACTTTTCATTGTAGACCCCAACTCGACAAAATATCACGACATTAAGTATTATGAAGCCAAGGGACCACGATTACGTCAAACATCATAAAGGTATGTAATCTTAAATTGCATCATTATTCTTTTTTATATTTATTCAGATTTAATTCATGTTTGCTGAGGACAAAGTTGTGGAAATTATTGCAAAACGTAAAATCGCAAATGGTATAACGCTATGGTTTGTTCACAAACCTTGGTTAATTATATTGATTTCAGTGCATAATGACTTCCCAAGGGCCATCGGTGTGGTTGTTCCTACCAGGGAAAAAATAAAGTAGTTTTTGTTCCAAAATTTTAGCTAATTCATACATATATTTATTTCAGATCAAAATGTCTACGAAGGCACCAGCAGTGAGATTGTTCCTGCCGAAGGAGTCCCAGGAGTTAACGAAGGTATGTACATTTTGTATACTTAGGCACACTGAATAAAGGACGGTCTGAGTAAATGAACTTGCACCATTTCCAATGCCTTTAGGCATCTACGGTACCTACCTGACCAGTGAATCAGATACTTGAGACGGGCCATGTCAAAAGTAAGAATAATAGAAGAGTATGTATGAGACGATGAATGAATGTGAGTGAGGCAAAGAGTATGTACCAAGACCGAGTTGTTTGGCAGTCCGTCCTCTCTGCCTACCGCTGCGGGGAAACGGCGTGATGGTTAGTTAAGTACATATGGCATGCCCCAGACGTTCGCTATTTGGATAATATTTTGTTTTAAGAATCCAAAAAGTTTATTACAAAGCTCCTGGATATTTGTTGAAAGGGAAAAAGTATTCTACTTTTTGTTTCCAAACTTTGGTTAATGTGTTAAATATATTTATTTCAGAACAAACCTTCTACCTAGGGACCAGCAGTGAGGTTATTCCTACCAAAGGGATACCAGGAGTTAACGAAGGTATGTATATTTGTTTTATATTTCTTGAAAGGGAAAAAAAAAGTTAAGTTATTAAATAAAGTAGTTGTAACTTGCCTCGCAAATTTTTAGTGACAGGGTGTCTGCTGCCCTAGAAGCATTAAACCATATACGTCCAGAGGCGTTTACTAAAAATCCATTGGACACTCACGAGTTTTGAAATTCTTTGATATACTATTCGATAAGTGTCAATGGAACTTCATTTCACCCCAAAGGGGGCAAAAAATATCACGTGGCTTTATCAAATGACTCCCCCCACTTTCAATATTGTGGAATGAGTTGTTGCAAATATTGCGCACGGTGAAATACGTCCATCAGACGACCACGGCATGATGGAGTTGTGGAAATTTCTCGAAAATATAGGTTTCAAATATTTAAAATGTAGATATCTAAACCAAGATCCATTAGAAAACTTTTTCGGTTCGATACAAAGTCGTGGGGTCCGAAATCCGTCCGCTACCTTATTTTCAGCAGCCTATAAATCATTAATGATTTGTAATTTGTGGTCCGCACGTTCAACGGGTATGAATTGCGAAGCTGACAATTCAGCCGTCCTTCTGTCTAACATAGCAGATTTTATTTACACCCAATCTCCAACTTTAAATCTAAATTTAATGTCTTTTTTAACCATAGCGGACAAAGATGCCGAATTTGGTGAAATTTTAGATTCATTTTCCATACAAAAAATGAGTATTGACGCCTATGTCACTGGATTTTTGTTAAAAAAGGTGTTGAAATATATTAGAAATTGTAAAGAATGCAAATCATCTTGCATTGGTGAACCGTATGATTCCTTAAATGCCTTTATTCTGAGCCGTGAATACCGCATCACGGAAAGGCTCGGCCTTAATTATCTAACAAAAAATTTTGGGGATCGCTGGCAACGGTTAATACGCACTTTTTTTTGAAAAAATCTTTTGATTCACCTTAATTACATTAAAAGACAACTATTTGCATTGGGGGAAGTGGAAAATATTTTTGTGTAACATGGTTTGTGATACAAAAGAAAGTTTTTTTTTTTTTTTACATAAGCTCCACACAGGAGGCCCTGAGGCAAATAATTTCCCTGAGGGCCTATGTCATCTTTAGGGATGCTGTGTGGAGGGTCTTTTAGGGAAAGGAAGGAGAGGAGGGTTCTGGGAAGGAAAAGGGTTTAAGGGGTGGGTAGGAATCTGGGGTTCAGTGTGTCCTGGTCATCAGACCTAAACACACCTCATCCCATGAACCCGGGCACCTCTGCTAAATCACCAAACGTAGCGAACCACTTGGGGTGACCTATGGCAGAGGTGTTGGTTATCCAATAAAGGTTCCCGGGGCGGCGGTACCCATTCCCGCCTCCCAAATTGAAAATTGGGTGTGCCCCTTTATAACGCCTACTCGCGTCAAGGCAAGAAAAACATCCCAGTTTTCAAGTAGTTTAGCGGCTACGCGTTTGTGTAACATGGTTTGTGATTCTGGCGTTCAATCTCACAAGACAAAAGCTAATTTTAATTCTACGTAATGAAATTTAGGATGAAATATTTTCCACTTCCCCCAATGCAAATAGTTGCCTTTTAATGTAATTAAGGTGAATCAAAAGGTTTTTTAAAAAAAAGTGCATATTAACCGTTGCCAGCGATCTCCAAAAATTAATGAATTTTGCACTAAACGCTTTGAATATTCGTTGTGTCATTGAGAATGTACTAAATCATTATTGCGAAAATATACATCTTGTGCCCATTATAAAAAATACAATTTTCAAATATGTATGTTTTGATTGGATTAATTGACAAGACCATAAAAAAAATTTGACAGAATCTATTGTGAAATTCGCCGTGCCCTTTAATATTAATGTTTGGTGCGGAGATATTAATAAAAAAATATCTGAAAAAGATACCAGACCCTATGATGGACCTGATTCCATGAGGAAAAATGCAATGTTGAGGTACACAAAATATTCTAAGTATAGAAAAAAATGGTCGTCTTAGTATTTTTTTTTCCTTATTTACATATATTTATATTAACATTTATATACATACATATCTCAACTCAACCTATTGTAGTAATATATTGTTTGTCAAATTCTGTGTCTTTATGGGGGCGCTTAGTACTTTCTTGAATATCTTTCAACACCTTCTTTAATTAAAATATGTTTAGTATTTACATATTTTTGTATAAATTTTTTGTGCTTACATATTTTGACCGTGCATCAACTGAGGAGATGACTCCCAAGGCAGCAGCTGCATAACCCTCCCGCGCCTCCCCCGTTGCCATGAGCAGGCCCGAAGACTGACCGTAGCGGACCGGTGCCCTTACACCCTGCCTCTGGTGACCCGATGCTCACTTTTTTCCCTAGGGTCTTCAGGTTTCTTTCCCCCTTAATCCCAACATTCTCTTCGAGGGCCTACCGGGAAGCCGGCTTGGGATGCTGACGCCGAGTCTTGCTTGCAACTGGATTGATGGCTCCGCTCATCCTCGGCGGGACTGCCTTCTCTCAGAAGGAACTTTTCTTCCTTTATATTAATAAACTTTTATTTCAGATACATCAAGTGGCGGAGATGAGACGTGATACAGAGAAATAAATAATTAACAACATGTACGCACTCGCATACTGCCTGCTAACAATGTATGCCTGGACATTGGAGGTCTAGAGTCATTTTAATAAAAATTAGAGTCTTAGTCCTGACGTGTACGGTGAAGGAGGAAATCATCTGTTTCCTTAGAACGCTGTGGGAAAGTGGTTGGCAACCTCCAATGTTTACATGTTTTTGTATAAAGCTCTTTGTTTTTGTGTTTTTAAATTTTTTTTTAGTGTACTGTTTTTGTGCTTGTAATTTGTCCTATTATTTTTTTATGTATTTGTATTTATTGTCTAGAGTCATTTTAATAAAAAGTAGAGTCTTTACAAAAAAAAAAATAGAATCCTGACGTGTACGGTGAAGGAGGAAACCGTCTGTTTCCTTAGAACGCTGTGGGAAAGTGGTTGGCAACCTCCAATGTTTACATATTTTTGTATAAAGCTCTTTGTTTTTGTGTTTTTAAATTTTTTTTTTGTGTACTGTTTTTGTGCTTGTAATTTGTCCTATTATTTTTTATGTATTTGTATTTATTGTACATTTTATAGAAAAGATTACAGAGTTAGCGTATTAAGCCAAATAATGTATTAATGGATATTCCGTTGGATATATGAACAATTATATAATACTGTTAATTATATGACAAGTACAATGAATGAACACATTATGGCCCAGTCAGCGTTAATTTCTGACTCATGCTCAATCTATGGGTGGAACCTCCTACTCTGCATTTTTATGTATTGTTTATCCATTGTCTTTTTAAAAATAAAAAAATATTTAAAACATGCACCTGTGAGTTTTTCATTTTTCTAATGTATTGATTTTTCATCTCCTCAGGATAACAGGTTTCCATCTGACAAAGCTCCCTCCTGAGAAAATGAGCTGTAAAAAAACTATGTAAATCTCATTTCCTCGGAACCATCTTTGGCACATGAAACCTTGTTGTCCTGGGGAAAAGTTTTTTTTTCATTTTTTCTGCTTTTCAATTTTTTTTTTAATAATTTATTGGGCTAATAAAGTAGGGCGAGTATATTGTCTATGGCAGGCCTTGTACCATTGTCTATGACAAATGGCCTTAAACTCCCTTCTACCAAGATCGGGATTGTTTTTCCGTGGTGAAGTTGGTGTCGACATTTGTCCCATAGAAAAGGCCCGAAGATATCGATCTAGGGATTGGTATATTTATGCGTATTGTGTTTTCAGTTTTTAAATCAAGTTAGTGTTATTTCGTTAAAAAATGGAACTCGACAGGTTGATTAAACGGCGCGGGGTTTTGAAAGGTTCATTAACGAGATTCGAAACCTATTTAAGCAACGAAAATGATATTACACCTGGCGTATTGTCATCGAGGTTAGACGCCATCAAGCCTTCTCTGATAGAATTCTCCAAAATTCAGCTGGAGATTGATTTATTGAACAAATCAGAAGATAATGACGCGAGGGATAATTTTGAAGGTACATATTTTAATATAATTGCATTAGGACAGGAAATGTTATCAAAATTTAAGAAGATTGAAAATGTCCCAAATATCTCAGTAAATTTACCACCAATCTCGGGTAAAGTTCGGTTTATGGGCCAAATTCCTAAAAAATCAAACTAGTTATTTTTATACTAACTATGGGCCGGGGAATCCGAATCTGAAAGAATTAGGCGGCGGCAAGCAATATTAACTTAATTACACGACTTAAAAATTTTCTATACACACACATGAAAATAATCATTCCGGAAGTATTTTGACACATGTAGTACAAAGATCATAGAAAAACACGATAACATAGATGTTTTTACCACACAAAATTAAGTGTTGCCATTAAGCAGTAATATTTATAACGTAAAATAACATGTTTATATTTTAAGTACTTATTTTTTATAATTGATTCTCAAATATTTTAGGAAGGTACACCAACTAGTATTGTGGAGTTTTTATGCCTTGACGCGAGTAGGCGTTATAAAGGGGCACGTTCTTTTGTATCACAAACCATGTTACATAAACCCGGCATAGCTGCTAAACTACTTGAAAACAGGGATGTTTTTTTGCCGTGACGCGAGCAGGCGGTATAAAGGGGCACAAACCATGTTACACAAACCTAGCGTAGCCGCTAAACTACTCTAAAACAGGGATGTTTTTTTGCCGTGACGCGAGCAGGCGGTATAAAGGGGCACAAACCATGTTACACAAACCTAGCGTAGCCGCTAAACTACTCGAAAACAGGGATGTTTTTTTGCCGTGACGCGAGCAGGCGGTATAAAGGGGCACAAACCATGATACACAAACCTAGCGTAGCCGCTAAACTACTTGAAAACAGGGATGTTTTTTTGCCGTGACGCGAGCAGGCGGTATAAAGGGGCACAAACCATGTTACACAAACCTAGCGTTAGGTTAGGGACGCGAGCAGGCGGTATAAAGGGGCACAAACCATGTTACACAAACCTAGCGTAGCCGCTAAACTACTTGAAAACAGGGATGTTTTTTTGCCGTGACGCGAGCAGGCGGTATAAAGGGGCACAAACCGTGTTACACAAACCTAGCGTAGCCGCTAAACTACTTGAAAACAGGGATGTTTTTTTGCCGTGACGCGAGCAGGCGGTATAAAGGGGCACAAACCATGTTACACAAACCTAGCGTTAGGTTAGGTTAGGTTAGGTTAGGTTAGGGACGCGAGCAGGCGGTATAAAGGGGCACAAACCATGTTACACAAACCTAACGTTAGGTTAGGTTAGGTTACGCATTTTTAAGACTACGAATTTTCATACTTTTGGTTTAAGAATACGCCGTTGAGATAGTCGTAATTCATCAGGTTAATGTGTTATGTGAAGAATTATCGTGTCGGAAATTATTGATATAGGGATAAATATTTTTGAGAGCTGGTAACACTGCCGGCACATGTTTTTGTATATTTCTTGTTTTTCTATGATCTTTGTACTGCGTGTGTCAAAATACTTCCGAAATGATTATTTTCATGTGTGTGTGTATAGAAAATTTTAACGTCGTTTAATTCAGTTAATATTGCTTGCCGCCGCCTAATTCTTTCAGATTCGGATTCCCCGGCCCATAGTTAGTATAAAAATAACTAGTTTGATTTTCTAGGAATCAAAATGCTTCCAAAATGGCTATTTTCCTGTATGTGTATAAAAATTTTTAAAGTCGTGTAATTCTGTTAATATTGCTTGCCGCCGCCTAATTCTTTCAGATTCGGATTCCCCGACCCCAAATTAGTATAAAAATAACTAGTTTTATTTTTTAGGAATTTCGCCCATAAACCGAACTTATTCCCCAATCTCTATACCAGTGTTTTCAGGTGACAACCATAAATGGTTGACTTTTAAAAATTCGTTCATTGCCTTAATTCATGATAACAGTAAATTAAATAATGTTCAGAAATTTCATTACCTTATTAGTTATGTGTCCGGAGAGGCACTTGATTTGATTAGTTCTCTAGAAATAACCGGGGATAATTATAGTGCAGCTTGGACAATGCTTATTTCGAGATACGAAAATGTCCGACTTATAGCAAATAGACATTTGAATTTCTTATTTAATTTTACACCGTTAAAACGACAGAATCATCATGAATTACGGAATTTAATTGATCAAGCAAACATTCATTTGAGAGCTTTACACAACTTAAAGCTACCAACAGAACATTGGGATACATTAATCATACATATTCTAACCTCAAAGTTAGATAATCACACACGTAGCCTTTGGGAATCAATAGAGTGTGACAAAGTTTATCCTACATTCGTGCAGTTTAGCAATTTTATTTCACAAAGGTCTCAGATCCTGGAAACTATCCAAGGTGACATTGGTGGAATGCAACAGAAATCGGAACCAGTTGCAACAAAACCAAGGTTTTTTAATTTTAAGGAAAGGAATTCTACAAACAAAGTTATGTTAGCGTCGGGCAACGTTAATTGTATGCTGTGTAATGACAGTCATTTCATTTATTCGTGCAAAATATTTGTTAACAAAGAACCAGCGGCACGAAGAAAACTCGTATCAGAGAACAATTTATGTTATAACTGCCTAAAACCGGGGCACCCTTCAAAGGTGTGCAGGTGGAAGGAAAAATGCAGTGTTTGTGATCGAAAACATCACACTCTGTTACATATCAATACTGATAATGTACAAGCGGGTACTTCAACTGGCAAGGGTCAGTCGGAGGTACCAGTAAATTTAACATGTCATAGTGACATGAACGGGCGGGAAATTTTACTATCTACCGTAATAGTAAAAATAGAAGACGCGTATGGTGGAACACACAAAATACGCGCACTTTTGGATTCGGGTTCAATGTCTAATTTTATTACAAAGGATACTTGTAAAAGATTAAATTTGCATTGTACAAAGTTGAATATACCTGTTTCAGGTTTGCATAATAATTTAATTCATGTAAAGGAAACAGTTGACATTAAATTTAAATCATTATGTTCTCAATACCGGGATGAAATATCTTGTTTGGTATTAGATGAGATTTCTTGCAATCTTCCGCAGACCTTGATTAATCCAAAAATGTTGAACATTCCAGACGGTATCCAGTTAGCTGATCCGCAGTTTTACCAGCCAGCTTCTATTGATATGCTGATCGGAGCAGAGATATTCTGGCAGGTGGTTCGTACGGATCAGATACAGTTAGGAAAGGATAAACCTACATTGCATCGAACGGAGCTAGGCTGGATAATATCAGGAGCTGTACAGAGGCGTCATAATACGAGGCCAGTTAAAGTTTGTCATATTTCATTAAATTCTTTGCAGAATCAAATAGAAAGGTTTTGGAAGGTTGAAGAATATGAAAATAGTAAGCATCACTCTCTGGAAGATAGTGAATGTGAAAAGATTTTCAAAGGCACGCATAAACGCGATGCAAATGGTAGATTTGTAGTCAACTTACCATTTAAATCT
Organism: Limnephilus rhombicus; assembly: GCA_929108145.2. NCBI lineage: Eukaryota > Metazoa > Arthropoda > Insecta > Trichoptera > Limnephilidae > Limnephilus > Limnephilus rhombicus. The sequence goes on from OV815275.1 coordinate 248,335, forward strand.
AACCTATCTCAATTAGGAGATTCATTTAGTATTGCTAAAGGTAGATTAGTGTCAATGGAAAGAAAATTCTTGAGACAACCTAGTTTAAAGGAACAATACTCGGAATTTATTGATGAGTATCTTGCATTAGGTCACATGACTGAATGTGAACCTCCAAAACGCGATGAAACTACTTATTATTTACCACATCACGCTGTATTTAAAGAATCAAGCACAACTACTAAAATTCGTGTTGTTTTTGACGGGTCGGCTAAACCCGCTCGAGGGATTTCTTTGAATCGCGCTCTAATGATTGGGCCCACCATTCAAAATGATATATTTTGTCACTTGGTATTTTTCAGAAAACATCAATATGCAGTCACCGCAGATATTGCAAAGATGTACCGCCAAATTAATATCAACCCGGAACACAGAAATTACCAACGTATATTATGGAGAAAAGATGCGGAGGATTGTTCGAAACACTATATGCTAAACACGGTGACATATGGTTTGGCTCCTTCGCCTTATTTAGCAATACGTTGTCTGCATCAGCTAGGTAATGACGTTTCATTTACTCATCCATTAGCTAGTAAATCCCTTAAGGAAAATTTTTATGTAGATGATTTTCTTTCTGGTAGTGACTCCATTGATACTTGTCACTTGCTTAAATCACAAATCATTAATGCGCTTGCTACAGCAGGCATGGAGATTAGAAAATGGAGGTCTAATGCGCCCTCGATTAATGATTCTAAAGATAATTTAGAATTATTGCCAAATGAATCCAATGAAGCTAAGATTCTCGGATTAATATGGGACACCAAACTTGATGAGTTTACCTATCAGGTAGAAAGCATAGACGCAAAGTTAGAAGTAACAAAACGTCAAGTTTTATCATTAATGTCAAAAGTGTTTGACCCTTTAGGACTGGTAGGCCCAGTAATCATTGTCGGTAAGATAATTATGCAAAGATTGTGGAAGCTAAAAATATCCTGGGATGACAAGCTACCCAATGACCTTTTATTGGCCTGGCAGACTTACACGCTGAGTCTCAGTAAAGCAAATCATATTCGGGTACCGAGAAAAATTTTCTGCTTTAATAAAAAATCTTTTAGCTTACACGGTTTTTGCGATGCATCTCAAGGAGCATATGGCGCTTGTCTGTATTTAAGATCTACCGATGAACACGGCATTCACCAATCACAGTTAATATGCGCTAAATCTCGTGTAGCCCCACTAAAAAATTTATCGTTACCACGTCTTGAGTTATGTGGAGCACAATTATTAGTTAAATTAATGAAGCGGGTGACGGCAGCTCTCCAAGTAACTGTTGACACCACTTTGTGGTGTGATTCGTCAATAACATTGGCTTGGATTGCAGGAGAACCGTACCGTTGGACTACTTTTGTTGCTAACCGCGTATCAGAAATACAACGTGAAGGTGATGGCGCTATATGGCGTCACATTTGTTCAACTGAAAACCCAGCTGACATAATTTCCAGAGGAATAACATCTCAGCAGTTGAAAACATCTTCATTATGGTGGTCAGGACCACCATGGCTCACGTCCGACGAGGATAAGTGGCCACATTCTATATTTGATACTCCCACGGAGTTGCCAGAAACGGCGAGGATAGTTTTGGTTACTAGTAGTCCTGTCGATTGGGAAATATTTAATAATTATTCTTCATTAAGACGACTGAGGCGCGTAGTTGCTTATATGTTACGTTTCATACATAACTGTTCTAAACGAAGACCGATGCGGGTCGACGAGTTTTCTGTAATCGAACTGGAACATGCCATGCATGTATTGATTTTGAACGCTCAGCGATTCGCATTTCATGATGAAATAGCGTCTGTGAGTAATGGAAGATTTGTATCTAGGCGGAGCAAGGTAAAGGCACTAAATCCTTTTATGCAGGATGGGTTGTTGAGGGTTGGAGGTCGACTATCACAATCCGATATTACCTCGCTCTCTCAAAAACATCCAATTTTGTTACCACAAAATCATAAGTTGACTGACTTAATAATAACCCATCTGCATTATGAGAATTTACATTTAGGATGTAATGCTCTGCTCGCATTACTGCGTTTACGTTTTTGGCCAATATATGGTAAAAACGCAGTGAAGCGAGCACTGCATAAATGTATTGTATGTTTCCGAGTCCGTCCGCGCGAGTGTCGCCAGCTCATGGGTGACCTTCTTGCTGACCGATTCCGAATCCAAAGACCATTTTATGTAACCGGCATAGATTTTGCAGGTCCAATTTTAATTAAGTCTGGTTTAACCAGAAATGCTAAGAGTGTAAAATCTTACATATGTTTATTTATTTGTTTTTCAACGGAGGCAATTCACCTAGAATTAGTGACTAATTTAACTTCAATGGCATTTATGAATGGATTGAAAAGATTTATAGCTAGGAGGGGTAAACCCTCACGACTCTTTACTGATAATGGAACTAACTTTACAGGTAGTTATAGGGAACTTACTGAACTATTTGATTTTTTGAAGGCATCTGATAAAGAAATCCATAATTTTTTGGCCCAGCAGAATATTAGCTGGAGTTTCTTGCCTCCCCGCTCACCGCATCACGGGGGACTTTGGGAAAGTGCAGTTAAAATGACCAAGTTACATTTAAAAAAAGCAATGCGGTCAACTGTTTTGACATACGAAGGCATGAATACCATACTAATACAGATTGAGGCTTGTTTAAATTCCCGTCCTCTGACTCCATTAACATCAGATCCAAATGACTTAAACGCACTCACTCCGTCACACTTCCTTATTGGCGACAACCTGTTAGCATTGCCTGAGCTTGATATCCACCATCTGCCTACAAACAGGCTTAATATTTACCAAAAGATGTCTACCGTTGTTCAATCTTTTTGGCACAGATGGAGCCGGGAATACCTAGCAGAATTGCAGAACCGAGTCAAATGGCAAGAAGGACGTCAACGCAGTTTACAGCCTGGTGACATGGTCATCATCAAAGACAACCAACTACCTCCGCCAGTATTGGAGGATGGCGCGAGTGACGGAGATCCACCCTGGCCAAGACGGACGCGTCCGCGTCGTCTCCTTGAGGACGGCCAGAGGTGTCACCAAAAGAGCCGTGACACAGCTCTGTCTACTTCCCATGGAGGATCCTTCCTCCAACCTGGATTAAGAACCAATTACAACACTAAAAGTGATGTGATGTGTAAATCAAAGTGCCGTCAGGCTCATCAGTGCCAAATGTTAAACTATTTTCTCATAAGTGGGTGCAGCGCACCAAAAGGTTCTACGTTATTAAACTTTATTTTTTAATGTCAAGTCTGACATAGGGTTATATACTTAGTTATAAGTTTTTTGTTATTATTTTGATATCCATATATTGAATATTGTTTATTTTTGTATGTGAACTCGTTGGGTAAATTCTGAGTACCAATGTTGCAATCTCTTCTTATATTATTGTATTAAAAAACGACTATTCCTTAATACTCGTTTTTGGGCGGGAATATGTTAAGATTTCAGGTACTGAAATATTAATATTTGTGATTGTCACCCTAATGGTTGTGGCAACATTTTTTTGTGTTGGCAATTGCCAGGGCGAGTTCGTATGGCCACGGATTTTAATTCCTTCTTCTCTTGTTACCATCCGTCTTGGGCGGGTCGTTTTTGGCAAAACGTCTGCTGCCAGGTTTTCACTTCATGTGGGTTATAAAACCGCGGAGAGAGATAGCATCATTGAGCTCACCCTACATGAGCTACCCTACGGGTCTTTTTATTGTGTGAATAAAGACCAATTATTTAAAAGCTGGAGTTATTATTGAAGAGTTACTCCAGCCACACTTCCCGTTGGAATCTGGTGTTACCACGCCGGATTGCTTTGTCAGGAGAGCGGAAGTACAGATCCTGAACAGTACTCGAATCACCCAAAATATCCATCAAAAGACGCATTGTAAATGTCTTCATATAAAATTATTACAGTATTTTCGGCTCATTTTCAGAGTTGGGTTCGTTCATAACTTTGGACCTATGGCACCGAACCGACTGAAAATTTGGATTTTAACAAAATTACGTTCTGTACCCGATTCACCTAAGATAACCTCATAAAGACGCATTGTAAATGTCTTCATACAAAATTATTACAGTATAATGGGCTCATTTTCGGAGTTGGGTTAGGTGATATCTTTGACTGAAATTTTGGATTCTTACTTAAAATGACGTTCTGCACACGAATCACTCAAAATATCATCCAAATGACGCATCGTAAATTTCTTCATTCATAATTATTACCATATTATGGGCTCATTTTCAGAGTTGGGTTCGGTCACTACTTTGGCCCTATAGCATCGTACAAACTGAAATTTTGGATTTTCACAAAAAATGAAGTTCTGTACACGAATCACACAAAATATCCTCCAAACGACGCATGGTAAATGTCTTCATACAAAATGATAACAGTATTATGGGCTCATTTTCAGAGTTGGGTTCGGTCAAAACTTTGACCCGATGACTAAAATTTTGGATTCATACTAAAAATGAAGTTCTGTACACGAATCACACAAAATATCCCCCAGAAGACGCATTGTAAATGTCTTCATACAAAATTATTTCAGTATTATGGGCACATTTTCAGAGTTGGGTTCGGTCATAACTTTGACCCTTTGACTGAAGTTTTGGATTCTTACTATAAATGACATTCTCTACACGAATTACTCAAAATATCATCCAAATGACGCATAGTAAATTTCTTCATTCAAAATTATAACCGCATTATGGGCATTTCAGAGTTTGGTTCGGTCATAACTTTGGCCCTATGTCACCGAACGGACTGAAATTTGAAGTTCTTACTTTAAATGACGTTTTGTATACGAATTACACAATATATCCTCCAAAAAACGCATTGTTAATTTCGTCGTACAAAATTATTAAATAAATAAATAAATAAAGGTCTTCATTCAACAATGTGGGGAGGTAAAGTATTATGGGCTCATTTTCAGAGTTGGATTCGGTCATAAATTTTACCCTTTGACTGAAATTTTGGATTCATACTAAAAATGACGTTCAGTACACTAATCGTATATAGTATTATGGGCTCATTTTCAGAGTTGGGTTCGTTCATAACTTTGGCCCTATGGCACCGAACCGACTGAAATTTTATATTTTCACTGGAAACGACGTTCTGTACCCGAATCACCTAAGATATTAAATAACGTTTTGTACCCAAATCACCCAAAATATCCTCCAAGAGATGCATTGTTAATTTCTAAATACAAATTTATTACAGTATTATGGGCTCATTTTCAGAGTTGGGTTCGGTCATAACTTTGACCTTATGACTGAAATTTTGGATTCATACTAAAAATATCGTTCTGTACATGATTCACTCAAAATATCATTCAAATTATGCATCGTAAATTTCTTCATTCAAAATTATTACCGTATTATCTATATATATTTTCAGAGTTTGGTTCGGTCTTAACTTTGGCCCTATGACTAAAATTTAGATTTTTCCTAAAAATTTTCCTAATTTACACGAATCACACAAAATATCCTCCAATAGACGCATCGTTAATTTCTTCATTCAAAATTATAACCGTATTATGGGCTCATTTTCAGAATTGAGTTCGGTCATAACTTTGACCCTATGACTGAAATTATGGATTCTTACTTTAAATCATGTTCTTTACACGAATCACTCAAAATATCATCCAAAAGACGCATCGTAAATTTTATTCATTCAAAATTATTACCATATTATGGGCTCATTTTCAGAGTTGGGTTTGGTCATTACTTTGGCCCTATAGCATCGTACCAACTGAAATTTTAAGTTTTCATTAGAAATTACGTTCTGTACCCGAATCACCCAAAATATCTTTCAAAAGACGCATCGTAAATTTCTTCATACAAAATTATTACGGTATTATGTGGTCATTTTCGGAGTTGGGTTCGGTCATAACTTTGACCCTTTGGCTGAAATTTTGGATTCTTACTAAAAATGACGTTCTGTACACGAATCACTCAAAATATCATCCGAATGACGCATCGTAAATTTCTTCACTCAAAATTATTCCCGTATTATGGGCTCATTTTCAGAGTATGATTCGGTCATAACTTTGGCCCTATGTCACCGAACGGACTTAAATTTTAAGTTCTTACTAAAATTGACGTTTTGTACCCGAATCACACAAAATATTCTCCAAAAGACGCATTGTGAATGTCATCATTCAAAATTATTACAGAATTATGGGCTCATTTTCAGAGTTGGATTCGGTCATAACTTTGACCCTATGACTGAAATTTTGGATACTAACTATAAATGACGTTCAGTACACGAATCACTCAAAATATCATCCAAAAGACGAATCGTAAATTTCTTCATTCAAAATTATTACCGTATTATGGGCTCATTTTCAGAGTTGGGTTCGGTCATGACTTTGGCCCAATAGCATCGTACCAACTAAAATTTTGGAATTTTACTAGAAATGACGTTCTGTACCCGAATCACCCAAAATATCTTTCAAAAGACGCATCGTAAATTTCTTCATTCAAAATTATTACCGTATTATTGGCTCATTTTCAGAGTTTGGTTCGGTCATAACTTTGACCCTATATAACCGAACAGATTGAAATTATGGATACTCACCTAAAATGAAGTTTTGTACCCGAATCACACAAAATATTCTCCAAAAGACGCATTGTGAATGTCATCATTCAAAATTATTACAGAATTATGGGCTCATTTTCAGAGTTGGATTCGGTCATAACTTTGACCCTATGACTGAAATTTTGGATACTAACTATAAATGACGTTCTGTACACGAATCACTCAAAATATCATCCAAAAGACGAATCGTAAATTTCTTCATTCAAAATTATTACCGTATTATGGGCTCATTTTCAGAGTTGGGTTCGGTCATGACTTTGGCCCAATAGCATCGTACCAACTAAAATTTTGGAATTTTACTAGAAATGACGTTCTGTACCCGAATCACCCAAAATATCTTTCAAAAGACGCATCGTAAATTTCTTCATTCAAAATTATTACCGTATTATTGGCTCATTTTCAGAGTTTGGTTCGGTCATAACTTTGACCCTATATAACCGAACAGATTGAAATTATGGATACTCACCTAAAATGAAGTTTTGTACCCGAATAACTCAAAATATCATCCAAAAGACGCATCGTAAATTTCTTTATTCAAAATTATTACCGTATTATGGGCTCATTTTTAGAGTTGGGTTCGGTCATTACTTTGGTCCTATAGCATCGTACCAACTTAAATTTTGGATTTTTACTAGAAATGACGTTCTGTACCCGAATCCCCCAAAATATCTTTCAAAAGACGCATTGTAAATGTCTTCATACAAAATAATTACAGTATTGGGCTCATTTTCAGAATTGAGTTCGTTCATAACTTTGGCCCTATGGCACCGAACCGACTGAAATTTTATATTTTCACTGAAAACAACGTTCTGTAACCAAATCACCTAAGATATTAAATAACGGTTGTACCCGAATCACACAAAATATCCTCCAAAAGACGCATTGTTAATGTCTTCATTCAAAATTATTACAGAATTATGGGCTCATTTTCAGAGTTGGATTCGGTCATAACTTTGACCCTATGACTGAAATTTTGGATTCAAACTAAAAATGACGTTCTGTACACGAATCACTCAAAATATCATCCAAAAGACGCATCGTAAATTTCTTCATTCAAAATTATTACCGTATTGTGAGTTCATTTTCAGAGTTGGATTTGGTCATAACTTTGACCCTATAGCATCGTACCAACTGAAAATTTTGATTTTCATTAGAAATGACGTTTTGTACCCAAATCACTAGAAAATATCCTCCAAAAGACGCATTGTAAATGTCTTCATATAAAATTATTATAGTATTATGGGCTCATTTTTAGAGTTGGGTTCGTTCATAACTTTGGCCCTATGGCACCGAACCGACTGAAATATTATATTTTCACTGAAAACGACGTTCTGTACCCGAATCACCTAAGATATTAAATAACGTTTTGTACCCGAATCACACAAAATATCCTCCAAAAGACGCATTGTTGATGTCTTCATTCAAAATTATTACAGAATTATGGGCTCATTTTCAGAGTTGGATTCGGTCATAACTTTAAACCTATGACTGAAATTTTGGATTCTGACTAAAAATGACGTTCTGTACACGAATCACTCAAAATATCATCCAAATGACGCCTCGTAAATTTCTTCATTCAAAATTATTTTCCGTATTATGTGCTCATTTTCAGAGTGTGGTTCGTTCATAACTTTGACCCTATGACTGAAATTTAGGATTCATACTAAAAATGACGTTCTGTATACGAATCACTCAAAATATCATCCAAAAGACCCATCGTAAATTTCTTCATTCAAAATTATTACCGTATTATATGCTCATTTTCAGTGTTCGGTCATTACTTTGGCCCTATGTCACTGAACGGACTAAAATTTTGAGTTTTTACTAAAAATAACGTTTTGTACCCGAATTACCTAAAATATCCTCCAAAAGATGCAATGTTAATTTCTAAATACAAATTTATTACAGTTTTATGGGCTCATTTTCAGAGTTGGGTTCGGTCATAACTTTGGCCCTATAGCATCGAACCATTTGAAATTTTGAATTTTTTTCTAGAAATGACGTTCTGTACCTGAATAACTCAAAATATCTTCCAAAAGACGCATTTTTAATGTCTTTATACAAAATTATTACAGTATTATGGGCTCATTTTCAGAGTTGGGTTCGGTCATAACTTTGACCCTATGACTGCAATTTTGGATTCTTACTAAAAATCACGTTCTTTACACGAATCACTCAAAATATCATCAAAAAGACGCATCGTAAATTTCTTCATTCAAAATTATTACCGTATTATGGGCTCATTTTTAGAGTTGGGTTCGGTTATTACTTTGGTCCTATAGCATCGTACCAACTAAAATTTTGGATTTTTACTAGAAATGACGTTCTGTACCCGAATCCCCCAAAATATCTTTCAAAAGACGCATTGTAAATGTCTTCATACAAAATTATTACAGTATTATGGGCTCATTTTCAGAATTGAGTTCGGTCATAAATTTGACCCTATGACTGAAATTTTGGATTCTTTCTAAAAATCACGTTCTTTACACGAATCACTCAAAATATCATCCAAAAGACGCATCGTAAATTTCTTCATTCAAAATTATTACCGTATTATATGCTCATTTTCAGTGTTCGGTCATTTCTTTGGCCCTATGTCACTGAACGGACTAAAATTTTGAGTTCTTACTAAAAATAACGTTTTGTACCCGAATTACCTAAAATATCCTCCAAAAGATGCATTGTTAATTTCTAAATACAAATTAATTACAGTTTTATGGGCTCATTTTCAGAGTTGGGTTCGGTCACAACTTTGGCCCTATAGCATAGAACCATTTGAAATTTTGGATTTTTTACTAGAAATGACGTTCTGTACCCGAATCCCCCAAAATATCTTTCAAAAGACGCATTGTAAATGTCTTCATACAAAATTATTACAGTATTATGGGCTCATTTTCAGAATTGAGTTCGGTCATAAATTTGACCCTATGACTGAAATTTTGGATTCTTACTAAAAATCACGTTCTTTACACGAATCACTCAAAATTTCATCCAAAAGACGCATCGTAAATTTCTTCATTCAAAATTATTACCGTATTGTGGGCTCATTTTCAGAGTTGGGTTCGTTCATAACTTTGGCCCTATGGCACCGAACCGACTGAAATTTTATATTTTCACTGGAAACGACGTTCTGTACCCGAATCACCTAAGATACTTAATAACGTTTTGTACCCAAATCACCCAAAATATCCTCCAAGAGATGCATTGTTAATTTCTAAATACAAATTTATTACAGTATTATGGGCTCATTTTCAGAGTTGGGTTCGGTCATAACTTTGACCTTATGACTGAAATTTTGGATTCATACTAAAAATATCGTTCTGTACATGATTCACTCAAAATATCATTCAAATAATGCATCGTAAATTTCTTCATTCAAAATTATTACCGTATTATCTATATATATTTTCAGAGTTTGGTTCGGTCATAACTTTGGCCCTATGACTAAAATTTAGATTTTTACTAAAAATGACGTTCTTTACACGAATCACACAAAATATCCTCCAATAGACGCATCGGTAATTTCTTCATTCAAAATTATTACCGTATTATGGGCTCATTTTCAGAATTGAGTTGGGTCATAACTTTGACCCTATGATTGAAATTTTGGATTCTTTTTTAAAATCATGTTCTTTACACGAATCACTCAAAATATCATCCAAAAGACGCATCGTAAATTTTATTCATTCAAAATTATTACCGTATTATGGGCTCATTTTCAGAGTTGGGTTTGGTAATAACTTTAGCCCTATAGCATCGTACCAACTGAAATTTTTAGTTTTCATTAGAAATCTAGTTCTGTACCCGAATCACCAAAAAATATCTTTCAAAAACGCATCGTAAATTTCTTCATACAAAATTATTACGGTATTATGAGCTCATTTTCGGAGTTGGGTTCGGTCATAACTTTGACCCTTTGGCTGAAATTTTGGATTCTTACTAAAAATGACGTTCTGTACACGAATCACTCAAAATATCATCCGAATGACGCATCGTTAATTTCTTCACTCAAAATTATTCCCGTATTATTGGCTCATTTTCAGAGTATGGTTCGGTCATTACTTTGGCCCAATGTCACCGAACGGTCTTAAATTTTAAGTTCTTACTTAAATTGACATTTTGTACCCGAATCACACAAAACATCCTCCAAAAGACACATTGTTAATGTCTTCATTCAAAAGTATTACAGTATTATGGGCTCATTTTCAGAGTTGGATTTGGTCATAACTTTGACCCTATGACTGAAATTTTAGATTCTTATTAAAAATGACGTTCTGTACACGAATCACTCAAAATATCATCCAAAAGACGCATCGTAAATTTCTTCATTCAAAATTATTACCGTATTATATGCTCATTTTCAGTGTTCGGTCATAACTTTGGCCCTATGTCACTGAACGGACTAAAATTTTAGGTTCTTACTAAAAATACACGTTTTGTACACGAATCACCCAAAATATCCTCCAAAAGATGCATTGTTAATTTCTAAATACAAATTTATTACAGTATTATGGGCTCATTTTCAGAGTAGGGTTCGGTCATAACTTTGACCTAATGACTGAAATTTTGAATTCATACTAAAAATATCGTTCTGTACATGATTCACTCAAAATTCATTCAAATAATGCATCGTAAATTTTTTCATTCAAAATTATTACCGTATTATCTATATATATTTTCAGAGTTTGGTTCGGTCATAACTTTGGCCCTATGACTAAAATTTAGATTTTTACTAAAAATGACGTTCTTTACAAGAATCACACAAAATATCCTCCAATAGACGCATCGTTAGTTTCTTCATTCAAAATTATTACGGTATTATGGGCTCATTTTCGGAGTTGGGTTCGGTCATAACTTTGACCCTTTGGCTGAAATTTTGGACTCTTACTTAAAATGACATTCTGTACACGAATCACTCAAAATATCATCCAAATGACGCATCGTAAATTTCTTCATTCAAAATAATTATCGTATTATGGGCTCATTTTCAGAGTTGGGTTCGGTCATAACTTTGACTTTATGACTGAAATTTTGGATTCATACTAAAAATGTCGTTTTGTACATGAATCACTCAAAATATCCTCCAAGAGACGCATTGTTAATTTCTTCATTCAAAATTATTTCCGTATTATGGGCTCATTTTCAGAGTAAGGTTCGGTCATAACTTTAACCCTATGACTTAAATTTAGATTTTTACTTAAAATGACGTTCTTTACACGAATCACACAAAATATCCTCCAATAGACGCATCGTTAGTTTCTTCATTGAAAATTATTACGGTATTATGGGCTCATTTTCGGAGCTGGGTTCGGTCATAACTTTGACCCTTTGGCTGAAATTTTGGACTCTTACTAAAAATGACATTCTGTACACGAATCACTCAAAATATCATCCGAATGACGCATCGTAAATTTCTTCACTCAAAATTATTCCCGTATTATGGGCTCATTTTCAGAGTATGGTTTGGTAATAACTTTGGCAGTATGTCACCGAACGGACTTAAATTTTAAGATCTTACTTAAATTGACATTTTGTACCCGAATCACACAAAACATCATCCAAAAGACACATTGTTAATGTCTTCATTCAAAAGTATTACAGTATTATGGGCTCATTTTCAGAATTGAGTTCGGTCATAACTTTGACCCTATGACTGAAATTTTAGATTCTTATTAAAAATGACGTTCTGTACACGAATCACTCAAAATATCATCCAAAAGACGCATCGTAAATTTCTTCATTCAAAATTATTACCGTATTATATGCTCATTTTCAGTGTTCGGTCATTACTTTGGCCCTATGTCACTGAACGGACTAAAATTTTAGGTTCTTACTAAAAATACACGTTTTGTACACGAATCACCCAAAATATCCTCCAAAAGATGCATTGTTAATTTCTAAATACAAATTTATTACAATATTATGGGCTCATTTTCAGAGTTGGGTTCGGTCATAACTTTGGCCCTATAGCATCGTACCATTTAAAAATTTTGGATTTTTTACTAGAAATAACGTTGTGTATCCGAATCACCTAAAATACCTTTCAAAAGACGCATTGTAAATGTCTTCATACAAAATTATTACAGTATAATGGGCTCATTTTCAGAATTGAAATAGGTCATAACTTTGACCCTACGATTAAAATTTTGAATTCTTACTAAAAATCACGTTCTTTACACGAATCACTCAAAATGTCATCCAAAAGACGCATCGTAAATTTCTTCATTCAAAATTATAACCGTTTCATGATCTCATTTTCAGAGTAAGGTTCGGTCATAACTTTGGCCCTATGGCACCGACCCGACTGAAATATTGGGTTCTTACTAAAAATGACGTTTTGTACACGAACCACTCAAAGTAGCACCCAAAAGACGCATCGTTAATTTCTTCATTCAAAATTATTAACGTATTATGACCTCATTTTCAGAGTTGGGTTCGGTCATAACCTTATGACTGAAATTTTGGATTCATACTTAAAATGTCGTTTTGTACATGAATCACTCAAAATATCCTCCAAGAGACGCATTGTTAATTTCTTCATTCAAAATTATTTTCGTATTATGGGCTCATTTTCAGAGTAAGGTTCGGTCATAACTTTAACCCTATGACTAAAATTTAGATTTTTACTAAAAATGACGTTCTATAAATATCATCCAAAAGACGCATCGTTAATTTCTTCATTCAAAATTATAACCGTATTATGGGCTCATTTTCAGAGTTTGGTTCGGTCATTACTTTGGCCCTATGTAACCGAACGGACTTTAAGTTTAAGTTCTTACTTAAAATGACGTTTTGTACCCGAATCACCCAAAATATTCTCCAAAAGACGCATTGTTAATTTCTTCATAGAAAATTATTAAAGTTTTATAGGCTCATTTTTAGAGTTGGGGTCCGTCTGAAATATAACTTTATGACTGAATTTTCGGATTTATACTTAAAATGACCTTTTGTATACGAATTACTCAAAAAATCATCCAAAAACCGCATCGTAAATTTCTTCATTCAAAATATTACCGTATTATGATCTCATTTTCAGAGTTAGGTTCGGTCATAACTTTGGCCCTATGGCACCGACTCGACTGAAATATTGGGTTCTTACTAAAAATGACGTTTTGTACACGAACCACTCAAAGTATCATCCAAAAGACGCATCGTTAATTTCTTCATTCAAAATTATTAACGTATTATGAGCTCATTTTCAGAGTTGGGTTCGGTCATAACTTTGGCACAATAGCATCGTACCAACTAAAATTTTGGATTCTTACTAGAAATGACGTTCTGTACCCGAATCACCCAAAATATCTTTCAAAAGACGCATTGTAAATGTCTTCATACAAAATTATTATTATAGTAGTTTTCAGATTTGGGTTCGGTCATAAATTTGATCCTATGAGTGAAATTTTGGATTCTTACTAAAAATGACGCTCTGTAATCACACAAAATATCCTCCAAAAGACGCATTGTAAATGTCTTCATACAAAATTATTTCAGTATGATGGGCTCATTTTCAGAGTTGGGTTCGGTCATAACTTTGACCCATAGCATCGTACCAACTAAAATTTTGGATTCATACTGAAAATGACGTTCTGTACACGAATCACTCAAAATATCATCCGAATGACGCATCGTAAATTTCTTCACTCAAAATTATTACCGTATTATATGCTCATTTTCAGTGTTCGGTCATAACTTTGGCCCTATGTCACTGAACGGACTAAAATTTTAGGTTCTTACTAAAAATACACGTTTTGTACACGAATCACTCAAAATATCCTCCAAAAGATGCATTGTTAATTTCTAAATACAAATTTATTACAGTATTATGGGCTCATTTTCAGAGTAGGGTTCGGTCATAACTTTGACCTAATGACTGAAATTTTGAATTCATACTAAAAATATCGTTCTGTACATGATTCACTCAAAATATCATTCAAATAATGCATCGTAAATTTTTTCATTCAAAATTATTACCGTATTATCTATATATATTTTCAGAGTTTGGTTCGGTCATAACTTTGGCCCTATGACTAAAATTTAGATTTTTACTAAAAATGACGTTCTTTACAAGAATCACACAAAATATCCTCCAATAGACGCATCGTTAGTTTCTTCATTCAAAATTATTACGGTATTATGGGCTCATTTTCGGAGTTGGGTTCGGTCATAACTTTGACCCTTTGGCTGAAATTTTGGACTCTTACTTAAAATGACATTCTGTACACGAATCACTCAAAATATCATCCAAATGACGCATCGTAAATTTCTTCATTCAAAATAATTATCGTATTATGGGCTCATTTTCAGAGTTGGGTTCGGTCATAACTTTGACTTTATGACTGAAATTTTGGATTCATACTAAAAATGTCGTTTTGTACATGAATCACTCAAAATATCCTCCAAGAGACGCATTGTTAATTTCTTCATTCAAAATTATTTCCGTATTATGGGCTCATTTTCAGAGTAAGGTTCGGTCATAACTTTAACCCTATGACTTAAATTTAGATTTTTACTTAAAATGACGTTCTTTACACGAATCACACAAAATATCCTCCAATAGACGCATCGTTAGTTTCTTCATTGAAAATTATTACGGTATTATGGGCTCATTTTCGGAGCTGGGTTCGGTCATAACTTTGACCCTTTGGCTGAAATTTTGGACTCTTACTAAAAATGACATTCTGTACACGAATCACTCAAAATATCATCCGAATGACGCATCGTAAATTTCTTCACTCAAAATTATTCCCGTATTATGGGCTCATTTTCAGAGTATGGTTTGGTAATAACTTTGGCCCTATGTCACCGAACGGACTTAAATTTTAAGATCTTACTTAAATTGACATTTTGTACCCGAATCACACAAAACATCATCCAAAAGACACATTGTTAATGTCTTCATTCAAAAGTATTACAGTATTATGGGCTCATTTTCAGAATTGAGTTCGGTCATAACTTTGACCCTATGACTGAAATTTTAGATTCTTATTAAAAATGACGTTCTGTACACGAATCACTCAAAATATCATCCAAAAGACGCATCGTAAATTTCTTCATTCAAAATTATTACCGTATTATATGCTCATTTTCAGTGTTCGGTCATTACTTTGGCCCTATGTCACTGAACGGACTAAAATTTTAGGTTCTTACTAAAAATACACGTTTTGTACACGAATCACCCAAAATATCCTCCAAAAGATGCATTGTTAATTTCTAAATACAAATTTATTACAATATTATGGGCTCATTTTCAGAGTTGGGTTCGGTCATAACTTTGGCCCTATAGCATCGTACCATTTAAAAATTTTGGATTTTTTACTAGAAATAACGTTGTGTATCCGAATCACCTAAAATACCTTTCAAAAGACGCATTGTAAATGTCTTCATACAAAATTATTACAGTATAATGGGCTCATTTTCAGAATTGAAATAGGTCATAACTTTGACCCTACGATTAAAATTTTGAATTCTTACTAAAAATCACGTTCTTTACACGAATCACTCAAAATGTCATCCAAAAGACGCATCGTAAATTTCTTCATTCAAAATTATAACCGTTTCATGATCTCATTTTCAGAGTAAGGTTCGGTCATAACTTTGGCCCTATGGCACCGACCCGACTGAAATATTGGGTTCTTACTAAAAATGACGTTTTGTACACGAACCACTCAAAGTATCACCCAAAAGACGCATCGTTAATTTCTTCATTCAAAATTATTAACGTATTATGACCTCATTTTCAGAGTTGGGTTCGGTCATAACCTTATGACTGAAATTTTGGATTCATACTTAAAATGTCGTTTTGTACATGAATCACTCAAAATATCCTCCAAGAGACGCATTGTTAATTTCTTCATTCAAAATTATTTTCGTATTATGGGCTCATTTTCAGAGTAAGGTTCGGTCATAACTTTAACCCTATGACTAAAATTTAGATTTTTACTAAAAATGACGTTCTATAAATATCATCCAAAAGACGCATCGTTAATTTCTTCATTCAAAATTATAACCGTATTATGGGCTCATTTTCAGAGTTTGGTTCGGTCATTACTTTGGCCCTATGTAACCGAACGGACTTTAAGTTTAAGTTCTTACTTAAAATGACGTTTTGTACCCGAATCACCCAAAATATTCTCCAAAAGACGCATTGTTAATTTCTTCATAGAAAATTATTAAAGTTTTATAGGCTCATTTTTAGAGTTGGGGTCCGTCTGAAATATAACTTTATGACTGAATTTTCGGATTTATACTTAAAATGACCTTTTGTATACGAAAAACTCAAAAAATCATCCAAAAACCGCATCGTAAATTTCTTCATTCAAAATATTACCGTATTATGATCTCATTTTCAGAGTTAGGTTCGGTCATAACTTTGGCCCTATGGCACCGACTCGACTGAAATATTGGGTTCTTACTAAAAATGACGTTTTGTACACGAACCACTCAAAGTATCATCCAAAAGACGCATCGTTAATTTCTTCATTCAAAATTATTAACGTATTATGAGCTCATTTTCAGAGTTGGGTTCGGTCATAACTTTGGCACAATAGCATCGTACCAACTAAAATTTTGGATTTTTACTAGAAATGACGTTCTGTACCCGAATCACCCAAAATATCTTTCAAAAGACGCATTGTAAATGTCTTCATACAAAATTATTATTATAGTAGTTTTCAGAGTTGGGTTCGGTCATAAATTTGATCCTATGAGTGAAATTTTGGATTCTTACTAAAAATGACGCTCTGTAATCACACAAAATATCCTCCAAAAGACGCATTGTAAATGTCTTCATACAAAATTATTTCAGTATGATGGGCTCATTTTCAGAGTTGGGTTCGGTCATAACTTTGACCCATAGCATCGTACCAACTAAAATTTTGGATTCATACTGAAAATGACGTTCTGTACACGAATCACTCAAAATATCATCCAAAAGACGTATCGTAAATTTCGTCATTCAAAATGATAACCGTATTATGGGCTCATTTTCAGAGTTTGGTTCGGTCATAACTTTGACACTATGCAACCGAACGGACTTAAATTTGAAGATCTTACTAAAAATGACGTTTTGTACCCGAATCACTCAAATTATCATCCAAATGACGCATCGTAAATTTCTTCATTCAAAATAATTACCGTATTATGGGCTCAATTTCAGAGTTGGGTTTGGTCATAACTTTTGCCCTATAGCATCGAACCAACTGAACTTTTGATTTAAATTAGAAATGCCGTTCTGTACCCGAATCACACAATATATCCTCCGAATGACGCATCGTAAATTTCTTCATTCAAAATGATTACCGTATTATGGGCTCATTTTCAGAGTTGGGTTCGGTCATAACACACTGAAATTTTAGATTCTTACTAAAAATGACGTTCTGTACACGAATCACTCAAAATATCATCCAAAAGACGCATCGTAAATTTCTTCATTCAAAATTATTACCGTATTATATGCTCATTTTCAGTGTTCGGTCATTACTTTGGCCCTATGTCACTGAACGGACTAAAATTTTGGGTTCTTACTAAAAATACACGTTTTGTACACGAATCACCCAAAATATCCTCCAAAAGATGCATTGTTAATTTCTAAATACAAATTTATTACAGTATTATGGGCTCATTTTCAGAGTTGGGTTCGGTCATAACTTTGGCCCTATAGCATCGTACCATTTGAAATTTTGGATTTTTTACTAGAAATAACGTTGTGTATCCGAATCACCTAAAATACCTTTCAAAAGACGCATTGTAAATGTCTTCATACAAAATTATTACAGTATAATGGGCTCATTTTCAGAATTGAAATAGGTCATAACTTTGACCCTACGATTAAAATTTTAAATTCTTACTAAAAATCACGTTCTTTACACGAATCACTCAAAATGTCATCCAAAAGACGCATCGTAAATTTCTTCATTCAAAATTATTACCGTTTCATGATCTCATTTTCAGAGTTAGGTTCGGTCATAACTTTGGCCCTATGGCACCGACCCGACTGAAATATTGGGTTCTTACTAAAAATGACGTTTTGTACACGAACCACTCAAAGTATCACCCAAAAGACGCATCGTTAATTTCTTCATTCAAAAATATTAACGTATTATGACCTCATTTTCAGAGTTGGGTTTGGTCATAACTTTGGCCCTATAGCATTGTACCAACTGAAATTTTGGATATCCTTCCAAAGACGCATTGTTAATGTCTTCATTCAAAATTATTACAGTATTATGGGCTCATTTTCAGAGTTAGGTTAGGTCATAAATTTGATCCTATGAGTGAAATTTTGGATTCTTACTAAAAATGACGCTCTGTACCCGAATCACACAAAATATCCTCCAAAAGACGCATTGTAAATGTCTGCATACAAAATTATTTCAGTATGATGGGCTCATTTTCAGAGTTGGGTTCGGTCACAACTTTGACCCATAGCATCGTACAAACTTAAATTTTGGATTCATACTGAAAATGACGTTCTGTACACGAATCACTCAAAATATCATCCAAAAGACGTATCGTAAATTTCGTCATTCAAAATTATTACCGTATTATGGGCTCATTTTCAGAGTTGGGTTTGGTCATAACTTTTGCCCTATAGCATCGAACCAACTGAACTTTTGATTTTAATTAGAAATGCCGTTCTGTACCCGAATCACACAATATATCCTCCGAATGACGCATCGTAAATTTCTTCATTCAAAATGATTACCGTATTATGGGCTCATTTTCAGAGTTGGGTTCGGTCATAACTTTGGGCAGATGGCACCGAACCGACTGAAATTTTCTGTTCTTACTAAAAATGACGTGTTGCCTACATCACTCAAAATATCCTCCAAAAGACGCATTGTAAATTTCTTCATACAAAATTATAACAGTATATTGGGCTCATTTTCAGAGTTGTGTTCGGTCATCACTTTGACCCTATGACTGAAATTTTGGATTCTTACTAAAAATGACGTTCTGTACACGAATAACTCAAAATATCATCCAAAAGACGCATCGTAAATTTCTTCATTCAAAATTATTATCGTATTATGTGCTGATTTTCAGAGTGTGGTTCGGTCATAACTTTGACCCTATTACTGAAATTTTGGATTCATACTTAAAATGAAGTTTTGTATACGAATCACTAAAAATATCATCCAAAAGACGCATCGTAAATTTCTTCATACAAAATTATAACAGTATTATGGGCTCATTTTCGGAGTTGGGTTCGGTCATTACTTTGACCCTATGACGAAAAGTTTGGATTGATATGAAAAATGACGTTCTGTACACGAATCGGACAAAATATCTTCCAAAATACGCATCGTAAATTTCTTCATTCAAAATAATTACCGTATTATGGGCTCAATTTCAGAGTTGGGTTCGGTCATAACTTTGGGCAGATGGCACCGAACCGACTGAAATTTTCTGTTCTTACTAAAAATGACGTTTTGTACCCGAATCACTCATAATATTATCCAAATGACGCATCGTAAATTTCTTTATTCAAAATAATTACCGAATTATGGGCTCATTTTCAGAGTTGGGTTTGGTCATAACTTTGACCCTATGACTGAAATTTAGATTCTTACTAAAAATGACGTTCTGTACACGAATCACACAAAATATCCTCCAAAAGACGTATTTTAAATGTCTACATTCAAAATTATTACCGTATTTTGGGCTCATTTTCAGAGTTGGGTTCGGTCATTTCTTTTTCCCTATGGCACTGAACCGACTGAAATTTTCTGTTCTTACTTAAAATGACGTGTTGCCTACCAATCACTCAAAATATCCTCAAGAAGACGCATAGTATATTTCTTCATACATAATTATTAAAGTAGAATGGGCTAATTTTCAGAGTTGGGTTCGGTCATAACTTTGACCCTTTGACTGAAATTTTGGATTCATTCTAAAAGTGACGTTCTGTACACGTATCACTCAAAATATCATCCAAAAGACGCATCGTAAATTTCTTCATTCAAAATTATTACCGTATTATATGCTCATTTTCAGAGTTTTGTTCGGTCATAACTTTGGCCCTATGTCACCGAACGTACTTAAATTTTAAGTTCTTACTAAAAATGACGTTTTGTACCCGAATCACTCATAATATTATCCAAATGACGCATCGTAAATTTCTTTATTCAAAATAATTACCGAATTATGGGCTCATTTTCAGAGTTGGGTTCCGTCATAACTTTGGGCAGATGGCACCGAACCGACTGAAATTTTCTGTTCTTACTAAAAATGACGTGTTGCCTACCAATCACTCAAAATATCCCCAAGAAGACGCATAGTAAATTTCTTCATACATAATTATTAAAGTAGAATGGGCTTATTTTCAGAGTTGAGTTCGGTCATTACTTTGACCCTGTGACTGAAATTTTTGATTCATACTAAAAATGACGTTCTGTACACGAATCACTCAAATTATCATCCAAAGACGCATCGCAAATTTCATCATTCAAAATTATTACCGTATTATGGGCTCATTTTCAGAGTTGGGTTTGGTCATAACTTTTGCCCTATAGCATCGAACCAACAGAACTTTTGATTTTAATTAGAAATGCCGTTCTGTACCCGAATCACACAATATATCCTCCGAAAGACGCATCGTAAATTTCTTCATTCAAAATGATTACCGTATTATGGGCTCATTTTCAGAGTTTGGTTCGGTCATAACTTTGGCACTATGCAACCGAACGGACTTAAATTTGAAGATCTTACTAAAAATGACGTTTTGTACCCGAATCACTCATAATATTATCCAAATGACGCATCGTAAATTTCTTTATTCAAAATAATTACCGAAATATGGGCTCATTTTCAGAGTTGGGTTCCGTCATAATTTTGGGCAGATGGCAACTAACCGACTGAAATTTTCTGTTCTTACTAAAAATGACGTGTTGCCTACCAATCACTCAAAATATCCCCAAGAAGACGCATAGTAAACTTCTTCATACATAATTATTAAAGTAGAACGGGCTTATTTTCAGAGTTGAGTTCGGTCATTACTTTGACCCTGTGACTGAAATTTTTGATCCATACTAAAAATGACGTTTTGTACACGAATCACTCAAATTATCATCCAAAGACGCATCGCAAATTTCTTCATTCAAAATTATTACCGTATTATGGGCTCATTTTCAGAGTTGGGTTTGGTCATAACTTTTGGCCTATAGCATCGAACCAACTGAACTTTTGATTTTAATTAGAAATGCCGTTCTGTACCCGAATCACACAATATATCCTCCGAAAGACGCATCGTAAATTTCTTCATTCAAAATGATTACCGTATTATGGGCTCATTTTCAGAGTTTGGTTCGGTCATAACTTTGGCACTATGCAACCGAACGGACTTAAATTTGAAGATCTTACTAAAAATGACGTTTTGTACCCGAATCACTCATAATATTATCCAAATGACGCATCGTAAATTTCTTTATTCAAAATAATTACCGAATTATGGGCTCATTTTCAGAGTTGGGTTCCGTCATAACTTTGGGCAGATGGCAACGAACCGACTGAAATTTTCTGTTCTTACTAAAAATGACGTGTTGCCTACTAATCACTCAAAATATCCCCAAGAGGACGCATAGTCAATTTCTTCATACATAATTATTAAAGTAGAATGGGCTTATTTTCAGAGTTGAGTTCGGTCATAACTTTGACCCTGTGACTGAAATTTTTGATTAATACTAAAAATGACGTTCTGTACACGAATCACTCAAATTATCATCCAAAGACGCATCGCAAATTTCTTCATTCAAAATTATTACCGTATTATGGGCTCATTTTCAGAGTTGGGTTTGGTCATAACTTTTGCCCTATAGCATCGAACCAACTGAACTTTTGATTTTAATTAGAAATGCCGTTCTGTACCCGAATCACACAATATATCCTCCGAATGACGCATCGTAAATTTCTTCATTCAAAATGATTACCGTATTATGGGCTCATTTTCAGAGTTTGGTTCGGTCATAACTTTGGCACTATGCAACCGAACGGATTTAAATTGGAAGATCTTACTAAAAATGACGTTTTTTACCCGAATCACTCAAATTATCATCGAAATGACGCATCGTAAATTTCTTCATTCAAAATAATTACCGTATTATGGGCTCAATTTCAGAGTTGGGTTCGGTCATAACTTTGGGCAGATGGCACCGAACCGACTGAAATTTTCTGTTCTTACTAAAAATGACGTGTTGCCTACATCACTCAAAATATCCTCAAGAAGACGCATAGTAAATTTCTTCATACATAATTATTAAAGTAGAATGGGCTTATTTTCAGAGTTGGGTTCGGTCATAACTTTGACTGAAATTTTTGATTCATACTTAAAATGACGTTCTGTACACGAATCACTCAAATTATCATCCAAAGACGCATCGTAAATTTCTTCATTCAAAATAATTACTGTATTATATGCTCATTTTCAGAGTTAGGTTCGGTCATAACTTTGGCCCTATGGCACCGAACGGACTTAAATTTTAAGTTGTTACTAAAAATGACGTTTTGTTCTCGAATCACTCAAAATAACATCCAAAAGACGCTTCGTAAATTTCTTCATTCAAAATTATTACCGTTTTATAGGCTCATTTTCAGAGTTGGGTTCAGTCATTACGTTGGCCCTATAGCATCGTCCCTACTGAAATTTTAGATTTTAACTAGAAATGACGTTTTGTACCCGAATCACCCAAAATATCCTCCAAAAGACGCATTATAAATTTCTTCATACAAAATTATAACAGTATATTGGGCTCATTTTCAGAGTTGTGTTCGGTCATCACTTTGACCCTATGACTGAAATTTTGGATTCTTACTAAAAATGACGTTCTGTACACGAATCACACAAAATATCCTCCAAAAGACGTATTTTAAATGTCTTCATTCAAAATTATTACCGTATTTTGGGCTCATTTTCAGAGTTGGGTTCGGTCATTACTTTGGCCCTATGGCACCGAAACGACTGAAATTTTCTGTTCTTACTAAAAATGACGTGTTGCCTACCAATCACTCAAAATATCCTCAAGAAGACGCATAGTAAATTTCTTCATACATAATTATTAAAGTAGAATGGGCTAATTTTCAGAGTTGGATTCGGTCATAACTTTGACCCTATGACTGAAATTTAGATTCTTACTAAAAATGACGTTCTGTACACGAATCACACAAAATATCCTCCAAAAGACGTATTTTAAATGTCTACATTCAAAATTATTACCGTATTTTGGGCTCATTTTCAGAGTTGGGTTCGGTCATTTCTTTTTCCCTATGGCACTGAACCGACTGAAATTTTCTGTTCTTACTTAAAATGACGTGTTGCCTACCAATCACTCAAAATATCCTCAAGAAGACGCATAGTATATTTCTTCATACATAATTATTAAAGTAGAATGGGCTAATTTTCAGAGTTGGGTTCGGTCATAACTTTGACCCTTTGACTGAAATTTTGGATTCATTCTAAAAGTGACGTTCTGTACACGTATCACTCAAAATATCATCCAAAAGACGCATCGTAAATTTCTTCATTCAAAATTATTACCGTATTATATGCTCATTTTCAGAGTTTTGTTCGGTCATAACTTTGGCCCTATGTCACCGAACGGACTTAAATTTTAAGTTCTTACTAAAAATGACGTTTTGTACCCGAATCACTCATAATATTATCCAAATGACGCATCGTAAATTTCTTTATTCAAAATAATTACCGAATTATGGGCTCATTTTCAGAGTTGGGTTCCGTCATAACTTTGGGCAGATGGCACCGAACCGACTGAAATTTTCTGTTCTTACTAAAAATGACGTGTTGCCTACCAATCACTCAAAATATCCCCAAGAAGACGCATAGTAAATTTCTTCATACATAATTATTAAAGTAGAATGGGCTTATTTTCAGAGTTGAGTTCGGTCATTACTTTGACCCTGTGACTGAAATTTTTGATTCATACTAAAAATGACGTTCTGTACACGAATCACTCAAATTATCATCCAAAGACGCATCGCAAATTTCATCATTCAAAATTATTACCGTATTATGGGCTCATTTTCAGAGTTGGGTTTGGTCATAACTTTTGCCCTATAGCATCGAACCAACAGAACTTTTGATTTTAATTAGAAATGCCGTTCTGTACCCGAATCACACAATATATCCTCCGAAAGACGCATCGTAAATTTCTTCATTCAAAATGATTACCGTATTATGGGCTCATTTTCAGAGTTTGGTTCGGTCATAACTTTGGCACTATGCAACCGAACGGACTTAAATTTGAAGATCTTACTAAAAATGACGTTTTGTACCCGAATCACTCATAATATTATGCAAATGACGCATCGTAAATTTCTTTATTCAAAATAATTACCGAATTATGGGCTCATTTTCAGAGTTGGGTTCCGTCATAATTTTGGGCAGATGGCAACGAACCGACTGAAATTTTCTGTTCTTACTAAAAATGACGTGTTGCCTACCAATCACTCAAAATATCCCCAAGAAGACGCATAGTAAACTTCTTCATACATAATTATTAAAGTAGAACGGGCTTATTTTCAGAGTTGAGTTCGGTCATTACTTTGACCCTGTGACTGAAATTTTTGATTCATACTAAAAATGACGTTTTGTACACGAATCACTCAAATTATCATCCAAAGACGCATCGCAAATTTCTTCATTCAAAATTATTACCGTATTATGGGCTCATTTTCAGAGTTGGGTTTGGTCATAACTTTTGGCCTATAGCATCGAACCAACTGAATTTTTGATTTCAATTAGAAATGCCGTTCTGTACCCGAATCACACAATATATCCTCCGAAAGACGCATCGTAAATTTCTTCATTCAAAATGATTACCGTATTATGGGCTCATTTTCAGAGTTTGGTTCGGTCATAACTTTGGCACTATGCAACCGAACGGACTTAAATTTGAAGATCTTACTAAAAATGACGTTTTGTACCCGAATCACTCATAATATTATCCAAATGACGCATCGTAAATTTCTTTATTCAAAATAATTACCGAATTATGGGCTCATTTTCAGAGTTGGGTTCCGTCATAACTTTGGGCAGATGGCAACGAACCGACTGAAATTTTCTGTTCTTACTAAAAATGACGTGTTGCCTACTAATCACTCAAAATATCCCCAAGAGGACGCATAGTCAATTTCTTCATACATAATTATTAAAGTAGAATGGGCTTATTTTCAGAGTTGAGTTCGGTCATAACTTTGACCCTGTGACTGAAATTTTCGATTAATACTAAAAATGACGTTCTGTACACGAATCACTCAAATTATCATCCAAAGACGCATCGCAAATTTCTTCATTCAAAATTATTACCGTATTATGGGCTCATTTTCAGAGTTGGGTTTGGTCATAACTTTTGCCCTATAGCATCGAACCAACTGAACTTTTGATTTTAATTAGAAATGCCGTTCTGTACCCGAATCACACAATATATCCTCCGAATGACGCATCGTAAATTTCTTCATTCAAAATGATTACCGTATTATGGGCTCATTTTCAGAGTTTGGTTCGGTCATAACTTTGGCACTATGCAACCGAACGGATTTAAATTTGAAGATCTTACTAAAAATGACGTTTTTTACCCGAATCACTCAAATTATCATCGAAATGACGCATCGTAAATTTCTTCATTCAAAATAATTACCGTATTATGGGCTCAATTTCAGAGTTGGGTTCGGTCATAACTTTGGGCAGATGGCACCGAACCGACTGAAATTTTCTGTTCTTACTAAAAATGACGTGTTGCCTACATCACTCAAAATATCCTCAAGAAGACGCATAGTAAATTTCTTCATACATAATTATTAAAGTAGAATGGGCTTATTTACAGAGTTGGGTTCGGTCATAACTTTGACCCTTTGACTGAAATTTTTGATTCATACTTAAAATGACGTTCTGTACACGAATCACTCAAATTATCATCCAAAGACGCATCGTAAATTTCTTCATTCAAAATTATTACTGTATTATATGCTCATTTTCAGAGTTAGGTTCGGTCATAACTTTGGCCCTATGGCACCGAACGGACTTAAATTTTAAGTTGTTACTAAAAATGACGTTTTGTTCTCGAATCACTCAAAATAACATCCAAAAGACGCTTCGTAAATTTCTTCATTCAAAATTATTACCGTTTTATAGGCTCATTTTCAGAGTTGGGTTCAGTCATTACGTTGGCCCTATAGCATCGTCCCTACTGAAATTTTAGATTTTAACTAGAAATGACGTTTTGTACCCGAATCACCCAAAATATCCTCCAAAAGACGCATTATAAATTTCTTCATACAAAATTATAACAGTATATTGGGCTCATTTTCAGAGTTGTGTTCGGTCATCACTTTGACCCTATTACTGAAATTTTGGATTCTTACTAAAAATGACGTTCTGTACACGAATCACACAAAATATCCTCCAAAAGACGTATTTTAAATGTCTTCATTCAAAATTATTACCGTATTTTGGGCTCATTTTCAGAGTTGGGTTCGGTCATTACTTTGGCCCTATGGCACCGAAACGACTGAAATTTTCTGTTCTTACTAAAAATGACGTGTTGCCTACCAATCACTCAAAATATCCTCAAGAAGACGCATAGTAAATTTCTTCATACATAATTATTAAAGTAGAATGGGCTAATTTTCAGAGTTGGATTCGGTCATAACTTTGACCCTATGACTGAAATTTAGATTCTTACTAAAAATGACGTTCTGTACACGAATCACACAAAATATCCTCCAAAAGACGTATTTTAAATGTCTACATTCAAAATTATTACCGTATTTTGGGCTCATTTTCAGAGTTGGGTTCGGTCATTTCTTTTTCCCTATGGCACTGAACCGACTGAAATTTTCTGTTCTTACTTAAAATGACGTGTTGCCTACCAATCACTCAAAATATCCTCAAGAAGAAGCATAGTCTATTTCTTCATACATAATTATTAAAGTAGAATGGGCTAATTTTCAGAGTTGGGTTCGGTCATAACTTTGACCCTTTGACTGAAATTTAGATTCTTACTAAAAATGACGTTCTGTATACGAATCACACAAAATATTCTGCAAAAGACGTATTTTAAATGTACTCATTCAAAATTATTACCGTATTTTGGGCTCATTTTCAGAGTTGGGTTCGGTCATTACTTTGGCCCTATGGCACCGAACCGACAGAAATTTTCTGTTCTTACTAAAAATGACGTGTTGCCTACCAATCACTCAAAATATCCTCAAGAAAACGCATAGTAAATTTCTTCATACATAATTATTAAAGTAGAATAGGTTAATTTTCAGAGTTAGGATCGGTCATAACTTTGACCCTTTGACTGAAATTTTGGATTCATTCTAAAAGTGACGTTCTGTACACGTATCACTCAAAATAGCATCCAAAAGACGCATCGTAAATTTCTTCATTCAAAATTATTACCGTATTATATGCTCATTTTCAGAGTTTTGTTCGGTCATTACTTTGGCTCTTTGTCACCAAACGGACTTAAATTTTAAGTTCTTACTAAAAATGACGTTTTGTACCCGAATCACTCATAATATTATCCAAATGACGCATCGTAAATTTCTTTATTCAAAATAATTACCGAATTATGGGCTCATTTTCAGAGTTGGGTTCGGTCATAACTTTGGGCAGATGGCACCGAACCGACTGAAATTTTCTGTTCTTACTAAAAATGACGTGTTGCCTACCAATCACTCAAAATATCCTCAAGAAGACGCATAGTAAATTTCTTCATACATAATTATTAAAGTAGAATGGGCTTATTTTCAGAGTTGGGTTCGGTCATAACTTTGACCCTTTGACTGAAATTTTTGATTCATACTTAAAATGACGTTCTGTACACGAATCACTCAAATTATCATCCAAAGACGCATCGTAAATTTCTTCATTCAAAATTATTACTGTATTATATGCTCATTTTCAGAGTTAGGTTCGGTCATAACTTTGGCCCTATGGCACCGAACGGACTTAAATTTTAAGTTGTTACTAAAAATGACGTTTTGTTCTCGAATCACTCAAAATAACATCCAAAAGACGCTTCGTAAATTTCTTCATTCAAAATTATTACCGTTTTATAGGCTCATTTTCAGAGTTGGGTTCAGTCATTACGTTGGCCCTATAGCATCGTCCCTACTGAAATTTTAGATTTTAACTAGAAATGACGTTTTGTACCCGAATCACCCAAAATATCCTCCAAAAGACGCATTATAAATTTCTTCATACAAAATTATAACAGTATATTGGGCTCATTTTCAGAGTTGTGTTCGGTCATCACTTTGACCCTATGACTGAAATTTTGGATTCTTACTAAAAATGACGTTCTGTACACGAATCACACAAAATATCCTCCAAAAGACGTATTTTAAATGTCTTCATTCAAAATTATTACCGTATTTTGGGCTCATTTTCAGAGTTGGGTTCGGTCATTACTTTGGCCCTATGGCACCGAAACGACTGAAATTTTCTGTTCTTACTAAAAATGACGTGTTGCCTACCAATCACTCAAAATATCCTCAAGAAGACGCATAGTAAATTTCTTCATACATAATTATTAAAGTAGAATGGGCTTATTTTCAGAGTTGAGTTCGGTCATAACTTTGACCCTGTGACTGAAATTTTTGTTTCATACTAAAAATGACGTTCTGTACACGAATCACTCAAATTATCATCCAAAGACGCATCGCAAATTTCTTCATTCAAAATTATTACCGTATTATGGGCTCATTTTCAGAGTTGGGTTTGGTCATAACTTTTGCCCTATAGCATCGAACCAACTGAACTTTTGATTTTAATTAGAAATGCCGTTCTGTACCCGAATCACACAATATATCCTCCGAATGACGCATCGTAAATTTCTTTATTCAAAATGATTACCGTATTATGGGCTCATTTTCAGAGTTTGGTTCGGTCATAACTTTGGCACGATGCAACCGAACGGACTTAAATTTGAAGATCTTACTAAAAATGACGTTTTGTACCCGAATCACTCAAATTATCATCCAAAGACGCATCGTAAATTTCTTCATTCAAAATTATTACTGTATTATATGCTCATTTTCAGAGTTTGTTTCGGTCATAACTTTGGCCCTATGTCACCGAACGGACTTAAATTTTAAGTTATTACTAAAAATGACGTTTTGTTCCCGAATCACTCAAAATAACATCCAAAAGACGCTTCGTAAATTTCTTCATTCAAAATTATTACCGTTTTATAGGCTCATTTTCAGAGTTGGGTTCAGTCATTACGTTGGCCCTATAGCATCGTCCCTACTGAAATTTTAGATTTTCACTAGAAATGACGTTTTGTACCCGAATCACCCAAAATATCCTCCAAAAGACGCATTGTAAATTTCTTCATACAAAATTATAACAGTATATTGGGCTCATTTTCAGAGTTGTGTTCGGTCATCACTTTGACCCTATGACTGAAATTTTGGATTCTTACTAAAAATGACGTTCTGTACACGAATCACACAAAATATCCTCCAAAAGACGTATTTTAAATGTCTTCATTCAAAATTATTACCGTTTTTGGGACTCATTTTTAGAGTTGGGTTCGGTCATTACTTTAGCCCTATGGCACCGAAACGACTGAAATTTTCGGTTCTTACTAAAAATGACGTGTTGCCTACCAATCACTCAAAATATCCTCAAGAAGACGCATAGTAAATTTCTTCATACATAATTATTAAAGTAGAATGGGCTAATTTTCAGAGTTGGGTTCGGTCATAACTTTGACCCTTTGACTGAAATTTTTGATTCATACTAAAAATGACGTTCTGTACACGAAGAACTCAAAATATCATCCAAAAGACGCATCGTAAATTTCTTCATTCAAAATTATTACCGTATTATGTGCTGATTTTCAGAGTGTGGTTCGGTCATTACTTTGACCCTATGACTGAAATTTTGGATTCATACTTAAAATGAAGTTTTGTATACGAATCACTAAAAATATCATCCAAAAGACGCATCGTAAATTTCTCATACAAAATTATTACAGTATTATGGGCTCATTTTCGGAGTTGGGTTCGGTCATAACTTTGACCCTATGACTGAAAGTTTGGATTGATATGAAAAATGACGTTCTGTACACGAATCGGACAAAATATCTTCCAAAATACGCATTGTTAATTTCTTCATTCAAAATTATTACCGTATTATATGCTCATTTTCAGAGTTTTGTTCGGTCATTACTTTGGCCCTATGTCACCGAACGGACTTAAATTTTAAGTTGATACTAAAAATGAGATTTTGTACCCGAATCACTCATAATATTATGCAAATGACGCATCGTAAATTTCTTTATTCAAAATAATTACCGAATTAGGGGCTCATTTTCAGAGTTGGGTTCGGTCATAACTTTAGGCAGATGGCACCGAACCGACTGAAATTTTCTGTTCTTACTAAAAATGACGTGTTGCCTACCAATCACTAGAAATATCCTCAAGAAGACGCATAGTAAATTTCTTCATACATAATTATTAAAGTAGAATGGGCTTATTTTCAGAGTTGAGTTCGGTCATAACTTTGACCCTGTGACTGAAATTTTTGATTCATACTAAAAATGACGTTCTGTACACGAATCACTCAAATTATCATCCAAAGACGCATCGCAAATTTCTTCATTCAAAATTATTACCGTATTATGGGCTCATTTTCAGAGTTGGGTTTGGTCATAACTTTTGCCCTATAGCATCGAACCAACTGAACTTTTCATTTTAATTAGAAATGCCGTTCTGTACCCGAATCACACAATATATCCTCCGAATGACGCATCGTAAATTTCTTCATTCAAAATGATTACCGTATTATGGGCTCATTTTCAGAGTTTGGTTCGGTCATAACTTTGGCACTATGCAACCGAACGGACTTAAATTTGAAGATCTTACTAAAAATGACGTTTTGTACCCAAATCACTCAAATTATCATCCAAATGACGCATCGTAAATTTCTTCATTAAAAATAATAACCGTATTATGGGCTCATTTTCAGAGTTGGGTTCGGTCATAACTTTGGGCAGATGGCACCGAACCGACTGAAATTTTCTGTTCTTACTTAAAATGACGAGTTGCCTACCAATCACTCAAAATATCCTCAAGAAGACGCATAGTTAATTTCTTCATACATAATTATTAAAGTAGAATGGGCTTATTTTCACAGTTGGGTTCGGTCATAACTTTGACCCTTTGACTGAAATTTTTGATTCATACTAAAAATGACGTTCTGTACACGAATCACTCAAATTATCATCCAAAGACGCATCGCAAATTTCTTCATTCAAAATTATTACCGTATTATGGGCTCATTTTCAGAGTTGGGTTTGGTCATAACTTTTGCCCTATAGCATCGAACCAACTGAACTTTTCATTTTAATTAGAAATGCCGTTCTGTACCCGAATCACACAATATATCCTCCGAATGACGCATCGTAAATTTCTTCATTCAAAATGATTACCGTATTATGGGCTCATTTTCAGAGTTTGGTTCGGTCATAACTTTGGCACTATGCAACCGAACGGACTTAAATTTGAAGATCTTACTAAAAATGACGTTTTGTACCCAAATCACTCAAATTATCATCCAAATGACGCATCGTAAATTTCTTCATTAAAAATAATAACCGTATTATGGGCTCATTTTCAGAGTTGGGTTCGGTCATAACTTTGGGCAGATGGCACCGAACCGACTGAAATTTTCTGTTCTTACTTAAAATGACGAGTTGCCTACCAATCACTCAAAATATCCTCAAGAAGACGCATAGTTAATTTCTTCATACATAATTATTAAAGTAGAATGGGCTTATTTTCACAGTTGGATTCGGTCATAACTTTGACCCTTTGACTGAAATTTTTGATTCATACTAAAAATGACGTTCTGTACACGAATCACTCAAATTATCATCCAAAGACGCATCGTAAATTTCTTCATTCAAAATAATTAATGTATTATATGCTCATTTTCAGAGTTTGGTTCGGTCATAACTTTGGCCCTATGTCACCGAACGGACTTAAATTTTAAGTTGTTACTAAAAATGACGTTTTGTACCCGAATCACTCAAAATAACAACCAAAAGACGCTTCGTAAATTTCTTCATTCAAAATTATTACCGTTTTATAGGCTCATTTTCAGAGTTGGGTTCAGTCATTACGTTGGCCCTATAGCATCGTCCCTACTGAAATTTTAGATTTTCACTAGAAATGACGTTTTGTACCCGAATCACCCAAAATATCCTCCAAAAGACGCATTGTAAATTTCTTCATACAAAATTATAACAGTATATTGGGCTCATTTTCAGAGTTGTGTTCGGTCATCACTTTGACCCTATGACTGAAATTTTGGATTCTTACTAAAAATGACGTTCTGTACACGAATCACACAAAATATCCTCCAAAAGACGTATTTTAAATGTCTTCATTCAAAATTATTACCGTATTTTGGGCTCATTTTTAGAGTTGGGTTCGGTCATTACTTTGGCCCTATGGCACCGAAACGACTGAAATTTTCTGTTCTTACTAAAAATGACGTGTTGCCTACCAATCACTCAAAATATCCTCAAGAAGACGCATAGTAAATAAGACGCATAGTAAATACATAATTATTAAAGTAGAATGGGCTAATTTTCAGAGTTGGGTTCGGTCATAACTTTGACCCTTTGACTGAAATTTTTGATTCATACTAAAAATGACGTTCTGTATACGAATAACTCAAAATATCATCCAAAAGATGCATCGTAAATTTCTTCATTCAAAATTATTACCGTATTATGTGCTTATTTTCAGAGTGTGGTTCAGTCATAACTTTGACCCTATGACTGACATTTTGGATTCATACTTAAAATGAAGTTTTGTATACGAATCACTAAAAATATCATCCAAAAGACGCATCGTAAATTTCTTCATACAAAATTATTACAGTATTATGGGCTCATTTTCGGAGTTGGGTTCGGTCATAACTTTGACCCTTTGACTGAAAGTTTGGATTGATACGAAAAATGACGTTCTGTACACGAATCGGACAAAATATCTTCCAAAATACGCATTGTTAATTTATTCATTCAAAATAAATACCGTATTATATGCTCATTTTCAGAGTTTGGTTCGGTCATAACTTTGGCACTATGCAACCAAACGGACTTAATTTTTCAATTCTTACTAAAAATGACGTTTTGTATCCGAATCACTCAAATTATCATCCAAATGACGTATCCTAAATTTCTTCATTCAAAATGATTACCGTATTATGGGCTCATTTTCAGAGTTTGGTTCGGTCATAACTTTGGCACTATGCAACCGAACGGACTTAAATTTGAAGATCTTACTACAAATGACGTTTTGTACCCGAATCACTCAAATTATCATCCAAATAACGCATCGTAAATTTCTTCATTCAAAATAATTACCGTATTATGGGCTCATTTTCAGAGTTGGGTTCGGTCATAACTTTGACCCTATGACTGAAATTTTAGATTCTTACTAAAAATGACGTTCTGTACACGAATCACACAAAATAACCCCCAAAAGACGCATTGTAAATGTCTTCGTACAAAATTATTACCGTATTATGGGCTCATTTTCGGTGTTGGGTTCGGTCATAACTTTGACCCTATGACTGAAATTTTGGATTCTTACTGAAAATGACGTTCTTTACACGAATCACACAAAATATCCTTCAAAAGACGCATTGCTAATTTCTTCAAACAAGATTATTAAACTATTATGGGCACATTTTCAGAGTTGGGTTCGGTCATAACTTTGACCCTTTGACTGAAATTTTGGATTCATACTGAAAATGACGTTCTGTACACGAATCACTCAAAATATCATCCAAAAGACGTATCATAAATTTCGTCATTCAAAATTATTACCGTATTATGGGCTCATTTTCAGAGTTGGGTTTGGTCATAACTTTGGCCCTATAGCATCGAACCAACTGAACTTTTGATTTTTATTAGAAATTCCGTTCTGTACCCGAATCACACAATATATCCTCCGAATGACGCATCGTAAATTTCTTCATTCAAAATGATTACCGTATTATGGGCTCATTTTCAGAGTTTGGTTCGGTCATAACTTTGGCACTATGCAACCGAAGGGACTTAAATTTGAAGATCTTAAGAAAATGACGTTTTGTACCCGAATCACTCAAATTATCATCCAAATGACGCATCGTAAATTTCTTCATTCAAAATAATTACCGAATTATGGGCTCATTTTCACAGTTGGGTTTGGTCATAACTTTGACCCTATGACTGAAATTTAGATTCTTACTAAAAATGACGTTCTGTACACGAATCACACAAAATATCCTCCAAAAGACGTATTTTAAATGTCTACATTCAAAATTATTACCGTATTTTGGGCTCATTTTCAGAGTTGGGTTCGGTCATTACTTTGGCCCTATGGCACCGAACCGACTGAAATTTTCTGTTCTTACTAAAAATGACGTGTTGCCTACCAATCACTCAAAATATCCTCAAGAAAACGCATAGTAAATTTCTTCATACATAATTATTAAAGTAGAATGGGCTAATTTTCAGAGTTGGGATCGGTCATAACTTTGACCCTTTGACTGAAATTTTGGATTCATTCTAAAAGTGACGTTCTGTACACGTATCACTCAAAATATCATCCAAAAGACGCATCGTAAATTTCTTCATTCAAAATTATTACCGTATTATATGCTCATTTTCAGAGTTTTGTTCGGTCATAACTTTGGCCCTATGTCACCGAACGGACTTAAATTTTAAGTTCTTACTAAAAATGACGTTTTGTACCCGAATCACTCATAATATTATCCAAATGACGCATTTATTCAAAAAAATTACCGAATTATGGGCTCATTTTCAGAGTTGGGTTCGGTCATAACTTTGGGCAGATGGCACCGAACCGACTGAAATTTTCTGTTCTTACTGAAAATGACGTGTTGCCTACCAATCACTCAAAATATCCTCAGGAAGACGCATAGTAAATTTCTTCATACATAATTATTAAAGTAGAATGGGCTTATTTTCAGAGTTGAGTTCGGTCATAACTTTGACCCTGTGACTGAAATTTTTGATTCATACTAAAAATGACGTTCCGTACACGAATCGGACAAAATATCTTCCAAAATACGCATTGTTAATTTCTTCATTCAAAATTATTACCGTATTATATGCTCATTTTCAGAGTTTTGTTCGGTCATTACTTTGGCCCTATGTCACCGAACGGACTTAAATTTTAAGTTCATACTAAAAATGACGGTTTGTACCCGAATCACTCATAATATTATCCAAATGACGCATCGTAAATTTCTTTATTCAAAATAATTACCGAATTATGGGCTCATTTTCAGAGTTGGGTTTGGTCATAACTTTGACCCTATGACTGAAATTTAGATTCTTACTAAAAATGACGTTCTGTACACGAATCACACAAAATATCCTCCAAAGGACGTATTTTAAATGTCTACATTCAAAATTATTACCGTATTTTGGGCTCATTTTCAGAGTTGGGTTCGGTCATTACTTTGACCCTATGGCACCGAACCGACTGAAATTTTCTGTTCTTACTACAAATGACGTGTTGCCTACCAATCACTCAAAATATCCTCAAGAAAACGCATAGTAAATTTCTTCATACATAATTATTAAAGTAGAATGGGCTAATTTTCAGAGTTGGGATCGGTCATAACTTTGACCCTTTGACTGAAATTTTGGATTCATTCTAAAAGTGACGTTCTGTACACGTATCACTCAAAATATCATCCAAAAGACGCATCGTAAATTTCTTCATTCAAAATTATTACCGTATTATATGCTCATTTTCAGAGTTTTGTTCGGTCATAACTTTGGCCCTATGTCACCGAACGGACTTAAATTTTAAGTTCTTACTAAAAATGACCTTTTGTACCCGAATCACTCATAATATTATCCAAATGACGCATCGTAAATTTCTTTGTTCAAAAAAATTACCGAATTATGGGCTCATTTTCAGAGTTGGGTTCGGTCATAACTTTGGGCAGATGGCACCGAACCGACTGAAATTTTCTGTTCTTACTGAAAATGACGTGTTGCCTACCAATAACTCAAAATATCCTCAAGAAGACGCATAGTAAATTTCTTCATACATAATTATTAAAGTAGAATGGGCTTATTTTCAGAGTTGAGTTCGGTCATTACTTTGACCCTGTGACTGAAATTTTTGATTCATACTAAAAATGACGTTCTGTACACGAATCACTCAAATTATCATCCAAAGACGCATCGTAAATTTCTTCATTCAAAATTATTACTGTATTATATGCTCATTTTCAGAGTTTGGTTCGGTCATAACTTTGGCCCTATGTCACCGAACGGACTTAAATTTTAAGTTGTTACTAAAAATGACGTTTTGTTCCCGAATCACTCAAAATAACATCCAATAGACGCTTCGTAAATTTCTTCATTCAAAATTATTACCGTTTTATAGGCTCATTTTCAGAGTTGGGTTCAGTCATTACGTTGGCCCTATAGCATCGTCCCTACTGAAATTTAAGATTTTCACTAGAAATGACGTTTTGCACCCAAATCACCCAAAATATCCTCCAAAAGACGCATTGTAAATTTCTTCATACAAAATTATAACAGTATATTGGGCTCATTTTCAGAGTTGTGTTCGGTCATCACTTTGACCCTATGACTGAAATTTTGGATTCATACTAAAAATGACGTTCTGTACACGAATCACTCAAATTATCATCCAAAGACGCATCGCAAATTTCTTCATTCAAAATTATTACCGTATTATGGGCTCATTTTCAGAGTTGGGTTTGGTCATAACTTTTGCCCTATAGCATCGAACCAACTGAACTTTTCATTTTAATTAGAAATGCCGTTCTGTACCCGAATCACACAATATATCCTCCGAATGACGCATCGTAAATTTCTTCATTCAAAATGATTACCGTATTATGGGCTCATTTTCAGAGTTTGGTTCGGTCATAACTTTGGCACTATGCAACCGAACGGACTTAAATTTGAAGATCTTACTAAAAATGACGTTTTGTACCCAAATCACTCAAATTATCATCCAAATGACGCATCGTAAATTTCTTCATTAAAAATAATAACCGTATTATGGGCTCATTTTCAGAGTTGGGTTCGGTCATAACTTTGGGCAGATGGCACCGAACCGACTGAAATTTTCTGTTCTTACTTAAAATGACGAGTTGCCTACCAATCACTCAAAATATCCTCAAGAAGACGCATAGTTAATTTCTTCATACATAATTATTAAAGTAGAATGGGCTTATTTTCACAGTTGGGTTCGGTCATAACTTTGACCCTTTGACTGAAATTTTTGATTCATACTAAAAATGACGTTCTGTACACGAATCACTCAAATTATCATCCAAAGACGCATCGCAAATTTCTTCATTCAAAATTATTACCGTATTATGGGCTCATTTTCAGAGTTGGGTTTGGTCATAACTTTTGCCCTATAGCATCGAACCAACTGAACTTTTGATTTTAATTAGAAATGCCGTTCTGTACCCGAATCACACAATATATCCTCCGAATGACGCATCGTAAATTTCTTCATTCAAAATGATTACCGTATTATGGGCTCATTTTCAGAGTTTGGTTCGGTCATAACTTTTGCACGATGCAACCGAACGGACTTAAATTTGAAGATCTTACTAAAAATAACGTTTTGTACCGGAATCACTCAAATTATCATCCAAATGACGCATCGTAAATTTCTTCATTCAAAATAATTACCGTATTATGGGCTCATTTTCAGAGTTGGGTTCGGCATAACTTTGGGCAGATGGCACCGAACCGACTGAAATTTTCTGTTCTTACTAAAAATGACGTGTTGCCTACATCACTCAAAATATCCTCAAGAAGACGCATAGTAAATTTCTTCATACATAATTATTAAAGTAGAATGGGCTTATTTTCAGAGTTGGGTTCAGTCATAACATTGACCCTTTGACTGTAATTTTTGATTCATACTAAAAATGACGTTCTGTACACGAATCACTCAAATTATCATACAAAGACGCATCGTAAATTTCTTCATTCAAAATTATTTATGTATTATATGCTCATTTTCAGAGTTTGGTTCGGTCATAACTTTGGCCCTATGTCACCGAACGGACTTAAATTTTAAGTTGTTACTAAAAATGACGTTTTGTTCCCGAATCACTCAAAATAACAACCAAAAGACGCTTCGTAAATTTCTTCATTCAAAATTATTACCGTTTTATAGGCTCATTTTCAGAGTTGGGTTCAGTCATTACGTTGGCCCTATAGCATCGTCCCTACTGAAATTTTAGATTTTCACTAGAAATGACGTTTTGTACCCGAATCACCCAAAATATCCTCCAAAAGACGCATTGTAAATTTCTTCATACAAAATTATAACAGTATATTGGGCTCATTTTCAGAGTTGTGTTCGGTCATCACTTTGACCCTATGACTGAAATTTTGGATTCTTACTAAAAATGACGTTCTGTACACGAATCACACAAAATATCCTCCAAAAGACGTATTTTAAATGTCTTCATTCAAAATAATTACCGAATTATGGGCTCATTTTCAGAGTTGGGTTTGGTCATAACTTTGAACCTATGACTGAAATTTAGATTCTTACTAAAAATGACGTTCTGTACACGAATCACAGAAAATATCCTCCAAAAGACGTATTTTAAATGTCTACATTCAAAATTATTACCGTATTTTGGGCTCATTTTCAGAGTTGGGTTCGGTCATTACTTGGCCCCTATGGCACCGAACCGACTGAAATTTTCTGTTCTTACTAAAAATGACGTGTTGCCTACCAATCACTCAAAATATCCTCAAGAAAACGCATAGTAAATTTCTTCATACATAATTATTAAAGTAGAATGGGCTAATTTTCAGAGTTGGGATCGGTCATAACTTTGACCCTTTAACTGAAATTTTGGATTCATTCTAAAAGTGACGTTCTGTACACATATCACTCAAAATATCATCCAAAAGACGCATCGTAAATTTCTTCATTCAAAATTATTACCGTATTATATGCTCATTTTCAGAGTTTTGTTCGGTCATAACTTTGGCCCTATGTCACCGAACGGACTTAAATTTTAAGTTCTTACTAAAAATGACGTTTTGTACCCGAATCACTCATAATATTATCCAAATGACGCATCGTAAATTTCTTTGTTCAAAAAAATTACCGAATTATGGGCTCATTTTCAGAGTTGGGTTCGGTCATAACTTTGGGCAGATGGCACCGAACCGACTGAAATTTTCTGTTCTTACTGAAAATGACGTGTTGCCTACCAATCACTCAAAATATCCTCAAGAAGACGCATAGTAAATTTCTTCATACATAATTATTAAAGTAGAATGGGCTTATTTTCAGAGTTGAGTTCGGTCATAACTTTGACCCTGTGACTGAAATTTTTGATTCATACTAAAAATGACGTTCTGTACACGAATCACTCAAATTATCATCCAAAGACGCATCGTAAATTTCTTCATTCAAAATTATTACTGTATTATATGCTCATTTTCAGAGTTTGGTTCGGTCATAACTTTGGCCCTATGTCACCGAACGGACTTAAATTTTAAGTTGTTACTAAAAATGACGTTTTGTTTCCGAATCACTCAAAATAACATCCAAAAGACGCTTCGTAAATTTCTTCATTCAAAATTATAACCGTTTTATAGGCTCATTTTCAGAGTTGGGTTCAGTCATTACGTTGGCCCTATAGCATCGTTCTTACTGAAATTTTAGATTTTCACTAGAAATGACGTTTTGTACCCGAATCACCCAAAATATCCTCCAAAAGACGCATTGTAAATTTCTTCATACAAAATTATAACAGTATATTGGGCTCATTTTCAGAGTTGTGTTCGGTCACCACTTTGATCCTATGATTGAAATTTTGGATTCTTACTAAAAATGACGTTCTGTACACGA
The DNA here is from genome assembly GCA_929108145.2 of Limnephilus rhombicus. Classification (NCBI taxonomy): domain Eukaryota; kingdom Metazoa; phylum Arthropoda; class Insecta; order Trichoptera; family Limnephilidae; genus Limnephilus; species Limnephilus rhombicus. Next base: position 288,902 of record OV815275.1, read on the forward strand.
ATCACACAAAATATCCTCCAAAAGACGTATTTTAAATGTCTTCTTTCAAAATTATTACCGTATTTTGGGCTCATTTTCAGTGTTGGGTTCGGTCATTACTTTGGCCCTATGGCAGCGAACTGACTGAAATTTTCTGTTCTTACTGAAAATGACGTGTTGCCTACCAATCACCCAAAATATCCTCAAGAAGACGCATAGTAAATTTATTCATACATAATTATTAAAGTAGAATGGGCTTATTTTCAGAGTTGGGTTCGGTCATAACTTTGACCCTTTGACTGAAATTTTTGATTCATACTAAAAAATGACATTCTGTACACGAATAACTCAAAATATCATCCAAAAGACGCATCGTAAATTTCTTCATTCAAAATTATTACCGTATTATGTGCTGATTTTCAGAGTGTGGTTCGGTCATAACTTTGACCCTATGACTGAAATTTTGGATTCATACTCAAAATGAAGTTTTGTATACGAATCACTAAAAATATCATCCAAAAGACGCATCGTAAATTTCTTCATACAAAATTATTACAGTATTATGGGCTCATTTTCGGAGTTGGGTTCGTTCATAACTTTGACCCTATGACTGAAAGTTTGGATTGATACAAAAAATGACGTTCTGTTCACGAATCGGACAAAATATCTTCCAAAATACGCATTGTTAATTTCTTCATTCAAAATTATAACCGTATTATATGCTCATTTTCAGAGTTTTGTTTGGTCATAACTTTGGCCCTATGTCACCGAACGGACTTAAATTTTAAGTTCTTACTAAAAATGACGTTTTGTACACGAATCACTCAAAATATAATCCAAATGACGTATCCTACATTTCTTTTTTCAAAATGATTACCGTATTATGGGCTCATTTTCAGAGTTGGGATCGGTCATAACTTTGACCCTATGACTGAAATTTAGATTCTTTTTAAAAATGACATTCTGTACACGAATCACACAAAATATCCTCAAAAGACGAATTGTTAGTTTCTTCATACAAAATTATTAAAGTTGAATGGGCTAATTTTCAGAGTTGGGTTCGGTCATAACTTTGACCCTATTGCTGAAATTTTGGGTTCTTACTAAAAATGACGTTCTGTACACGAATTACTCAAAATATCACTCAAAACACGCATTGTAAATTTGTTCATTCCAAATTATTACAGTATTATGGCTCATTTTCAGAGTTGGGTTCATTCATAACTTTAGCCATATGGCACCCAACTGACTGAAATTATTGGTGCTTACTTAAAACGACATTATGTACATGAAACACTCCAAATATCATCCAACAGACGCATTTTGTTTTCTTACTAAAAATGACGTTCTGTACACGAATCACACAAAATATCCTCCAAAAGACGCATTTTAAATGTCTTCATTCAAAATTATTACCGTATTTTGAGCTCATTTTCAGAGTTGGGTTCGGTCATTACTTTGGCCCTATGGCACCGAACCGACTGAAATTTTCTGTTCTTACTTAAAATAACGAGTTGCCTACCAATCACTCAAAATATCCTCAAGAAGACGCATAGTAAATTTCTTCATACATAATTATTAAAGTAGAATGGGCTTATTTTCAGAGTTGGGTTCGGTCATAACTTTGACCCTTTGACTGAAATTTTTGATTCATACTAAAAATGACGTTCTGTACACGAATCACTCAAATTATCATCCAAAGACGCATCGTAAATTTCTTCATTCAAAATTATTACTGTATTATATGCTCATTTTCAGAGTTTGGTTCGGTCATAACTTTGGCCCTATATCACCGAACGGACTTAAATTTTAAGTTGTTACTAAAAATGACGTTTTGTTCCCGAATCACTCAAAATAACATCCAATAGACGCTTCGTAAATTTCTTCATTCAAAATTATTACCGTTTTATAGGCTCATTTTCAGAGTTGGGTTCAGTCATTACGTTGGCCCTATAGCATCGTCCCTACTGAATTTTAGATTTTCACTAGAAATGACGTTTTGCACCCAAATCACCCAAAATATCCTCCAAAAGACGCATTGTAAATTTCTTCATACAAAATTATGACAGTATATTGGGCTCATTTTCAGAGTTGTGTTCGGTCATCACTTTGACCCTATGACTGAAATTTTGGATTCTTACTAAAAATGACGTTCTGTACACGAATCACACAAAATATCCTCCAAAAGACGTATTATAAATGTCTTCATTCAAAATTATTACCGTATTTTGGGCTCATTTTTAGAGTTGGGTTCGGTCATTACTTTGGCCCTATGGCACCGAACCGACTGAAATTTTCTGTTCTTACTAAAAATGACGTGTTGCCTACCAATCACTCAAAATATCCTCAAGAAGACGCATAGTAAATAAGACGCATAGTAAATACATAATTATTAAAGTAGAATGGGCTAATTTTCAGAGTTGGGTTCGGTCATAACTTTGACCCTTTGACTGAAATTTTTGATTCATACTAAAAATGACGTTCTGTATACGAATAACTCAAAATATCATCCAAAAGACGCATCGTAAATTTCTTCATACAAAATTATTACAGTATTATGGGCTCATTTTCGGAGTTGGGTTCGGTCATAACTTTGACCCTTTGACTGAAAGTTTGGATTGATACGAAAAATGACGTTCTGTACACGAATCGGACAAAATATCTTCCAAAATACGCATTGTTAATTTCTTCATTCAAAATTATTACCGTATAATATGCTCATTTTCAGAGTTTGGTTCGGTCATAACTTTGGCACTATGCAACCAAACGGACTTAATTTTTCAATTCTTACTAAAAATGACGTTTTGTATCCGAATCACTCAAATTATCATCCAAATGACGTATCCTAAATTTCTTCATTCAAAATGATTACCGTATTATGGGCTCATTTTCAGAGTTTGGTTCGGTCATAACTTTGGCACTATGCAACCAAACGGACTTAAATTTGAAAATCTTACTACAAATGACGTTTTGTACCCGAATCACTCAAATTATCATACAAATAACGTATCGTTAATTTCTTCATTCAAAATAATTACCGTATTATGGGCTCATTTTCAGAGTTGGGTTCGGTCATAACTTTGACCCTATGACTGAAATTTTAGATTCTTACTAATAATGACGTTCTGTACACGAATCACACAAAATTACCCCCAAAAGACGCATTGTAAATGTCTTCGTACAAAATTATTAGCGTATTATGGGCTCATTTTCGGTGTTGGGTTCGGTCATAACTTTGACCCTATGACTGAAATTTTGGATTCTTACTAAAAATGACGTTTTTCACACGAATCACACAAAATACCCTTCAAAAGACGCATTGTTAATTTCTTCAAACAAAATTATTAAACTATTATGGGCACATTTTCAGAGTTGGGTTCGGTCATAACTTTGACCCTTTGACTGAAATTTTGGATTCATACTAAAAATGTCGTTCTGTACACGAATCACTCAAAATATCATCCAAAAGACGCATCGTAAATTTCTTCATTCAAAATTATTACCGTATTTTGGGCTCATTTTCAGAGTTGGGTTCGGTCATTCCTTGGCCCTATGGCACCGAACCGACTGAAATTTTCTGTTCTTACTTAAAATGACGTGTTGCCTACCAATCACTCAAAATATCCTCAAGAAGACGCATAGTAAATTCCTTCATACATAATTATTAAAGTAGAATGGGCTTATTTTCAGAGTTGGGTTCGGTCATAACTTTGACCCTTTGACTGAAATTTTTGATTCATACTTAAAATGACGTTCTGTACACGAATCACTTAAATTATCATCCAAAGACGCATCGTAAATTTCTTTATTCTAAATTATTACTGTATTTTATGCTCATTTTCAGAATTTGGTTCGGTCATAACTTTGGCCCTATGTCACCGAACGGACTTAAATTTTAAGTTGTTACTAAAAGTGACGTTTTGTTCCCCAATCACTCAAAATAACATCCAAAAGACGCTTCGTAAATTTCTTCATTCAAAATTATTATCGTTTTATAGGCTCATTTTCAGAGTTGGGTTCAGTCATTACGTTGGCCCTATAGCATCGTCCCTACTGAAATTTTAGATTTTCACTAGAAATGACGTTTTGTACCCGAATCACCCAAAATATCCTCCAAAAGACGCATTGTAAATTTCTTCATACAAAATTATAACAGTATATTGGGCTCATTTTCAGAGTTGTGTTCGGTCATCACTTTGACCCTATGACTGAAATTTTGGATTCTTACTAAAAATGACGTTCTGTTCACGAATCACTCAAAATATCATCCAAAAGTTGCATCGTAATCTTCTTCATACCATATGATTACAGTATTATGGGCTCATTTTCAGAGTTGGGTTTATTCATAACTTTTGCCCTATGGCACCGAACCGACTGAAATTATTTGTGCTTACTTTAAACGACGTTCTGTACACGAATCACTCAAAATATTATCCAACTGACGCATTTTGATTTCTTACAAAAAATGACGTTCTGTACACGAATCACTCAAAATATCATCCAAAAGACGCATCGTAAGCTTCTTCATACAAAATGATTACAGTATTATGACTCATTTTCAGAGTTGGGTTTGTTCATAACTTTGGCCCTATTGAACCGACTGAAATTATTGGTTCTTACTAAAAACGATGTTCTGTTCACGAATCACTCAAAATATCATCCAAAAGACGCATCGTAATCTTTTTCATACAAAATGATTACTGTTTTGGTAAGAGATGTAGTGGGTAGAATTTGTATAATGGCGGCCACGCTGACTTCGTTCGGCGATCCGCTTGGTGTTATACTTACTTCTTTATCTGATTCCACTGGGTTACCAAATGTACCGTGATATTAATTGAAAGAAATATTTTATACTGAAGTTAGGGTTTATTTAAATTTCGTACAACACAACAACTATCTTTATCAGAAGATTTTGTAGGGAACGACACTCTCACATACAACCGTTTGTCGGGTAGTCGAAAAACGAATGAAGTTTGGTGCCTTTGCCGAACGGAATTAACGCAAACTCACGTCAGCTGGGTTGCCAGCGTATTAAACCCAATTATTCGGCTGTTAAGTTTCGTTCTCTACATTCCTCCCGCCCAGTTTTTTAACGATGAAAAAAAAAATACTTAAATGAGATATATAAGAGCGATACTTAAATGTATAAACATGTATGGTTTTTAAATTTTTTAAAACGAATAAAAATTATCTTCAATTGTTTACTGGAGCGCTTATTTATTAACTCAACATGTTTATAGAGTTTAATTGTAATTAAAGAAAACTAGACTGGGTAAAGTTATCATCCAGAGTGGACCTATTATTATTTTTATTTTAAAGTTATTGCAAATAATTATTAAATGATTAATTACATTTATATGCTTCAGTAAACACTTGGAAAGAATTATGACAACATAAGTATTAAAGTTTGAACAACATATTCATGCAGTGCCAGTCAAAAACGATAGCAGGTTTATTAAATATTTATATAAAAAAACTTATTAAATATTTATATAATTACTTAAATATATGTAAAAGTCTTATTAAAATCTTAATATTTGAAATTACTCAACGAAAACAATTAAAGATTCTTAGCTAGGAGCATGCTTTAACTAGTTGTTAATAGGTGAGTATACATTTTTGGCAAAAAAAAAAAAAATTTTATTTACAAAAGTTTTTGTTTGAATTTTTATAATAATGGTAGTTATGAAACCAAAATATCTAAGTTTCCCAAAAGCTAATTAATATATTAAAGTTATTGAAAAACAAAAGGAACATATATGTGTACATTATACAATTAGCCATGTATTTAATATAGTCTAGAAATATGTTAAAATGTATAATATATGAAATAGTGAAGTCATTGTAAGGTACCAATGTAATACTTCATATTTCTGTATTATAATAAATTTGTTACATCACATTTGTGATACAAAAGAATATCTCACATCACTCTGAATGTCGAAAATTTTCAGTAAAATTTTTAACTATTATTTATAATAAAGTAAGTACTGTTACATAATTTAAAATTTAATACAACAAAACAACTGTCATATGTGCACAGAAGTTGATAAATTATTTGATCATTTTACGATACTAAATTTTATTATATTTAAATGCACACACAAGAATTGTTTTTGTTTTCCTTTTTTAGAAAAATGAATAAAAATATCTTCAATTGTTTACTGGAGCGCATTTATCAACTCGACATACCAATGGAGTTTATTATTATCAAAAGGAACTAGACTGGATATGGATCGTCCAGAGTAGATATATTATTTTCTAAAAATTATTGCAATTAATTATTAATTGACTAATAGCATTTATTTACAATTTGGTAGGCGGGTATGGGTACCGCCGCCCTGGGAACCATTTATTGGATGACCAACACCTCTGCCACAGGTCACCCCAAGTGGTTCGCTACGTTTGGTGACTTAGCAGGGGTGCCCGGGTTCTTGGGGTAATGTTTGTTCAAGTCTTGATGGCGGGTGCGTCGGCCCACCTTCTGCGTGGCGGGCCGGATTGGGAGATGCTGGTTGAGGGAGACCCTTTACAACCGGTTACCGCTGTCCGGGCCGCTCGGTAGTACAGGGGCCCGACCCTCAGGCTCACGACTGAGGGTGGGCTGCCCCATCAACGAGTGTAAAAACCCCGCCGCTGCTGTTGTGCCGGTTCGTGACCGGAGGGGACCCAGCAGTAGCGTTTGGGGCGCATTGGGTGACCTCTCCAGCCGGACTCTCCCTATCCATCGCCTTGCACCGCAGTGGGTGGATTGGATTCATTCGTTCGTCACTCCTGGACACTCTGATCCCCAGCTTCCTACCCACCCCTCATACCTTTTCCTTCCCAGACCTCCCTCCCCCCACACCCCATCATAAAAATATTTAATAAAATCATGACAACACAAACAACAAAAATTAACAGCATTACAGCGGCGAGTAGTAGGCGACCCCGGCGCAGGCCAAAAATGTTGGTGAATTACACTAACATTCGCGGCCTGCATACCAATTTAAACTCCGTCCACCACCACCTTTTTTCTCAACGCCCCAACCTACTATTCCTGTCTGAAACGCAGATAGCCGAGCCTGTAGACGCCTCCTATCTGGACTGCCCGGGCTTCACCCTCGCAAGCAAGTTCAGACCTAAAGGAGGTGTCTGTCTCTATAGTCGAGCTGACGTCAACTGTGTGCGACTGTTGAATCTGGAAAACTCCAGATTCGACGTAATGTGGGTACGCGTCAATTTTGCCAGTACGGTAAGATTCTACGCGTGTTTATACCGCTCACCGAACCTTAGCGAATCAGACACGTCCGAGCTCTTCAAACATTTAAGCGACACTATTGATGACCTCTTGCCCCGCTACCCTATGGCAGAGTTTGTGGTCCTGGGGGACTTCAATGTTCATAACGAACCTTGGTTGAGGTTCTCAGGATCAACAGACTCGGCTGGACGCCAAGCGGAATCCTTTGCCCTTTGCTATGGATTGGAGCAAATGGTTCAGGAGCCTACAAGGGTTCCTGATGTCCAGACTCACCGTTCCAATCTGTTAGACCTATTTTTAACTACTGTGCCACACGGTTACAGTATTGAAGTCACAGCGCCTTTAGGATCGTCCGACCACTGCCTGGTGACGACATCAATCCCTGTAAACTTCAGACCACCAAACGAGAGGCTGAAGAGAAAAGTGTGGCACTATAGGTCAGCAGATTGGTTCGGTCTGCGGGCACATTTTAATGCTTTCCCGTGGTCAGTTGTCTGTTTTCGGACTTCGGATCCCTCAAGATGTGCCCAGGAAATTGGTGAGGTCATCACATCCGCGATGGATGGCTTCATCCAATCTACTGTTAAGGAAACTGGTGTAGGCTCAAAGCCGTGGTTTAGTCGACAATGCGCTGAAGCAGTGCGACGAAAAAACGCGGCTTACCGAGCCTACAACACATCTAGAACATCCGAAGACAGAACAGCTTACAACAAAATGGCAAAGGAAACCAAGAGAATCATAAATAGGTCAAAATTCGAGCACGGCCAGCAGATCAGTAGAAAGCTGACTGCATGCCCGCATGGCCCGCATGGTCGCTTGCGGGCCCAATAGGTCGCAATTTCTGCAAATCCAGTCTGCCACCTCTTACCAGACCTGACGGCTCACTAGCAAACACCGCCACCGAAAAGGCTAACTTACTAGGTAAAATGTTTGCGGATAACTCAACCCTCGATGACCAAGGTGCTGTCCCGACGTCGGTTCCTTACTGCGGTTTTCGTATGAAAAAGCTGAGGATCCGGCATCGGGAAGTACTCCATGTTTTACAAGGGCTTGATGTTAATAAAGCTAGTGGGCCTGACGGAATACCTGCCCTGGTACTGCAAAGGTGCGCTGCAGAAATAGCTCCAATTTTGACGAAGCTTTTTAAACTGTCCCTGAAGACTGGCTCTGTGCCCTCTGGTTGGAAAAAAGCGGTTATCCATCCTATTCCAAAGAAGGGTGACCGCTCCAACCCGGCCAACTACCGCCCCATAGCGATCACATCAGTTCTGTCTAAGGTGATGGAATGTGTGATCAACGACAAACTGCTCACATACCTCGAGAAGAACAAAATTATTAACGACCGTCAATACGGATTCCGGCGGAACCGCTCGTGCGGTGATCTTCTCGCGTATGTGACGCATGTTTGGGGGCGATGCCTGGAACGTTTCGATGAGACCCAAACGGTTGCACTGGACATATCCAAGGCCTTTGACCGGGTCTGGCACCGAGGACTTGTCAACAAACTGCATTCTTACGGACTTCCCGCATCCTTGTGTACGTGGATTGCCGACTTCTTGAGGGAGAGGTCGATTCAGACGGTAGTCGATGGTTTCACTTCTTCCTCTCACTCGATAAATGCTGGCGTCCCGCAGGGATCGGTTCTGTCTCCAACTCTGTTTTTGTTGCACATCAACGACCTTTTGTCATGTGCACCAATTCACTGTTACGCGGATGACAGTACAGTTCATGATAGCTTTTTGTTTGACAAGCCCCCAAAGGGCTCACAAACTCCAACAGCTCGTAAGGCTTTGAAGCAAAGAATGGACGGTTACCTCGAGAGTGTTTTCTCTTGGGGTAAAAATAATCTCGTTGAATTTAATGTTTCAAAGACCCAATCTTGTCTGATTACGTCTAAAAGGGATTGGCAATGAAAATCTAGTCTCTTTCAACGGAAGCAATCTTCCGAACAGGCCCTCCATTGATATGCTTGGTGTAACCCTAAGTGACCAGCTCAGGTATGGGGGCTCCATCGAAGCCAGAGTAAAGTTAGCCTCCCAAAAACTGGGCGTACTGTACAGGGCCCGCAGATACTTTAATAGTACACAACTGCTAACCCTGTACAAATCGCAAGTGCGCCCCACGGTTGAATTTGGTAGCCACCTCTGGTCTGGAGCTCCAAAATACCTGAAAAATACCCTCCACTCTGTGCAGAAACGGGCGGTCCGTTTGATAGATTCTCCCATTTTAACAGACGGATTGCAATCTTTAGAGCACAGGCGTCGAGTGGGAATGCTATCCTTGTTCTACCGGTATTACAATGGAAGATGCTCCGAGGAACTAGCATCATTGATCCCTTCGGCACCGGTGCATAGTCGGGAAACACGCCAAACGCGTGCCCAACATTTGTACACAGTTGACATTTGTCACATGAGAACGGGTCGTTTCTTCGACTCGTTCTTGTGTTCAACAGCTCGGCTGTGAAATGATTTGCCGGCCTCTGTGTTTACTCCTTCCTACAACATGGGTCTCTTCAAGACCAATGTTCATTCCTTCCTCTCCTCAAAAAGACCCTCCACACAGCATCCCAGATGACATAGGCCCTGAGGGAAATTATTTTCCTCAGGGCCTCCTGTGTGGAGTTAATGTAAAAAAAAAAAAAAAGGCGTTTCCGTAAACAATTGAAAAGAATCAGTACATAGTATTCATATAAAGATTCAACTAAGTGTTCAGTCAGATGGTGAGTATCATTTTAAAATACATCTGAGTGACCATGGTTAAAATTACCAAAGGTAAAAACATTTTCACTATGCATGATTTGATAAAAGTTTTAATGTTTAAGTTGAATTAAGAATTGTTTTATATATGATATTTTTGGTAGTTAAAAATTATTTAACAATGTAAGGTACTAGGTTTATATGTATATGTTAATATATTCCATATTGGGAACATGTTCAATATAGAATATATTAAGATTGTGTTACACAATAATTATACAAACCTCTAAAAAGTTATTTTTAGCATAAGTTGTATAAGTATTGTGAAAAGCGATTATAGCTGGATAAGAAGGTTCATTGATTGATATACAATGTTTTATGTTTGCTTAAAAGTAGGTACATGTAAAAATTTCATTCTAAAATTCTATACAAGTTTTTTAAAGAAAAATTGTATAAAATTTATAAAAACTTCAACGCATATAGCGGAGTGGCTAGATTTACTATTTAAATATTCATCGCAAGCTGCGAAATGTTTTAGTTTTTAAAACAAGGTTATTTTTTACGTTATTATGTGTTATTTTGAGTATATGGTCAATACAAGACATATTACGCTTTGTTAATATTAAGTTTAAAAAATAAGTATTGTCTAAGTACATTGTTTTTCACACAATATAAAGTGTTAAATTTTTCTTAAAACTAGTTACATGGTTTACATTGTAGCAACCACGCATTTTTGCTACGTCACGCTTTGGATTGCACCCGAAACGTATCGATATTTCCAGAGGCGGCGCCTGTGTTCAAATATATGCAAGCGAAATTACTAGAGCGCCCGCCAGCCATCGAGCATGGACGGTACATGACTGAGCAGTAAGTACCTAGTGCATTGAAACAGAGTCGTGGACCTACCTACCTCTCACACATTCCAGAAAAGGTACGAACCATTGAACGCTTGAAATGCACAGTTCCAGCGCTTTCGAGCAACTTGCCGAGTGACGATTTACCACTAATACTCCACTCGTCTGGCCATATAAAAGGCGCCCAGCAACAACGAAGGTATCAGTATTCGTCCAACTTACCGAGCAGTCGCCTCGTCTATCCGCAATCAACCTTGACCCGGTGTGTACTATTTAATATCGTAAAACTGTTACGCTGACCGTGTTTGCGTGCTTACGAATTATAATTATTGTGGGAACTCAAGGTTTATTACAACATGATTTTAAAAAATGAAAAAATTTTCATTGGTTAAATGGTTCATCACTTTGATGACCGATATGTATTGTATAAAACAAATAATAGTACTAGAGTTCAAAATTTCTTTCAAAATTGAAGTCTTTAGTATCAGTAATTTTACAAATATACGGTTTAAGATAATATAAGTTTTGTATATGCTTTTTTAAAAAATATTATTTTTGGTAGTCATTTTTAATTTGATATGGGATCTGTAGGAAGGAAAAAGAATGAATTATATCTAATTTTGCCAATTATTTGCTTGTATCGATCGCCAAAATGGACTCTACCACCAGATCTTGTTCTGGGAGTGGTTCCTGCATAGTTGTAGAAACAGGAATATTTTCTTCTACTGGTACATTTTCTTCTACAGGTATGAAGGCTGGTTTTAACCTATCTATGGACACACGTTTATTCTTGCCTTTTACGTTGATGACAAACGTTTTCTCATCGCGTTCCTCCACTTTATAAGGTCCTTCGGAGGGATTTTGAAGGGGCCTTCTTCCACTGTCTGTTCTAAGAAAGACATGGGTAGTTAGAGATAAGTCTTTATGTACAAAGCATTTCCTTGATCCATGGGCGGTGGTAGATGTTGGCTTGATGTTTTCAAATTTTCTCTGAAGTCGACCTACGTAAGTGTCGGGTTCTTCTTTAGGTGTTTCGGTGAAGAAATCACATGGTTATCTTAATGTTCTACCATATGTGAGTTCAGCAGGGGAACATTTTAGGTCTTCGTGAACAGTAGATCTCAATCCGAGCAGTATGAGCGGAAGAGTCTCCAACCAGTTCGGGTCACCGCTTGCACTAAGAACGGCTTTCAGAGTACGGTGCCATCTCTCTATTAAGCCGTTGGCTTGTAGGTGGTATGCCGTAGTCCTTGTATGTTTTATTCCAAATTTCTCCGCCAGTTTCTTAAAAAGAAAGCTTTCAGATTGACGGCCCTGGTCTGTAGTTATCGTCTCCGGGATCCCGTAACGAGCTATCCAGTGGTTCATCAGTGCATTTGCGACGGTTTCTGCAGACATGTCTTTCAATGGTACTGCTTCAGGCCAACGGGTGAATCTGTCGATCATTGTCAACAGGTATTGGTATCCGTTGCATATTGGAAGAGGTCCAACTTAATCGATATGTACGTTACAAAAGCGGTCTTCTGGTAAAACATAAGCAGATGGTGGAGCTACTTTATGTTATGAGACTTTCGCTTTTTGGCAAGGGATACAGTTTTTAACGAAAAATTTTATGTCTTTCGCCATTTTGGGCCACACAAACCTCAACTTTACTGAATTTGTTGTTCCGAGTATGCTTGGGTGACAGACATTGTGCACGCTTTCTATGCCCTCGGTTCGCATGGAATCTGGAACAAAAGATCGGACATGACCAGTTGAGATATTACACCATAACGATTTGTCTGTGCCAGGTATCACCATTTGACGTAGGAAGAGGCCGGTGTCATCTTTTGCCTCCCGAAAGGGAACAAATGACCTCCTAAAAGGGAACCAAAAAGGCAAACAACTCGTGTCTTGGACTGCCGAAACAGTAAAAGCCTTCAGCAAGTGCAAGGAAGCTCTGGCCCAGGCAACCCTGCTCGTTCACCCGAAGTGCGACGCCCCACTCTCTATCATCAGCGACGCGTCCGATACTACAGCTGGTGCCGCACTCCATCAATTCGTCGTAGGTCACTGGGAGCCTCTAGCATTCTTCTCGAAGAAGTTTTCGACAGCTGAAAAGAAATATGGCGCATACGACAGAGAACTACTAGTCATCTATCTCGCTGTGAAATACTTCCGCCACATGGTGGAAGGCAGGTCGTTTACCATATTTACCGACCATAAGCCTATCACGTTCGCCTTTCAACAAAAAGCAGACAAATGCTCACCAAGGCAATTCCGCCATCTGGACTATATTAGCCAGTTCACAACTGACATCCGACACGTCTCCGGAAAAGACAACATCGCCGCGGATGCTCTCTCCAGGATTGAGACGATAGATACTCCTCTGGACTACGCAGCGCTGGCAGCTGACCAGATGTGTGACCCTGAACTAGAACAACACTTGCAAGGAAGTTCTAGCCTACAACTTAAGAAGATCAATATTCCGGGTACTGACGCGCATCTCTACTGTGACGTCTCAACTATCATAGCCAGACCCTTTGTCGCGAAGAAGTTCAGACCTGCGGCATTCAATGCGGTCCATCAGCTGTCTCACCCTGGAATCAAGGCAACGGTTAAGCTTATAACTCAACGTTATGTCTGGCCGGCCATCAAAGCCAAGACTATTAAGCTCGCACGCAATTGCCTTCAATGCCAACGAAGCAAGGTTACACGGCACGTGTCAGCACCCCTGGGAGCCTTTCCCAGACCCTCCGCTAGATTTGAGCATGTCCACATCGACATAATCGTCATGCCTTCTTCAGAAGGATGCCGATACTGCTTCACGTGCATAGACAGATTCACGAGATGGCCAGAGGCATTCCCGATCCCAGACCAAGAGGCTGAAACAGTGGCGCGTGCTTTCTACAAGGGCTGGATTACAAGATTCGGCACTCCACTCCGCATTACTACGGACCAAGGGAGACAATTTGAGTCGAGGCTATTCAGGCAGCTGAATTTCCTGGCAGGCACGACGCAAATCCATACAACTGCATACCACCCTGCAGCAAATGGCATGGTGGAACGATTTCATCGTCAACTGAAGGTAGCGATCAAGTGCCATCAGAATAACCGTTGGACGGAAACACTTCCCAATGGGAATTAGAGCAGCTTGGAGAGATGATCTCGCTACAACCTCAGCCGAGCTAGTATATGGCGAGCCGCTCCGCTTACCCGGCAAATTCCTATGTACAGCACGACCTAATGTCAACGACGACACCGGAAGCTTCCTCAAGGAACTACGGAAACATTTCAACAAGCTGAGACCAGTTGAAGGTACTCGCCATGGTGATGGACATTATTTCATCTTCCAAAATCTTTCCACAGCTTCTCACGTCTTTCTGAGGGACGACACAGTCAAGAGCCCGCTTCAACGATCCTACAGCGGCCCTCATAAAGTCGTTCGTTGGCACGAACGAGCATATACCATACTGGTAAAAGGGAAGGAAATCACCGTGAGGATCGATCGCCTTAAACCAGCATACATTGCTCAAGATCTTGAGAGATTCGCATCGCACTCGCAAACCGCATCAAAGCCACTAGCCGCCACATCACAATCAACCCTTCCGTTGTTCGATGGCAGTCATGATCGGACACACAAAACCACTCGTTCTGGAAGGCGGGTTCGATTTCCCGATCACCTCGGTATCTGATCATTCCTCCTTCCACCGCAGCCATGTCTGCGTTGTCTGGGGAGGGAGTCCTGTAGCAACCACGCATTGTTGCTTCGTCACGCTTTGGATTGCACCCGAAACGTATCGATGTTTCCAGAAGCGGCGCCTGTGTTCAAATATATGCAAGCGAAATTACTAGAGCTCTCGTCGGCCGTCTGGCATGGACGGTACGCGACTGAGCAGTAAGTACCTAGCGCATTGAAACAGAGTCGTGGACCTACCTACCTCTCACACATTCCAGAAAAGGCACGAACCATTGTACGCTTGAAATGCACAGTTCCAGTGCTTTCGAGCAACTCGCCGAGTGACGATTTACCACTAATACTCCACTTGTCTGGCCATATAAAAGGCGCCCAGCAATAACCAAAGTATCAGTATTCGTTCAACTTACCGAGCAGTCGCCTCGTCTATCTAATCAACCTTGACCCAGTGTGTACTATTTAATATCGTAAAACTGTTACGCTGACCGTGTTTGTGTGCTTACGAATTATAATTATTGTGGGAACTCATTAAAGGTTTATTTTTTCACGCAATCTCGTTTTTCTACATTCAACCACCAGCCTACACTCGAGTACCTACATTGGTGAACCCGACAGTGAGCACGACGTACATTGGTGACCTTCGAAGTGCACGGACAATTCTACAGTGAGCACGACGCGTGTAAATACGTCTACCGCGAGCACGTCGCGCACGAAATAAACTCTTCGGTGATAAATTTCGCACAGCAATCATCACCATCATGTCTCTTATGAGCGGAACATCTGAGGACAACCAGCAACCAATAACCAGCAACCAGCAACCAATGACCAGCAACCAGCAACCCAACATCAAGTATCCACCACCTGAGGTCAACCGAGTGGCAGTACGCATTCCGCCTTTTTGCTCTACTGACCCAGAATTATGGTTCGCTATGGTGGAGCGCAGCTTCGGGGCAGCAGGAGTGACCGTGGATGCCACAAAATTTGGTTTCATTCTCGGAGCCTTGGAACCCGCCCAAGCCCAAGAAGTCCGAGACATTATTGTGAAGCTACCTGAGGTCGGTGCATATGCTTTATTAAAATATGAACTAACCAGACGCCTCAGCTCCACGCAGGAGCAGAAAACAAGGAGACTCATGGAACATGAAGAAATCGGAGACCGCAAACCCTCCCAATTCTTGAGACACCTGCGAGCCCTCACCGGCAGCGCTGTGCCCGATGAGGTTTTGAGAACCCTATGGATGGGCCGGCTTCCTAGAAGCATGCAGGTGGTTCTGGCTACGCAGCAGGATACTCAGGATACGCTTGACAAGGTGGCCAGCTTGGCAGACGCCATAGCAGACTACGCTGGTAGACCGGCAGTTTACACAGTGGCTGTTCTATTGTTCGAAGACTCATTAGTTACACAGGTGGAGCGGTTGATGCAGTCTCTCCAACAAGAGCTCGCTACTTTGAGGTGCAAAGTTTCGACAGTACGCTCTGGCCAGTGTCATGAAGTGCTTTCTTGAATTTTAACTTCCCACCCCTATATGATTATTTCCGTCATCAGGTACTAAATATTTAATATTAGTTGTCAAAAATTGGCAACATTGTCTAGACGTTTTGATTGGCCCGAATTTTGGTGGGGGAGGGGCCCGAGGACCCTTGCACTGCGTCGAGAGCCCTGGCGAGCTCTTCTGGTTTTAACTGCGCTATGGGTCGGTCTTTCGCATTTTGGCCGGGGCCGCCTAGATCCTTTTTGTTCCAACGTTTGCTGGAACCCGTGATTTAAAATATAGTTAAGTTTTATATATCTAAATCAACTCAGTGGTGTTTCCGGACGAGGTCCTCTGCCCAGATGAAACCCGAGACGGGGTAACGTACGTACAACTTATATTATTATGTGTTATCATTCAACCCGTTTATTATATTTTAGAATCATTAACCTTGAGTTCACAAAGAGATTAAAAGCTTTTCCTAGAAGCGTCGAGTCATTAATAAATTCACAAATTATTTAAAAGCGACAAGAGATCTTCTAATTTATTAAACCCTATCTTTATTCAATAAATGAAGCGACGATCGTTTTGAATCAAATCCGATCGAATTGAGAACACAATATCCCTGGGAGGAGCTAGCCGAGGTTTGTATTATAATTTGGTTTTGGTAAGTATTTAAATTGAACCATTGTTGTTGAGTCTTGAACATTGTGGTGTTATTTATTATTAATATTTGTTATAAGTTCGTAATCAGGCGATTCGAGCCCGTCGTTACGTAGCACCAGCATAGGAGGAGCACCACCCCGCATCGTTGGAGCAATCGTTCCCGCAGTCGGTCCAGAGGTCGTCAGCCCGAGGGCACATGCTGGTACCACTGGAAGCATGGGACGAAGGCAAGCAAGTGCACCAAACCCTAAAGTGAAATACGAACTGGCAGCAGCAAATGGCAGCACAATCGCTACCTATGGCAGCCTAACGCTCAACCTGGATCTGGGATTGCTGTTAAAAATTGAGATACTACCAGCACCTATGGGTTGCTTGAGCAAGCTCCCAGACGTTGATATTTCGAATGGTGCGAGGCTTGGCTGGACGCTGAGTGTTCGCAGCCTGTTTTAACTACCAAGTACATACTATGGAGGAAGCCATTTTTTTGTAGATGCTTTCGAATTGACATTAGTATAATCGTAGATTCTTTAAATGTGTGCAGGTTTTTACATTATAAAAGTGCTAGCATCCCATTATTATGGCTTCTTCCCAACGCAAGTTTTAACAGTAAACAACTGCCAGTGTTTGGCCCGGTGTATTGACACCGTATTATAATACATTTATAACATGTCCAAGTGAAATAAACAGTGAAGTTTTTTGCAAGGATAATTATTTTATTTAAAAGGACCCCTATCAATTTTGAACATGGGCCTTACGATCCGGATTGCAATCAGAGGACTGCAATAATATAAAAAAAAACAAGAACCAGCTGCCAATTAATACAGATGACCAATATTACAATTACCGGAATCACAAAGATGAACAAAGGAAGACTGGATTCACATCGGAAATGAGATAAGTTTTTAGTGCCTTCCCACCCATACCCATTCTTTAACATCCATTCAGAAATCATTCGTAGTTTTTTAACAAGATTAATCCCATAAATATTGTATTGTAAAAAATAAAATCACTACCCACGTAAAGATTTTATGCAACTCATGATTTTCAATTGATTGAACATTAGGTTCTCAATTAATAATTGCCAGGAATATTGTCGTTGTTGTCTTTCAGGCGGGTAGCTTCTCAAATAAATAAATACGCATTGTCGGAACACATTTTATCAGGGATTAAGCTACGAAAAGGTATTTGTACACAAAATGGATAAGATCAAATCTTTAATAGCCAAGAGAGGCGTGATTAAAGGGAAATTGACGCGTTTCGCGGATTCTATAAACTCCTTGTCCGCGATTGAAATTAAACTGAGGTACGACCGAATAAAGCCATTGTTAGATCAATTCGAATCTATACAGGACGAAATTGAAATTTTATCGGATGAGGAACTGGAAAATTCTATTCAGCGCGAGACGTTTGAAAATCAATATTTTTCAGTCCTTGCTACTGCTAAAGGGGCGATGGACTCAATTAACGAGGGTAGAGTCGACATCAAACTCCCAACTCTCCAATTGAGAGAATTCGATGGGAATCAAAAAGATTGGGTAAATTTCGTTGAAACCTTTAAAACTTTAGTTCATAATAACAGTTCCTTGAGCAACGTCCAAAAATTCTTTTACTTACAATCTGCGCTGAAAGGGAACGCATTGAAAATAATTAGTAATCTAGAAGTTTCGGAATTAAACTACCTATCGGCTTGGGAATTGTTGCACGACAGATTTGCGAATCTCAGGGCTACCGTACATAAACATATCCAAACTCTATTTCAATTAAAGGATATGAAACATGAAGAGCCTGTAGCATTAAGGTATTTAATTGATGAAACTAATGTCAATTTGAAAGCGTTACAAAACATCGGAGTTAAAGTAGATCATTGGGATCCTTTGATTATTTACATAATTTCAAATAAATTGGATATAGCTACCCGGAGAAATTGGGAACAATATACATTGCAAGCTGAATTACCTACATTAAAGGAATTCATAAAATGTTTATCTGCTAGGGCACAAGTATTGGAGCTTATGAATGCTTCAGAGAAAAAATCTTCTAACCTACATAAAATGCAAATAGGCAACAATAATAACAAAAAAGATTCATCGGTATTCTTGGCAATAAAGGCAAACAACTGCATTTATTGTAATGATAAAGGTCATCAAATTTATTTTTGCAAAAAATTTCTAAAATTAAAATTACAGGATAGGATTGATGCTACGAAATCAATCCGGGCGTGTTTTAAATGTTTGAGGTTGGGTCATCAGGCACAGAGTTGCAAGACAAACCTAACCTGCAAAATTTGTGGCAAGTATAGCCACAATACTCTATTACACAAGGAGGTACCTCCGCCGGAGACCTCAAATATGGATGCTAATAACGAGGTTATAGTGTCGAATTTTTCTGCATCGGAAAAGGCAGAAAAAATAATATTATTGTCAACCGCCTACATAGGAAT
Source organism: Limnephilus rhombicus (assembly GCA_929108145.2). NCBI lineage: Eukaryota > Metazoa > Arthropoda > Insecta > Trichoptera > Limnephilidae > Limnephilus > Limnephilus rhombicus. The sequence goes on from OV815275.1 coordinate 307,925, forward strand.
TGTGGGGGCCAACAATAAAATGTTTAAAGCTCGCGCCCTGATTGACTCTGGTGCGCAGAGTAATTTTATGAGAGCTGATTTTGCTAATAAATTAAATTTACCATGTGAATGGATAAACAAACCCGTGTCTGGGATCCATAATAATATCACACACATAAAAAAGAGAATTTCAGTGGAGATGACTTCGCTTAATACGGATTATAAACGCGAAATATCATGTCTGATTTTACAGGAAATTACAACCAATTTACCACAAGTGACAATGGCGAAAAAAGAGTTCAAAATACCACCAGGACTGGAGCTGGCAGACCCGAACTTCAATATAGCTGCACCCATCGACATCCTGTTGGGCGCGGAGAGCTTCTGGGAGATGCTAAACAACGATAGATTGAAACTCGAGTCAGGACCAACGCTTCAACGTACGCAACTGGGATGGATTGTGTCCGGTCCTATCAACGTGTACCCCAAACAAAGGCCTGTATCAGATTTTTGCAGTTTATCTATAAATAAGTTGAGTCATCAAATAGAAAAATTTTGGAAATTGGAAGAGATTAATTCCACTAAAATTCAAACTCAAGAAGAAAAGGCTTGCGAAGCCAGTTTTTTAAGTACTCATACTAGAGAAGATGACGGTAGATATGTAGTAAGTTTACCGCGTCGGGCATGCATTGATCAGTTGGGAAACTCATTGCTCACTGCCGAAAAAAGATTTAAAAATATAGAAAGAAAATTTGTGTCACATCCCGAGTTAAAGACAGAATATGTAAAATTCATGCGTGAATATGAAGAATTGGGACACATGGAGATGTGTGACCAGTCAAAAGGGGATCGTGACTCCTATTTTTTACCGCATCACGCTGTAGTGAAAGAATCCAGCACTACTACTAAAGTGAGAGTCGTTTTTGACGGCTCCGCCAAAACCTCAAATGGAATTTCCCTCAATGAAGCCTTGATGACAGGACCTGTTATACAAAAGGATCTATATAACCAACTATTGCATTTCAGGAAACATCAAATAGTCATGACTGCCGACATCGAGAAGATGTACCGCCAGATTAACATGTGTGAAGATGACCTGGACCTACAGAAGATAGTATGGCGCGAGTCGCCACAGGATGTGCTCAAGCATTATCGTCTGAAGACTGTGACTTATGGACTGGCACCTTCCTCCTTCTTAGCCACAAGATGCTTAAAGCAAATTGGTATGGATAATAATTTAATTTTTCCTAGAGCTAGTCAGGTCATAGAAAATGACTTCTATATGGATGACTTGTTAACGGGAGCAGATGAGCTGGAATCCTGTAAAAAGTTAAAAGAAGAATTAATCAGCATCTTGTCATCTGCGGGGATGACGTTGAGGAAGTGGAGGTCCAATGCGTTGGAATTGTCAGCCGAGTCGGGCCAAGCTAAGTGTGCCGATTCAGGCGATTCCGACAAAATTATTACTGACAATCCAAAGACTGAGAAAATATTAGGATTAACATGGAACAATGAATCTGATTACTTTTCTTATGTAATAATGAAGCCATCAGGTCCAACCGAGAGCAAACGAGAGATATTGTCTTGCATCGCATCAACCTTCGATCCATTGGGACTCCTAGGGCCGATAATAGTCATAGCCAAATTGATAATGCAAAGGCTGTGGCAGTCCAAAGCAGCATGGGATGATCAGTTACCTAATGAAATATTAGCACCCTGGAGGACCTACCTGCAAGATTTAATTCAGCTAAATGTGTTGAAAATACCAAGAAAAATTATTTGCAAGCAAGCAAAAGAGCTACAGCTACACGGTTTTTGCGATTCGTCTGAGAAGGCTTTCGGAGCCTGTATCTATATGGTGTCAATGGACCACAGCGGTAAGTGGCATTCACACTTAATAACATCCAAATCAAGGGTAGCACCATTGAAGTCTATTTCACTGCCTAAGTTGGAGCTATGTAGTGCTGTACTACTGGCAAAATTAATGAAAACTATAAAACAAGCATTAAATATAATGAAGATCAACACATATTATTGGTGTGACTCTACGATAGCGCTGTGTTGGCTGAAAGGTCAACCTACTCGTTGGAGCACTTTCGTGGCCAATCGAGTAGCCGAAATACAAGAACTGAGTGATCCAGATCAATGGAGACACGTATCATCATCCGACAATGCAGCGGATATACTTTCCAGAGGAGCTACTGCGGATAAACTGATAAATTCTACAATATGGTGGAATGGACCAAATTGGTTGACCGACGGAGTCAACGATTGGCCTATATCGAACATTTCCTGTTCAAACCCTCCGGAGCTCAAGAGTAAAAATATTCTTTTATCTACTGATATTCAAGAATGGGAAATATTTGGAAAATTTTCCTCATTTATCAAATTGAAAAGGGTTACAGCATATGTACTGCGGTTTGTGAATAACTGCAGAAATATTAAAAGTAAAATTTCAGGTAATTTAAGTGTAGCTGAACTAGAAGCAAGTTTGAATTGTCTACTGAAATCAGCTCAGGCACATGCCTTTCAAAAAGAGTTGAAGACATTAAAAAACCAGGGAAATGTCAACAAAAATAGTAACTTAAAATCTCTTCATCCCTTTTTATGTGATGGTCTTATATATGTGGGCGGTAGATTACATTTAGCTACACACCTATCGTACCAACAAAGACATCCAATTATATTGCCAGCTAAACATAAGCTAACCGAATTGATTATACGTCACTATCATTATGTAAACTTACACGCAGGACCTCAAGCGCTATTAGCTGAAATAAGATTAAGGTTTTGGCCTATTTTTGGGAAAAATACTGTTAAAAAGATATTACATAAGTGTATTGTGTGTTTTAGGTGTAATCCTCGTATTGGTAACCAGATCATGGGAAGCTTACCGAGCGAAAGAATCACACCGAGCCGACCTTTTGCTATCACGGGAGTCGATTTTGCTGGACCGATTCCAACCAAAAGTGGGCCACTGAGGAGAGCTCCACTCGTGAAATCGTATTTATGTATTTTTGTTTGTTTTCCCACAAAGGCGGTTCATTTGGAATTAGTTTCGGATTTATCTAGCAATGCTTTTTTGAACAGTTTAAAGAGATTTATATCCCGTAGGGGAGAACCTGATAAGATCTTTTCCGATAACGCTAGCAACTTTCGGGGGGCCAGTAATAGGCTCAAGGAGCTGTATACCAGTTTGAGAGAGAACAACGACAAGATTCAAAATTATTTAGCTAACAGAGGTATTGAGTGGAGGTTCATAACCCCTCGAGCCCCTAGTCAGGGAGGGCTGTGGGAAGCTGCGGTCAAGTCAGCAAAGTTTCATTTGTATAGAGTCACTAGTAATTCTGCTTTAACCTTTGAACTTTTGTATACCTTAATTTGTCAGATTGAGGCCTGTCTAAATTCCCGTCCATTGACTTCCTTGTCTGATGACATCCACGATTACCAACCCCTCACCCCAAACCATTTCCTCATAGGCACTAAATCCTCTATCATTCCGGAGAGAGATGTCCGAGCCATACCAGACAACAGGCTGACCCAATATCAGAGAATCCATGCACTAATGTTATCCTTTTGGTATAGATGGAAGCGAGAGTACTTGATGGAGCTACAAAAAAGGACGAAATGGCAAACCAGTAATCAACGGGCACTGCAAAAGGATGATCTGGTTATTCTGAAGGAAGATAATCTACCTCCACCATTATGGAAAATGGCGCGAGTTATATCTACACATCCCGGCGCGGATGGTGTAGTGCGAGTGGTTACCCTGAAAACCCCTCAAGGAATCTTTGTCAGGCCTATCACAAAGATATGTCTAATGCCTCTGGACCCGGAAGCTGAACCTGTGACGGACGCCCCGGACCCTTCCGTCAGTCCGGACTCCCCGGACGACCATGATGAAACTTTTTAGGGTGAAAATATTAAAAAAAGACCCTTTAAAGATACCAATCCCAGGAACAACATGACAACCAATAAATTGATGATTGATTGCACCCCGCGCTGTGGTGCTTATATCGTGGACTGCACCTGGAGAAGATCCTAACCAATGGACTTAAAAAAAAAGACAATTGTGTTGTGTTGGGTTGGGTTTTATTATAATATTATTTTGTGTTGGGTTGTGTTCTATTATAATAGTATTTTGTGTTAAGTTATTATTTAAATATGTAAAAAAAAAAATTTTTTTTGGTTAATTTAAGTTTATATAATTAGTTTAGGTTAATCACCTTAAAATTCAACTTGTGAATGTACATTTTTAAATAATAGTATAATAAGCAGTGCAGGATCATTTAGTTTTGGCTGCTAATTTATAATAGGTAAAATTATTTGTTAGTATTTGTACGCTATTTAGAGTTAGGATTTGTGTTTTTTGCTTTTGCCTTGATTGTCTTCCCCTGTTTTTGTTATGTTTTCTTGAAGGGTTCCTAAATCGGTATGGGCGATTTAGTAACCCCGAGGCGGAAGCTATGTTAAAAATTGAGATACTACCAGCACCTATGGGTTGCTTGAGCAAGCTCCCAGACGTTGATATTTCGAATGGTGCGAGGCTTGGCTGGACGCTGAGTGTTCGCAGCCTGTTTTAACTACCAAGTACATACTATGGAGGAAGCCATTTTTTTGTAGATGCTTTCGAATTGACATTAGTATAATCGTAGATTCTTTAAATGTGTGCAGGTTTTTACATTATAAAAGTGCTAGCATCCCATTATTATGGCTTCTTCCCAACGCAAGTTTTAACAGTAAACAACTGCCAGTGTTTTGGCCCGGTGTATTGACGCCGTATTATAATACATTTATAACATGTCCAAGTGAAATAAACAGTGAAGTTTTTTGCAAGGATAATTATTTTATTTAAAAGGACCCCTATCAATTTTGAACAATTGCGACGTGACTTTACTTGGAGCTTCGTCATTGCAGACGTCTCCGAGCCCATCATCGGGGCAGACTTTCTCGCCAAATACGAGCTACTGGTGGCTGTCCAAAATAAACGGCTGCTGGACCAGGTGACGAGTTTAACCATCACGGGAAAACGAAGCGACACCAAGATCGCTTCCATTAAGACGGTCACAGGAACGTCCCCGTATCACAAGCTACTTCAACAGTTTTCTGATGTCACTCGCCCTGACGGCGCCAGGAAGGAAGTTCGTCACGCAACACTGCACCATATTAACACTAAACCAGGACCTCCAACAGTCGAACGCCCACGACGCCTAGCTCCTGACAAATTAAAACGCGCCAAGAAGGAGTTCGATGCCATGGTCCGTCTTGGAATCGCTTGACCTTCCGAGAGCTCTTGAGCATCTTCCTTGCACATGGTACCCAAGAAGGACGACCAGTGGAGACCATGTGGCGATTATAGAAGACTGAATCCAAGATTTCGCACAAGCACTGAGCGGCAACAAGATCTTCTCAACGATTGATCTAGTGCGGGCATATAATCAAATCACTGTGGCTCCTGAGGATATTCCGAAGACAGCAATCACTACGCCATTCGGACTCTTCGAATTTCCGGTGATGTCTTTCGGCCTCCGCAACGCAGACCAGACCTTCCAACGCTTCATAGACGAGGTTACCAGAGGCTTAGATTTCTGTTACGCCTACATAGACGACATCCTTATTGCCTCAACGTCAGAGGAAGAGCATCTAGCCCACCTCAAGATATTATTCCAGCGCCTGCAGGAATATGGTGTTGTCATCAACGCCGCCAAATGCCGTTTCGGCCTGACTAATGTCAAATTCCTAGGATACCTGGTATCTGACGCTGGCACTTCACCTCTCCCAGATAAAGTGGAAGCCATCAACAACTACAGCCAACCAGCTTCCATCAAGGATCTTTGCCGTTTTCTGGGAGCTATAAATTTTTACAGGAGATTCATCCCCAACGCCGCGAGGACACAAGCTTCACTTAATGACCTCCTAAAAGGGAACCTAAAAGTGTCCTCCGCTGAAACAAGTTGTTCGAGATCGTTGTTTGGCAGTGCGGACAGTATCGCCTGGACATGCTGTGGGAGTCTCTGCAACCATAGTGTTCTGACGATGGCGCTCTTTGCCAAAGCGGGTCCCGCTAACTCCTACATGTGCCTTGGTAGACCAGTTGGTTTTCAATCCTCTAACTGGATGCCTGTAAGGAGTCGAGTTAGTCGCTTCTCCTCCGAGTCCTAAAGACATTCGATGAGGGCGGTCTTGACGCGTACATACTTTTCTTGGGCTGGTGGATTAATTATTATGTTGCTTATTATCTGCAGGGTGTCAGGATCAAGAGCGGAAATTACGATATTGTATTTGGTAAAGTCGTCTTTTATCCGAGAATTCACGAACTGTGCCTCGGCCTGGGCCAACCAGAGAGCAATATTGGACTTCCAACAGCTTGGTAAGCGTACTGACACGTGGTGTACGTCCGATGCTGGTCTGCTGTTTTCTTCCATGTTGTTTTTGCTGAGTTTGCCGTTGGGAATTGTGGGAGAATCAGTAGCGCTTACGATGAAATTACTTGAGTTTGATTCATTGGTATTTTCTTCTTTATTTTCCTTTTCGATAGAAATCATTTCCCAATTTGGTCAGAACAATTCGCAGCAGATATGGCAAATACGTGTGGCAAAATTTCAAAGGAAGAGTGAATGTATGAAATAATTGTTTTTTTAAATTTATTACCCATATAAATTAAAAAATGATTTCTAAAAGTGTTTGTTTAAAATTGTTAATGTTTTTATTTGAAAAGTTAAAATTTTTGAAATTTGTTAAAGATTTTATTAAAAGTTTTAAAATAACTGAAATTTGTAATATTTTTCTTTAGATAGTAGATAAGTATTCAATAAAGATTAAGATGACAAAATCATCCGTAGGATTAAAATTTTAATATTATTTATAAAATTTATTACTCGAGCAAAAATATATATAAAAATCTCCAAAACTCATGAAATTTAATATTATCACCAAAATGAAAAGTACTAAGCTTTAATAATATTATTGAAATACTCTAAATGATGATAAATTTATTTGTAGGTAGTTACATTTTCGAGATGCAATTGGATTACATGAGCTATGCAGATTTTTCAAAGGAAATACATTTAAGTTGTAACATATTGTGTACGCATCAATTAATGTAACAATTTTCTAAAAATGCTGGAAAAAAATAATTAGATTAATGAAAAACTTTTTTAAAACTTTCACGTGTCTGATGTGTCATCTTTTTCGTGAGATCGGTTCTCTGCTCTCCTCTGCGCTGGAAGTCTGCTCCGCGAGGTTCGCCGGTGTGTATCGGCCTTTACCCCGAACTGCTGCTCTCAAGCGGCAATGTGATTCCGCCTTAACTGACCACCGTGTGATTCTAGCTGAAATGGAAGGCAAGCGAATTTAATCGTTTTTAATGAACAAAACACGGAAAAATACATAGTCTTTGACAGGGATTGCATGAGACAGCTAGATGGTTTCAGACAAGATAGTTAGCAACGATTTTAGACCGTTTTACGTCATAAAGTTGTAATAAAAATGGTGGATTTCACAATCCACGAGTTAATTCAATTTACATTTCACAATTAAAATTATTTACTTGAAGTTTGTGGGTATATGAGAAAACATTATATGTTAGCTGAAAATCAAAGCAAGTTATTAATTATAATAGAAGTCAAAATCTCATTTCATTAAGTAAGTTAGTTTAAAAATTAAAAAAAAAAAAAATTATATTTGGCAAGTTTAAGTATTTCCCCAATAAATGAAGACATAATTTGTCTCGACGCCACCTAGCGAGGGATTCAACACTAACAGTGTTTCTCTCGCAAAAACTAAAGTTGGTTGTTTTCAGATGGAAAAAATATTATAAGCAATAATAGTTGAATGAAACACTAGTATATATTGAATCATTTGGCGGGTATAAGATAAGCCGCCATAGCTCAATTGGGAGAGCAACTGACCGGCAATCAGAAGGGCATGGGTTCAAGTCCTGTTGGCATCATGTATCTTTTCTCGGAAGATTTTTCAATGTGGATGAGTGTTTCAGGCTGATAATTATTGCTTATAATAATTGATACCCTTCGAAGTTAAATTATTTGAAAAGGTTTTAAATACGAAATATAAAGTGACTCACCGAGTGTACGGATTGCTCAGGATTCGTTTTCCGACTCCCGACGGCTGCTGTATGCGAGATTCCCATCTCATTCCCATCTCAGTCGTGGGTCACCAATTTGGTAAGAAATGTTGTGGGTTGAATTTGTATAATGGCGGCCACGTGGACTTAGTTCGGGGATCCGCTTGGTGTTATACTTACTTCTTTATCTGACTCCACTGGGTTACCAAATGTACCGTGATATTAATTGAAAGAAAAACTTAATACTGAAGTTAGGGTTGATTTAAATTTCGTAAAACACAACAAGTATTTTTATCAGAAGATTTTTTAGGGAACGACACTCTCGTCGAAAAACGAATGAAGTTCGGTACCTTTGCCGAACGGAATTAACGCAAACTCACGTCAGCTGGGTTGCCAGCGCGTATAAAACCCAATTATTCGGCTATTGAGAATCGTTCTCTACACAGAATTATAGGCTCATTGTCAGAGTTGAGTTCGGTCGTAACTTTGGACCTATGGCATCAAACCGACTGAAATTTTCGATTTTCACTAGAAATGACGGTCCGTAATCGAATCACCCAAAATATCCTCAAAAAGATGCATTGTAAATTTCTTCATACAAAATTTTTCCAGTAGGATGGGCTCATTATCCGAGTTGGGTTCGGTCATAACTTTGACCCTATGACTGAAATTTTGGATTCTTACCAAAAATGACGTTCTGTATACGAATCACTCAAAATATCCTCCAAAAGACGCATTGTAGATTGCTTCATACAAAATATTAACCGTTTTATGGGCCCATTTTCAGAGTTGGATCCTTTCTAAAAATGATGTTCTGTAAACAAATCGCTGAAAATATCGTCAAAAGAAGCATTTTTAATTTCTTCATTCAAAATATTAACCGTTTTATGGGCTCGTTTTCGGAGTTTGGTTCGGTCATAACTTTGGCCCTATGACAGAAATTTTAAATACTTACTAAAAATGACGTTCTGTACACGAATCACTCAAAAAATCATCCAAAAGACCCATTGTAAATTTCTTCATACAAAATTATAACAGTATTATGGGCTCATTTTCAGAGTTGGATTCGTTCATAACTTTGGCCGTATGGCACCGAACCGACTGAAATTATTGGTGCTTACTTCAAACGACGTTTTGTTCACAAATCACTCAAAATATCATCTAAAAGACGCATCGTTATGATTACAAAATGATTACAGTTTTGGCGGTAAGTGTGGTATGATAGTCCTGCCATAATACTTACGTGGGCTTCAGCTCCGTTGCCAACAAGGTGGTCGATATATTTTAATAAATAGAATGACAAACGTTGGACTTGCATTTATTTCCCAAACGACACAGGTTATTATTACAATTTATCAGAAGGATTTTTATTATACGAAGAAGGCAGCGCACAAATGCGACTCGACAACCGGGCCGTGAAAACAGAATGGTCGGCCAGTTCGCCGTGGTTCTAGTGCCGGGGTTTCTAATGTTGCCCGTTCAACAAAACATTTATAAGGCTATTCAATTCGTTCGCTGCCTTCCGCTACACACCTCTACCCCAGTTTGTAAAACGATAACAAATATAATATTTTAACATAATGGAAAACTTAGTAAATCTTAAAATTATGTACATGTAATACTTGAATTTAAGAGTTATATAAATTTTTTAGAGTATAGTTTTTAACTTCGACGCGTACAGCGGAGTGGTTAGAAGTACATGTTACTTTTTAAATCGCAAAGTGCGTAATGTTCGAAAATTTTTATGTAGGAATGGAAATATGTAATAAATATGTGTTATATTGAGTTTGTGGTCAATATAAGACATATAATGTTCTGATAATGTAACAGTGTTAGAATAACTGAAGCTTCTTATTCATATAAAGTATATACTCTATTACTGAAATATGATGAGGTACATGGCTAAAACTAATTATTATACAATACAGGTTTAGAATGTTTGATCTTAAACTAATCAAATATTTCAGATTTGGAAAGTAGTAGATATTATAAATGTACAAAATATTCCTTCTTTATGAACATGAGATATGAAATCCTTAATCTATCATTTTTTAGAGTAATAATATCTCATCAATTGTTTACAAGTGTAGTTTATATAGTTTTTATACTGGTTTTTATAAATGAACTTGATATGTATTTGCTAATACCTTTGTAAACATTTAAGGAGTAACTTATAGATAAAAAATATTTCATCAACACATTCTATCAGGTGAGGGACATGTACACTTGATAGGATATGGATAAAAAACAATCATATTGTTATAAACAATTACATTTCATTGAAAGAAATGGTATAAAAATTATTGTATGATTTAAATATTAAAATCTCAACAACATGTTCATTCGGATGTGTGGATGTCAACAAACTTTCGACTGAACATGGTTAAATTCCATAATATTATAAAAGTACGTAAAACGTAATCAACATTAGTTAAAAGTTACTAAAAATACATGTGAAAATCAACGCGTCTAGCGGAATGGTTTGAAACTTGGATAAGTTATTCATGTATGGATACATTAATGTGTGTTATTTTGTTAACATGATCAATATTACATACATTATGTTCTAGTTATAATTAAAAGTTATCTTAAGTACATGTTGAATTATAGTAGGATATAAACGATATGTGCTATATTAAAGCATGATATATTATGTTTGGTTCTGTTATTGTAAAACCTACTACGCTTATCTTAGCGTTAAATGATTTCTTATACATTGTTAAAAGTTGAGATACTACCAGCACCTATGGGTTGCTTGAGCAAACTCTCAGACTTTAATATTTCAAACAAATGGTGCGAAGCTTGGCTAGTCGCTGAGTGTTCGGTAGATCGGTAGCAACCTGTTTTAACTACGAAGTACGTACTATAGAAGAAACCATTTTTTTTGTAAATACTTCCAAATGTTAAATGTATAATGGTTGATTCTTTAAATGTGTGCAGGTTTTTACATTATAAAAGTGCTAGCATCTCATTATTATTGCTTCTTCCCAACGCAAGTTTTAACAGTAAACAACTGCCAGTGTTTGGCCCGGTGTGTTGACACCGTAATATAATAAATTTATAACATGTCCAAGTGAAATAAGCAGTGAAGTCTTTTGCAAAAGAAATCATTTTATTTAAAAGGACCCTATCAATTTTTAACATACATAGATGTTTTATCGTGTGATATACGATTGTAAAGTTGACTTAAAACTAGCTACATGTTATTTACATGGTTGAAGAATGAAAAAATTTTCATTAGCTACACGAATTATTATAGTACTAATACTAGAGCTCAAAATTTTATCAAAATTTGTAGACTTTAGTATCTGTTCAGTAATTTAAAAAAAAGAAAATATATGCTTTTTGGAATTCGAATGAGTTTTTCTATGTGTTTTATACTTATTTTTTATAAATCTGTTTTGTATGAATCATTTTAGATTTGCTAAGGAATTGTAAGAATATAAATAAGAGAAAGAATTTATATTGCCTTAGTGCCATTTATTTGCGTACTGATTGATATCTATCAGGGAAATGCACCCTTCGACCAGATCTTGTTCTTGTTATGTTTTCTGGGAGTGGTTCCTGGACAGATGTAGAAATAGATACGTTGTCTTCTACTGGTATAAAAGCGGGCTTTAGGCGTTCTATCGAGACACGCTTCGGTTTCCCATTTACGCTGATGACAAATGTTTTTTCATCGCGTTCTTCGACCTTGTAAGGTCCTTCGTAAGGGCTTTGGAGCGATCTTCTTCCTCCATCAGTTCTGAGGAATACATGGCGTCGCCCGAGTTCTTAATTGTCCAAACTACCATTTGCGTATTTTACAGGAGGAGGTTTTCTTTGATTATTTCAATGAAACATTATGATAGGTGTGTAAAACGAAGCTATTTACGTAAAGGTAAAGGTCTCATAAGTTGAAATAATTCTTAATAAGGTGACTTATTATCGTTTTTGATACTTTATTTTTAATTTTAAAATGGAGATTGAGCAAGAATGCAAAATCAAAATTATTCTTAAGGAGATTGACCACACTAAAATGGAGATAGAGCAAATTCTGCATAAATATTTTCCGTGCTTAATTGTGCAAACGACCATCTCAAGTTATATACAGGATGAGTTTATTTTCAATATATCTCTTTGTGATATCGACAATTGTGGTGGGATATATATAAAAACTTATTAATTATGTAGCTTGTCTGTCCGTCATTATTTTCTCTTCCATTTAACCGGTTGTGATGAAACTTTGGGTAGTTATTGTGCGCTTGCACGCTAAAACTTCTATGTATAATGGCGAGCTCTGACTTTATGAAATTTGCACACATATTCCCTTATTATTTTCTGTACCATTCATCCGATTCCGATGATACTTTCGTGAGATGTTTTATGCATGCCCGCGAAGGTTTCAATATATAATGGTGAGTTCTGGTGTTATCAAATTTGCAATTAAGTGAGTTCTGGTGTTATTAAATTTTCCTTCATTATTTCCTAAACTATTCATCCGATTGCGATGAAACTTTGGTGAGGTATTGTGCGCACGCCTGCGAAAATTTCTATATATTATGATGAGCTCTAGCGTTATGTAATTTTCATAAAAATTACCTTATTATTTTCTGCGCTTCCGGTGAAACTTTGGTGAGTTTTTTTACGAACGGCAGCGAAGGTCTCTGTTAAGATTTCAGGTACTGAAATATTTATTTTTTGTGATTGTCACCCTAATGGTTGTGGCAACATGTTTTTTGTGTTGGCGATTGCCAGGGCGATTTCGTATTGCCACGGATTTTTAAATTTTTTCTTCTCTTGTTACCATCCGTCTTGGGCGGGTCGTTTTTGGCGAAACGTCTGCTGCCAGGTTTTCACTTCATGTGGGTTATAAAAACCGCGGAGAGAGATAGCATTATTGGGCTCACCGTACATGAGCTACCCTACGGGTCTTTTTATTGTTTGAATAAAGACCAATATTCAAGAGCTGGAGTTATTATTGAAGAGTTACTCCAGCCACACTTCCTTTCGGAATCAGGTGTTATCACGCCGGATTGCTCTGTCAGGAGAGCGGAAGTTGAGATCCAGAACAAATGTAATGGTCAGATCTGGGGTTATGAAATTTGCTTAAAATTTTCTTATTATTTCTTACACAATTTAACCGATTGTGGTGAAACTTTGGTCAGTTGTTGTGCTGAAACCGCGAAGGTTTCTATATATAATGGTGAGCTCTGACTTAATGATATTTATTTAAAAAAAAAAAACATTAGGCGGCTCGCGAGTTGTTTGAAAAATGTGTGTATTTTACAAAGTTAAGCGGTAGGGGGGGTGGGGAATCTGGGAGGGAGGAAGGAAGGAACGAAGCCGAGGGAGTCGCGGGAGTGAAACAAGGGAGGGGCGACGGGGAAAGTGGAAACGGGAGGGGGGAGGGGTTGGAAGGTGAAAGGGGAACGCGGAAGGGACCGTGGAAGGAGGACGGGGCGGGAACAGGAACGCATGGGAATGGACGTGCAGCGATAATTATTTTAAAAAATACCATAGCTATAATTGAAACACATTAAAATTTGTTAAAAATTTATTGAAATGAGTTTTCATGAGAAAAATACAAACAATCTGAGAATAAGGCAGAGGGGACGCCTGAGGGGAACGGGGCGGGAACGGGAACGCTTTGAAAAGGTCATGCAAAGATAATTAAAAAAAAATAATAAAACTATAATTGAAACACATTAAAATATTTTTTGACTTTTTTTTGTGAGGAAAATAAAAACCATATGAGAATAATGAATTAAAACATTTTTTTACCGATTTCAATAATCTTAATCTTGAATACATATGAAAATGGCGTTACCGCGTAAATGAATTAATTTAAACATAATTAATATGTTGAATGCCTATTTTTTGCATGTTTTTTGTCTCCCCCGACATAAATACTCACTTTGCGTGATAATAAATATAAATCTAACTGTTTGAATAAGAATTATTGCGTATTACCAGACGGCCGGCGTAGTGCAGCGGTAAGGCGCCTGACTAGCATTCCGAAGGTCGCGGGATCGAATCTCGGCGTGGCAAATAAATTTTATTTGATTAATTTGTGTAATTCACAATTTATTCATTTAAAATAATATATAGTATATTTGCGGCACGTTCCAGAGTGGAAGATACTCTCAGTATCGCCCTGGTGTAAGACCACCATTCAGAATTGAAACGTTGCTTGAAATGGCTTCTGCCGTGTTTGGTGACTAGATTTGAATAGCCAGGTACTTCCCCACCTTCCTATTCCCTATCTCCTTCCCCCCCCCACTACCTACAGCTTCACAACATACCCCAATTGGGGATGCCATAGTCCCGCTGGCTCCAGACGGGAGCAGTTGGGACTCTTGTGCGGTATTCATGTAAAAAAAAGCGGCGTAATTCATAAATAATAAAATATTTTTCACAGAGTCAATAGTTATTGAGTTATAATTAAAATCCTGGAAAAACTCTTTTTTTATATGTTCTTTAGCTAAAACTCAAATCCCAACCATATTTTTGTTGGCGAAACTCGGATCACCCCACAACACATAAATGAGGAAAAAATCAGAACTGCACCAGAATTTATATCAACAAACTGCCTAATGACGGGACTTATTCTTAAATATCAAACAAAGGCTTCATACAAATACGGATAAACTGACAATTTCGAATCGAACTTCTAACTTTAATATGAAATGATAATAAACAAAACTGATTTCGGCAATAAAAACTTTCGGAAAGGAGAACTGTGTTAAAACCGAAAAATGAACACGCTGTATTACAAAGTTCCTTGCCATTTATAAAAAAAAACTGAAACGTCATTGATAAAGATACTTAAAACTAATACTAACCGCTCTATTTCAGCACTGCCGCGTATGTATGATCTTTTGTCAATAGTTTTAGACATTTTGTTGTAATTTCGTTATTCAAAAACTCACTTGTAATACAATTAAATGCCTTTTGCTTCCTCGTAACACGACACAATAACAAAAACAATGTGAAGTAAACAAACAACATGGCGGCGCGGTATCGTGGATCGGCGTGCTGTGATTGGTCGATTGGTGGAGTTTGACTAATCTAGCCCGCAAATTTTATTTCGCGGGAACTGAGATTGAAATAAGAAGGAGTTTAACTAATTAAGAACTCACTTTTAGAATATTGTTGTGGACATTGACATTTTAAAAAGCTTGTAATTAATTGTATATGGCTCGTATAACTATTATTTATTTATCTAACGATGCGAAATTTTATCCTTAACATGATTGCATTTAAAACTCATTTTCGATAAAATGGTAGTTTGCACAATTAAGAACTCGGGCGACGATGGGTAGAAGTAGGCAGATCTTTGTGTATAAAGATTTTTCTTGTACCATGAGCACTTGCAGGAGTTGATTTTATGTCATCAAATTTTCTTTGTAGACGTCCAACATAAGTGTCAGGTTCTTCCCTTGGAGTCTCAGTGAAGAAATCACAAGGTAACCTGAGAGTTCTACCGTATGTGAGTTCAGCTGGTGAACATTTTAAATCATCCCGAACTGTCGATCTTAAACCGAGTAGGATAAGAGGGAGATTCTCTAACCAGTTTGGGTCTCCGCTTGCTATGAGACTAGATTTTAATGTACGATGCCATCTTTCGATCATACCATTGGCTTGCGGGTGATATGCGGTAGTTCTTGTATGCTCGATTCCAAACTTCTCAGTCAATTTCCTAAATAAAAAGCTCTCAAACTGTCTTCCTTGGTCTGTTGTGATGGTCAACGGGGTCCCGTGACGAGCAATCCAGTGAGTCGTCAGGGCAGTAGCGACGGTTTCCGCTGACATGTCTTTTAAAGGTATAGCTTCGGGCCAGCAAGTAAATCTGTCAATCATGGTTAACAGGTATCGATACTCGTTGCAAGCTGGAAGAGGGCCCACTATGTCGATATGGACATGTCGGAAACGATCTTCAGGCAAAACATAAGTTGCTGGTGGCGCTACCGTATGTTTGGTGACTTTGGCTTTTTGGCACGCAATACAGTGTTTGACGAAGTTTTTTATATCTTTCGCCATGTTGAGCCAAACAAATCTTTGTTTTATAGTGTTAGTTGTTCCGAGGATGCCTGGATGGCAAACATTATGGATGCTTTCAATCACTTGATCTCTCATGCAGGCTGGAACGAAAGGTCTGACATGGCCTGTGGATATGTCACACCAAACTGAAACATCTGTACCAGGTATCACCAATTGACGTAAGGCGAGGGTGGTGTCATCTTTTGCCTTATTAAGTTCGTCAGTTTGACACTGCACTATTCCCATCTGCCTGTAGTCAATTTCAGTAGGGCAATTAATCTCATCGATTCGAGATAGTGCGTCTGCTACTACGTTCTGTGATCCAGAAACATGCCTGATGTCTGTGGAGAATTGAGCAATAAAATCCAACTGTCTTTCTTGACGTGGAGAGCTAGATGCTCGTTTTTTGCTAAAGGCAAAGGTGAGTGGCTTGTGGTCAGTATAGATTGAAAAATTTCGACCTTCAATGTGGTTCCTGAAATACTTTACAGCTCGTAAACGCCAGTAAGTTCACGGTCAAAGGTGCTGTACTTCCGCTGTGCGGGTGTAAATTTTTTCGAGAAGAATCCTAGGGGTTCCCAAGAATTGTTGTTGAGTTGTTGCAGTGATGCTCCCATGGCTATATCACTCTCGTTGACCATTATTGAAATTCTTGCTGTCGGGATTGGATATGCAAGTAAAGCTGCATTTGCTAATTGCTGCTTATAATTCTCGAATGCTTCTGTGAGTTCTTGATCCCATGTGAGTATCCTTTTGTCATTCTTTTTGTAACCATTTATACAGTTGAATAACTTAGTCTGTATGTTTATGGAATTGGGCAGGAATCTGCGATAATAATTTAACATTCCTAAAAAGCGTCTTAAGTCTTTCGCTGTTTTAGGTAATGGAAACTCTGTGACTGCTGTCACCTTTTCCTTGATAGGTGACATTCCTTTTTGGGTGATCGTGTGACCCAAGAAGTTCACTGTGTGTACACCAAATTTGCACTTATGTAGATTTATAACCAGATCATATTCGGCGAGACGTTTTAGTAGTAAATCTAGATGCCTTTTGTGCTCTTCTTCGTTTTTGGAAGCGATGAGGATGTCATCCAGGTAAACGAAGCAAAAATCCAGGTCCCTTGTTACAGAATGCATAAATCTTTGAAAGCTTTGTGCTGCGTTTGATAGCCCGAATTGCATAGACGTAAATTCGAATAGGCCAAACGGGGTGATGATCGCAGTCTTTGGTATATCGGCCTCTTCCACCGGTATTTGGTGATATGCGCGAGACATGTCTATGGTGCTAAATATGGTAGCGTCAGCTAATTTATGTGCAAAATCATTTAGTTGCGGTATGGGATATTTGTCCGGAATTGTCTGGGCGTTCAAGCGGCGATAGTCCCCACATGGACGCCATTCGCCATTCGGTTTCCTAACCATGTGCAAGGGGCTGGCCCAATTACTCTTTGATGGCCTGCAAATCCCCTGCTCCATAAGGTATTTAAATTCCTTTTTGGCTGCTTTTGTGCGAGTCTACGAGCACGCTCAGTAACAGGAGGTCCCTTGGTCTCAATACAATGTGTTATAGTGTGTCTTTTTTTATCAGGGATTTTCATGTTAGGCTTTGTTAAGTTCGGGTATTTATTCAGGATGTCCCTATATTTTTGTGTAGTAGAAATAGTAGAGATTCCAGAAGTTGGTCCTTTGTAGGTTATTCCCCTGATTAATAGTCCTGTAGATTGGTCTGCAATGATTGCTTTCTTGAGATCCACTGTTAAGTTAAAATTGTGAAGAAAATCAGCTCCTAGTATGGGTCTCGAAACATCAGCGACAATGAATCGCCATTTTAATGCTCGCCGAAGGCCAAAATTGAGTTCGACGGTCCTTGTACCATATGTTTTGATTGGATTTCCATTCGCTCCATACAGGGTAGTTGGGCAGTTGTCAGAAGTTACATTATTCTTGTTATAAGACTGGTTTCTTGGGAGGACTGATATATCTGCGCCCGTGTCGACAAGGAATTTTTGCCTAGTTTGTTGGTCATATACGAAGAGACGACAAGTTTTGCTGGGAATCTCACATGTCCCTACTGTGAGGTTCCTTTTGTCGTTTTCCGAGTTTTTCTTGGTAAATGAACATGGTTGCAAACACCTGTATGCTTTTTCCCCGAATCTTCTGTGGAAACTGCAGATGCCATTATTGTTTCTATTTGGAGATTTATCATGAGACCTAGACCTAGGTCTGCTTGTGAAGTTCCTCTGTGTCGAATTTTGATACGAGTAGTTCCTACGAGGACTTTGATTTCGTTTTCTTTGAAAGTTTGAAGATTGGTTCGTCTGAGTAAGCTTCAATTGAGATACTTCTCGAGTTAATGCGGAAATTTGTTGTTGAAGTTGGAGTAATATTGAAGTTTCCGTGGGTTCCGATCTTGATGTGCATGTTTTATTATTGCGGTCGACGACACTACAATCTGTCGATTGGTAAACATCCAATATTTTGTCAGCCGTGGACGCCAGTTGGCTCACATTATTTTTCGTGAGTGCTGACAATATTGCCTGCACATGTTGCGGTAGGCGCTGCAGCCATAATGTGCGAACTATTGCTCTCTCTGCTAAAGCTGGGCCAGCTAGTTCCAACATGTGCCTTAAGAGTTCTGTAGGTTTCCGGTCTTCAAGTTGAATTCCCGTAAGCAAGCGAGTTAGGCGCTTCTCCGCAGAATCCTGCAGACGATCAATAAGCGCGGCCTTGAGGGCGGTATATTTGTCCGTTGTTGGTGGTTTCGTGACTATGTCACTCACGCTTTGTAGAGTTTGCGAATCTAAGGCTGCGACAATGATGTTATATTTGGTGAAGTCATCTTTAATACGTGAATTCGCAAACTGGGCCTCTACTTGGACTATCCAAAGTTGAATATTTTCCTTCCAGCAAGTGGGGAGCTTTACTGAAACGTGGTGGATCGCTTGATCGGAGTTATTAGAGCTGGTAGATTCCATGGTTGATTGTGTTTTTTCCTTGGCTTCTGCCGTTGAATTTGTTCCGAAGATTTGTTCGAAGTGTAAGTCTTCGTCAGAAGTGGTCATTTCGCATTACATTCAAAATTGGAAAATATGGCAGAAAACGTATGGCAAGAAAAATATTGTAAGAAAGGAATCATTTGTGAAATATGTTTTTTTTTTTAATTTTTGACCCGTATTAATTTAAAAATATTTTAAAATTTTTGCAAAATTGTTAAAAATTAACAATATTTTGTAATAGAATCCATTGATTGTTATATTAAAGCGTTCAGCAAAGTTTAAAATTAGGATATACTGTAGGACTTAATTTTTAAATATCATTTGTAAAATATTCATTGCTCGAATAAATTTTCAAAAATTACTGAATTTCGATAGTATACTTGAAAAGAAATGTGCTAATAGGTAGCATTATTATGGATTTACTCCAAATGATAATAAATCGAATTGTAGGTAGTTATTTTCTCGAGATGATTTTGGATTACTAAAGTTCCTTAAAAATTTTTTTAAAGGGAATATACTAAGTTGCGACATTTTAAATATGCATCAATCAATTAATGTAACATTTTTATACATGCTGAAACAAAATCAATCATTAGTTTTTTTCTTCAAACATTTACGTGTTATGACGGTGTTCTTCTATCGTGAATGCTAGCTTGCCAGCTGCCTTGCGGTCGGTTGAAATTCTGGGTACAGCTCCACTTCCCGGGATATCGGCAACGTCGAGAATCTCCTGCCAGCTGGATTGATACGGTCATCAACTGCGTCGTTACTAGAATAGAGTGTACATGGCAATTTAACTCTTTTTAGAAACAATGGTGGTGATTAGTACAATTTGTCGGACATCATTTGGTAGGATTAGATTATAAGATCGCGATGTTTGTTTAAAAAATATTAAAGTAATTTTGCTTAGGAATCTCTTATTTTGACGATTATGTCAATTATTCATTATTATTGCTAGAACTAGCGCGATTGACTACAAATGTGTGTGGGTACATAATTTTAAAACAAAATGTATGTCACATAATATAAAATGCACGTGGGTAACAACTAGATAAGCTGAAAAAACATATTATTTGGTCATTAATCCTTGGTAGATTTGTGATGATCACTGTATTATCGTAATAATACAGGCTATGCGTGAATAATAAGCCTCGCATATATTTTTTAAAAATTACTGAGGTCCCGTGAGCGGGCTACAATTAATACGATTTAAATAAATCGGGCATGTTAGGAATGATAATAATGGATGCAATGGGTATTTTCCTCAGGATTCTGCTTTCACGCCACGATTGCCGAGTGCTTTTGACATTTGACGCCATTGTTAGCTCTCTGTCGGATGTCACCAATTTGGCGGTAAGTGTGGTATGATAGTCCTGCCATAATACTTACGTGGGTTTCAGCTCCGTTGCCAACAAGGTGGTCGATATATTTTAATAAATAGAATGACAAACGTTGGACTTGCATTTATTTCCCAAACGACACAGGTTATTATTACAATTTATCAGAAGGATTTTTATTATACGAAGAAGGCAGCGCACAAATGCGACTCGACAACCGGGCCGTGAAAACAGAATGGTCGGCCAGTTCGCCGTGGTTCTAGTGCCGGGGTTTCTAATGTTGCCCGTTCAACAAAACATTTATAAGGCTATTCAATTCGTTCGCTGGCTTCCGCTACACAGTATTATGGGCTAATTGTCAGAGTTGGGTTCTGTCGTAACTTTGGCCATATGGCATCGTACCGACTGAAATTTTGGTTTTCACTAGAAATGACGGTCTGTTCCCGAATCACCGAAAATATCCTCAAAAAGACACATAGTAAATTTCTTCATACAAAATTATTACAGAATAATGGGCTCATTTTCAGAGTTGGGTTCGGTCATAACTTTGACCCTATGACTGAAATTTTGGATTCTTACTGAAAATGACGTTCTGTACACGAATCACTCAAAATATCATCCAAAAGACGCATTGTAAATTTCTTCATACAAAGTTACTACAGTATTATGGGCTCATTTTCAGAGTTGGGTTCTTTCATAACTTTGGCCCTTTGGCACCGAACAGACTGAAATTTAGGGTTCTTACTAAAAATGACGATCTGTAGACGAATCACTCAAAATATCATCCCAAAGACGCATAGTCATATTCTTCATACAAATGATTACAGTATTATGGGCTCGTTTTCGGAGTTGGGTTCGTTCATATCTTTGACCCTATGACTGAAATTTTGGATTCTTACTTGAATTGACGTTCTGTACACGAATCACTCAAAATATCTCCCAAAAGACGCATTGTAAATTTCTTCATACAAAATTATTACAGTATTATGGGCTCATTTTCAGAGTGAAGTTCGTTCATAACATTTGCCCTATGGTACTGAAGCGACTGAAATTTTGGATTCTTACTAAAAATGACATTTTGTACACGAATCACTCAAAATATTCTTCAAAAGACGCATTGTAAATTTCTTCATACAAAATTATTACAGTATTATGGGCTCATTTTCAGAGTGAAGTTCGATCATAACTTTGGCCCTATGGCACCGAACCGACTTAAATTAAAAGATCTTACTAAAAATGACATTTTGTACACGAATCACTCAAAATATCCCCTCAAAAGAAGCATTTATAATTTCTTCATTCAAAATATTAACCGTTTTATGGGCTCGTTTTCGTAGTTTGGTTCGATCATAACTTTGGCCCTATGACTGAAATTTTAAATTCTTACTAAAAATGACGTTCTGTACACGAGTCACCCAAAATATTATCCAAAAGACGCATCGTAAATTTCTTCATTCAAAATAATTACCGTATTATGGGCTCATTTTCAGAGTTGGGTTCGGTCATAACTTTGGGCCTATACCGTCGTACCCACTGAAATTTTAGATTTTTAACTAGAAATGACGTTTTGTACCCGAATCACCCAAAATATCCTCCAAAAGACGCATTGTAAATTTCTTCATACAACATTTTTCCAGTAGAATGGGCTCATTATCCGAGTTGGGTTCGGTCATAACTTTGGCCCTATGGCACCGAACCGACTGAAATAATTGGTTCGTACTAAAAACGATATTCTGTTCACGAATCACTCCAAAAAACATCCAAAAGACGCATCGTAATCTTCTTCATATAAAATGATTACAGTAATATGGGCTCATTGTCAGAGTTGAGTTCGGTCGTAACTTTGGCCCTATGGCATCGAACCGACTGAAATTATGGTTTTTTACTAGAAATGCAGGTCCGAACTTGAATCACCCAAAATATCCTCTAAAAGACGCATTGTAAATTTCTTCATACAAAATTTTTCCAGTAGAATGGGCTCATTATCTGATTTGGGTTCGGTCATAACTTTGAGCCTTTGTCTGAAATTTTAGATTCTTACTTAAAATAACGTTCTGTATACGAATCACTCAAAATATCCTCCAAAAGACGCATTGTAAATTTCTTCATATAAAATATAAACCGTTTTATGGGCCCATTTTTATACTTGGATTCTTTCTAAAAATCACGTTCTGTAAACGAATCGCTCAAAATATCCTAAAAAGAAGTATTTTTAATTTCTTCATTCAAAATATTAACCGTTTTATGGGCTCGTTTTCGGAGTTTGGTTCGATCATAACTTTGGCCCTATGACTGAAATTTTAAATTCTTACTAAAAATGATGTTCTGTACACGAATCACTCAAAATATCATCCAAAAGACGCATTGTAAATTTCTTCATACAAAATTATTACAGTATTATGGGCTTATTTTCAGAGTTAAGTTCGTTCATAACTTTCGCCCTATGGCACCGAACCGACTTAAATTAAGGAATCTTACTTTAAATGACATTCTGTACATTTAGCGTTGGGTTCGGTCATAACTTTGAACCTATGACTGAAATTTTGGATTCTTACTTAAAATGACGTTCTGTACACGAATCACTCAAAATATCATCCAGAAGACGCATCGTAAATTTCTTCATTTAAACTTATTACCGTATAATGGGCTCATTTTCAGAGTTGGTTTCGGTCATAATTTTGACCCTATGACTGATATTTTGGGTTCTTACTAAAAATGACGTTCTGTACACGAATCAATCAAAATATCATCCAAAAGACGGATCGTAATCTTCTTCATACAAAATGATTACAGTTTTATGGACTCATTTTCAGAGTTGGGTTCGGTCATAACTTTGGCCCTATGGCACCGAACCGACTGAAATTTTGGGTTCTTACTAAAAATGACGTTCTGTACACGAATCACTCAAAATATAATGCAAAATACGCATCGTAAAATTCTGCATTCAAAATTATTACCGTATAATGGGCTCATTTACAGAGTTGGGTTCGGTCGTAACTTTGGCCCTATGGCATCGTACCGACTGAAATTTTGGATTTTCACTAGAAATGACTGTCTGTACCCGAATCTCTACAAGACGCATTGTAAATTTTTAATACAAAATGATTAACAGTAGAATGGGCTCATTTTCAGAGTTGGGTTCGGTCATAACTTTGACTCTATAACTGAAATTTTGAGTTCTTACCTAAAATGACGTTCTGTACACGAATTACTCAAAATATCACCCAAAAGACGTATTGTAAATCTCTTCATACAAAATTATTACAGTATTATGGGCTCATTTTCAGAGTTAAGTTCGTTCATAACTTTGGCCCTATGGCACCGAACCGACTTAAATTTTGGGATCTTACTAAAAATGATGTTCTGTACACGAATCACTCTAAATATCCTCCAAAAGACGCATTGTAAATTTCTTCATACAAAATATAAACCGTTTTATGGGGCCATTTTCAGAGTTGGATTCTTTCTAAAAATGACGTTCTGTCAACGAATCGCTCAAAATATCTTCAAAAGAAGCATTTTTAATTTCTTAATTCAAAATATTAACCGTTTTATGGGCTCGTTTTCGGAGTTTGGTTCGGTCATAACTTTGGCCCTATGACTGAAATTTTAAATTCTTTCTAAAAATGACGTTCTGTACACGAATCACTTAAAATACTATCCAAAAGACGCATCGTAAATTTCTTCATACAATATTACTACAGTATTATGGGCTCATTTTCAGAGTTGGGTTCTTTCATAACTTTGGCCCTATGGCACCGAACAGACTTAAATTTTGGGTTCTCACTAAAAATGACGTTTTGTACACGAATCACTCAAAAATTCATCCAAAAGACGCATCGTCATCTTCTTCATACAAAATGATAACAGTATTCTGGGCTCGTTTTCAGAGTTGGGTTCGTTCATTAATTTGGCCCAATGGCACCGAACCGCTAATAATTGTAGGTGCTTACTTAAAACGACGTTCCTTACACGAATTTATCAAAATATCACCCAAAAGATGCATTGTAAATTTCTTCATACAATTTTTTTCCAGTAGAATGGGCTCATTATCTGAGTTGGGTTCTGTCATAACTTTTACCCTATGACTGAAATTTTGGATTCTTATTAAAATGACGTTCTGTATTTCAATCACTCTAAATATCCTCCAAAAGACGCATTGTAAATTTCTTCATACAAAATATTAACCGTTTTATGGGCCCATTTTCAGAGTTGGATTCTTTCTATAACTGACGTTCTGTAAACGAATCGCTGAAAATATCCTCAAAAGAAACATTTATAATTTCTTCATTTATGGGCTCGTTTTCGGAGTTTGGTTCGATTATAACTTTGGCCCTCTGACAGAAATTTGTAATATTTACTTAAAATGACGTTCTGTAGACGAATCACTCAAAATATCATCCAAAAAACGCATTGTCAATTTCACTATTGTTGTATGTTGCACATCACTAGTGATGAACTACTTATAATTATTGTCATCTTTGGTCTATTGAGAACTAATGTCAATTAATGTCAATGGTGTAAACACCTCTTCAATAAAGAGTCTATAATAAAATAATAACAGTGTTTTCCATATCAAATACATAACTTAACATGGTGTCAGAAGTCGGATGTTAACATTAATAATATATTAAAAATTAGTGGTGAAAAACAAGATGTTGAAGGATTCGCCAAAGTACGTACACCATGATTTTAATGCGTTGTCAAATCTACACGTATCATCAAATAGCGTAAATAACGATGGAATATGGAAAAATTGGTGGCAAAGTTATGAAATATACTTGGTGGCATCAGGTCTGGAAGAAGCCCCAGAAAAAAGAAAAATAGCAATTCTACTTCATTCCATTGGCTCCAAAGGTATGGAAATTTTCAAGTCATTTAACATGAATATGGAATCTATCACGCTTAAACAAGTCATGGAAAAGTTTGACAATTATTTTGCACCACATGAAAACTTAACAATGTTAAGGAATTCATTTTTTACACGAAAACAAAATAATTCTGAAGACATCAACAATTTTCTACTGGACCTAGAAAACAAAAGTTTGGAATGTGAATTCGGAGAACTAAGAGAATCTGGTAAGAGATATATTTATTGCAAACATGAGTACAAATTTGAACCATATTCGTCAACGCCTACTACAAGATTCTGCATTGTCATTGCAAAAAACGATAGAAATCGCAAAAACCATATTAATGTCACAAAACAACGCTGAAAAAATAAATCAACAAATACACACAGAAAACATTCTTCAAATAAATCACAAAAGTACATCAAGACAGTCAAGATCTCCGTCACCATCATCTCACCGTCATTTTCACTCAACGTCAAGTCAGTATGGATTTTCCAATCGTCATGGATTACCGTCATCATCAAATCGTAATTCAACGTCAAGTCAGCATGGGTTTACCAATCGTCAAGGGTCACCGTCACCATCGTCAAGATCAAGTGGTCACAACAATCCATGTGGAAGATGTGGAAAACATCACCGCTTCAGTGCCCAGCTATAAACATCAAATGCAGGTCATGCAATTCTTTTGGTCATTTCGCAAAATTCTGCTTTAAAAATAATTGTTACAAGAAAATCAGAAATTTAAAGTCAGTAGATTTAGTACTCAATGATGACAGTGCTAATTGCCCTGAGGGACATTTTATTGCAACAATAAGAAATATCAACAACAGTAAGTTTTCAAGTCAAGCATGGCATTTAGATATAATTATTAATAACATAATATTAGACTGTATTTTGGATACAGGAGCAGACATTAACGTAATTTCAATATCAGACTTTAAAAAGTTAAATTTATGCAATACTATTTTACAAAAAGTTTCTAAGTGTCAGGTTTTGGTGGAAATAAAATACCCATTATTGGTCATTGTGATCTTATGTGTGAAATACATGGAAATATAAGTAACAATATTTTTTGTAACAAGTTTAGATTGTCAATCTGTCTTAGGTCTTCCCACTATTGAAAAACTTGGGATTGTAAAAAGAGTATTTAATGTCCAATGTAATCGTAACACCATATTAACTGAATTTAATGACATATTTCAGGGTCTCGGATGTCTACCACCTGTCGTTCATCTCAAGCGCCATGATGCTGTACCGTGCGTCGATCCTCCGAGAAAAGTCCCATTTGCCTTACAAAACAGTCTTCGTGAAGAATTAGAACGCATGGACAAGATGAAGGTCATTGAAAAGGTTACTAAACCTACATCTTGGGTAAATTCTGTCATCATAACTGTCAAAAGTGTCAGGTAAATTGAGAATTTGTCTTGATCCCAGAAAATTAAATAACTGCATAATGAGAGAATATTTTCCTTTAAAAAATATTGATGAAATGAGGTCAAAACTTATAGGTGCTGCATATTTTTCACATTTAGATGCTTATTCTGGATTCTGGTCACTAAAATTAGATGAAGAAAGTAGTGATTTATGTACTTTTCAAACTCCATTTGGAAGGTACAGGTATTTAAGATTACCATTTGGCATTTTTTTTTTTTTTTTTTACATGAATTCCACACAGGAGGCCCTGAGGAAAATAATTTCCCTCAGGGCCTATGTCATCTTTGAGGATGCTGTGTGGAGGGTTTTTTTTTTAGGAAAGGGAGGAGAGGAGAGTTCTGGGAAGGAAAAGGGTTTAAGGGGTGGGTAGGAATCTGGGGTTCAGTATGTCCTGGTCATCCGCCTCCAAGACCTAGACAAACCTCACCCCATGAACCCGGGCACCCCTGCTAAATCACCAAACGTAGCGAACCACTTGGGGTGACCTATGACAGAGGTGTTGGTTATCCAATAAAGGTTCCCGGGGCGGCGGTACCCATTCCCGCCTCCCAAATTGACATAAATGCAGCAACGGAAATTTTTTATAGGATTATGGTAGATTTGTTTGGAGATCTTTAAGGTATTTTAATTTTTGTCGATGATTTTCTGATTTATGGAGAAACTGAAGAAATTCATAACATTAGATTAAGAAAAGTCTTGGAAAGGGCTAGAGAAGTCAATTTAAAATTAAATAAGTCAAAATGTAAATTTTTAGTCAAGGAAGTATGTTTCCTAGGTTATACTTTTAGCAAGGAAGGTGTAAAAGTCGACAAAGAGAAAGTCAAAGCTATATTAGAATTACCGTCTCCAAAAAATGTCAAAGATTTACAAAGATTTTTGGGAATGGTAAATTATTTAGGTCCGTTTATTGAAAACTTGTCTGATAAATCACAAATTTTGAGAAATTTATTAAAAAATAATGTAGTATGGTCATGGGACGAGAATCGTGAAAAATCTTTAAAAATATTGAAGGAAGCTATTTCAAATGCAACAGTTTTAATTCATTATGATCCAAAAATACCATTAACCTTGTCAGTCGATGTTTCAAAATCAGCTGTAGGTGCAGTCATTATGCAAAATAACCGTCCAATTGCATATAGTTCAAAAACAATGACACAGTCGCAGGAAAATTATGCTCAAATTGAAAAAGAATTATTTGCCATACAATTTGGTTGTAATAAGTTTCATCAGTGTGTTTATGGTAACAAAGTGACAGTACAGACTGATCATAAACCTCTTGTCTATTTATTTAAAAAACCTTTACATGATGTACCAGCTAGATTGCAACGTATGATGTTAGCTCTTCAATCTTACGATTTAAATGTGGTACATGTCCCAGGTAAAGAAATGTATATATCGGATACTTTATCTAGAGCTGCTTTGAAAGATCATTATATACCCGATTATGAGTCTGATTTACATTGTCATGTAAATTCAATCTATATGAACTTAGCTATTAGTGAAGAATATCGTAAAAAATTGAGTAATGCTACTGCTTTGGATGAAACTATGCAAATATGAAAAAAATATTATTTCGAAGGTTGGCCAAATAGTAAAGATAAAGTCCATTGCACCTTAAAATGTTATTATAATATTCAAGATGAGATTCATGTTATTAATGAGTTAATATTTAAGGGTAATAAATTATTAGTACCTCAGTCTATGAGAAAAGAAATGTTGAATAAAATTCATGAAGGACATCAAGGAATAAAAAAATGTCTAAGATTAGCAAGAGATTCTTTATTTTGGCCTAGTATTTCTGTAGATATAAAAAAATTTAATTGAGCAATGTCAAATATGCAATAAATTTAAAGTTTCGAATCAGAAGGAACCACTGATAACTTATGAAATGAATAAGTTTCCATGGCAACAAGTAGGTATTGATTTAATGTATTTTGATAATCAAACATACCTTATTGTAACAGATTATTATTCAAAGTATATAGAAACTGCTTTTCTCAATAATAATTCCACTGCAAAAAAATGTAATAATTCACTTAAAGTCTGTTTTTGCACGTCATGGAATACCAATGTCTTTAGTGTCTGATGGAGGTCCTCCTTTTCAATCGATTGAATTTAAATCATTTTTATACGATTGGGACATAGAACATGTAGTTACTAGTCCATATCATTCACAGTCTAATGGTCAGGCAGAGAGTTCTGTTAGAATTATAAAAAACATTCTTAAAAAATCTAAAGAAACAAATACAGATCCTTATATAGCTTTATTACATTATAGAAACACACCCAAAGCTAATTTGCCGTCACCTGCTCAATTATTAATGTCCAGAACTTTGAGAATGAATATTCCCTTAGCTAAAATTAAATTAAAACCAAAGGTTGTAAGATTTTCTGATTACAGAAAGTGTATTGAAAAAAATAATGCAAAAAATTCCAAATATTATAATGTGAATGCAAAACCCATGTCTATATTACAAACAGGAGATTATGTATACTTTAAGAAAAATCCCAAAAGTACTTGGTTACCAGCTATGGTCAAAGAAAAATTAAAATGTAATAGGTCCTATATTATTCAAGATTATTATGGTAACACGTACAGACGAAATAGAATTCACTTAAAACTGAGATATAATGCAAACGTTAATAATGATCATCTGTCCATGCAATCTAATCCGGCACTTGAAGAGGCAAAAGCTGGAGATGAGAGACAGGTGGGAGAAAATAACATTAATAACCCTTACATTACCAGATATGGAAGAGTTGTCAAACCACCGGATAGGTATAATGTGTAATGTTAATTTAATTTAAATTTTATTGTATTGTATAAATAAAGAAAGGGGATGTCACATCACTATTGTTGTATGTTGCACATCACTAGTGATGAACTACTTATAATTATTGTCATCTGTGGTCTATTGAGAACTAATGTCAATTAATGTCAATGGTGTAAACACCTCTTCAATAAAGAGTCTATAATAAAATAATAACAGTGTTTTCCATATCAAATACATAACTTAACAATTTAGTTGGTTTGAAGTGTTTTTTCTTGTAAAAATCGTTATTTTACTGTACACTTTCATGTGGTTGGATTTTTTCATCGCGTTGAATGGACCTCTTTCGTAAAAAATGTCCACCATTACCGCTTGAAATTGTATATTTTCATAAAAGCATGTGTTCTATTGCAATATCTACCAAAAACATGAGTAATTTCAAGATAAAATTGTTATTTTTCAACGTTTTTATGATATATTGGCTACCAGGGTAAAAATTTATTAGTTTGACATGTCGAAATCACTAGGGATGTAACTTCCTATTTTTCTGAAAAATTCGAATTCGAAAATTTTTCTTTGCGAACTGATATTT
The DNA here is from genome assembly GCA_929108145.2 of Limnephilus rhombicus. NCBI lineage: Eukaryota > Metazoa > Arthropoda > Insecta > Trichoptera > Limnephilidae > Limnephilus > Limnephilus rhombicus. The sequence continues at coordinate 337,991 of OV815275.1, forward strand.
CAGTAAACCATTATAATTTTTCTACGAATAGCACATCATGAAACCCCACGGAGCCGATGCCAACTTGGGCTCGTATTGAACTTCGGTCAGAGTATGAATGAGGACCCAAGAGAGACATTTGACGGGGTGATTTATATAATTAAAATCAATACTTTGTGTAATGTTTAGTTTTTTATTCCGCCAATAAAATAAAATGTTTTTCAATTTTTTTTTCAGACTTCTTCGTTTTTTTCGAGCGGAGAAGAAGCTCGTCAAATGATCTTTTTGGATTCGTTGGTGGCTCCTGCTACCCAAGACTCCAGTGGAGATCTGGCAAGCGGCGGTGGACATGTGAAAGGTAAATACATTGTAATAAATAAATATATACATGATATCTATATAATTTTATTTATATTGTGCTGTCTTTACATCAAATTATACAAGTAGTGTGTGTTTGCGTTGTGTAATAGTTTTGCATTATATTTTCAGAATCGATGGAGCAGACTGACAGTGATAGAGAAGCAAGCGGTAGTCACATAGAAGATATATACATTATTATATATATATATAGAGGAGATAAATATATATATATATATATATATATATATATATATATATATATATATATATATATATATATATATATATATATATATATATATATATATATATATATATATATATATATATATATATATATATATATATATATATATATCTTTCTTTACACTGCAGGTAAAAATGTTTACAATACAATTTGTTACCTCACTAGGACAAGCCTGTGTTGAGGTTAACAAGAATTATACAAGTTAACAAAATAACAAAAAATTATACAGATTTTGAAAGAACAATATTGTTGTATTTCAAAATTATATATATATATATATAATTTTATATAAATATATATATATATATATATATATATATATATATAATTTTGAAATACATCAATATTGTTCTTTCAAAATCTGTATAATTTTTTGTTATTTTGTTAACTTGTATAATTCTTGTTAACCTCAACACAGGCTTGTCCTAGTGAGGTAACAAATTGTATTGTAAACATTTTTACCTGCAGTGTAAAGAAACAATAAATAAATAATATCCATAATAATTTAAATTGCAAGATGGCATGTCGCCACTAAAGTTATTGCATTGCAGATACGCACCAAGGAAAATAATTAAAACAGGCAAAACCAATCTGAACTGCACTGTAGCATTACTTTCTATGTCAGTCTGGGCGCTGATGTACTACCGAGCGGCCCGGACAACGGTAACCGGTTGTAAAGGGTCTCCCCCAACCAACATCTCCCCAATCCGGCCCACCACGCAGAAGGTGGGTCGACGCACCAGCCATCAAGACCTTACCCCAAGAACCCGGGCACCCCTGCTAAATCACGAAACATAGCGAACCACTCGCGATGACCTGTGGACCTGTTGCCCTATTCTTTACAATAGAGGGAATATTCAAGTCAAAACCAGAACAATGTTTTGGTAGAGCCCACGATTTAGAAATATTAAAATGAAAAAATTCTCCAATGTTTATTTTTGCGGAGACCGTCCAAAATCACCTGGCACTAAGAATTTGAGGGGTCTGGCTTGAGTCAACAGTCTGGCTTGAGTCTCAAACTTCATAAGTTACAAAGTGACTTACACAGCATTATTCCACACAAATGCAGCAGCTAATTCCAATAAACCGTGCTCTTCATAAATTTAATAATATTTGCCTAAACTCTAACAACGTAAATTGTTTCATCACTGTAACCGATGAAATGTTTGTTTATACAATATAAAATAAAGAAGTTGTTAATTTACACTTTGTTCTAAGACGGATTATTGCTCTAGAAACCGGAAATTCGCTATTTATTATTGAAATGTTGCTTTAAACAGCTTCAGCTAATTAACGTTGCTAGATGTTAATAGCTAGGCACCATCCAATCACACTGTTCTCGTTCCCCTTCCCCCACCCCATTTCCATTCATTGCACAATAGCGTGGTTCGATTTTTTGTTTTTTTGTTTTTCTTAGCAGCGGGGTGTGGAATGGATGCTCTATGGAGATACTTCTAAAAGTCATTATTTATTTATTTAATACAAACGGCATAAGTATGCCATAAACATTAATTACATGTCAATTCAAAACATTAGTAATGGTAAAACAGTGTATACATAACAGTTAATTGTGACGATACATTGGGAAGTGACCAGAGATACATTTACATGCAAAAATCTATAATACAAATAAAATTAATAGTGATTAAAAAAATATGATAGCATAGCCGTCTTATACCTATGTTCCGTGCAGTTAAATAGATCTATCACATCTGCATATCTATTAGTAACTTCATGCAACCTAGGTAAAAGTGAGTGTTTCGTATACTCAGTCCGATTATTGTTACATTTAAAAAGGATTTTAGAACGAGTGGTTCTCGTGGGAATATGAAATTCAATGAGCTTAGTTAGATCAGGACTGTCTATTCTACCATTTACAATTTTGAACATTAATATTGAGTCGGATATAATTCTTCGATCTGACAGTGTTAGTTAATTTAATTCTTTCATCAAGTAATTATAATATATGTTTTCAATGGGAATACCGAGGTTAAAATTAATGTGTCTTAAGAATTTGTGTTGAATTTTTTCGATTGAATCTGAATGTATTTTAAAATGGGGGGACCAGATCGAGGAATTATATTCGACTTGACTACGTACTAAGGATGTATACAAAATTTTTAAAGTTGAAATATTCTTGAAACCTCTGGAATTTCTAAGAACGAAGCCAAGCATTTTGATACCTTTATTATAGATTGAGTTTATATGGGATATGAAGTTTAATTTAGAGCCGAAAGTTATGCCAAGTCACTAATTTCTTCGACAGAGGTAAGGGTGGAGTTGTTAAGTTCATGAGGATGAATAATTGGTTGACTTATTCTGTAAAAACTTATTGAATAACACTTATTTATGTTCAGATAAAGTTTGTTAATAGAGCACCAACTAATTAATTTGTTTAAATTATTTTGTAGACAGGCACAATCTTCAGCGGTTTTGATGATTTAAAATATTTTTAAATTATCTGCAAAAAGCAATACATCTACATCTTTATCAAATATGTCAACAATATCATTTATGAACAGAAAAAACAAAATTGGGCCTAAATGGGACCCTTGAGGTACACCACTGGTAGCTATAAATTGATTGGAATAGAACAAATTATTTTTTACAAGAAGAACTCTATCAGATAGATAGCTTGCAAACCAGTCTAAAAGTTTTCCGTCAATACCGAGCTTACGTAGTTTAACCAGTAGAATTTTATGGCACACTTTGTCAAAGGCCTTGATAAAATCTGTGTATATGGAATCGACTTGAGTTTTGTTAGCTAATGTATTTGATATAAAGTTTTCATATAATGAGAGATTTTTCAGAGTTGACCTGCCAGACAAAAATCCATGTTGATTTGGAACAATGAAATGGTTAATATATGGGGAAATTTTATCAAGAAGTAATTTTTCAAAAAGTTTCGGAATTATAGATAGCTTACATATAGGTCTATAGTTGGTGACATCACTTTTATTACCCTTTTTTAGTATAGGCGTTAGATAACAACGTTTCCAAATGTCCAGGAAGCAACCTGTATCAAGCGATTGATTAAACAATAGACAAATCGACTCAGCCAGTAAAGCAATGCAATTTATGAGAATATTGGGGTGCACGTTATCAGGTCCGGCCTTTTTGTTTTTGTCTAGAGATTTAATTTTAGATTTAACGTCGTTTATATTGATGTGTACAGCAGGGATATGCATGCTCTCAATAAGGGAAGTTGGTGGTGTGTAATTTTCTGGGATATCTTCGTCATGTACACTTTTGAAGTAATCAGCAAAATAGTTAAGCTTAACTTTCATATCAGTGCTACTCTTATCTTTGAAGTGCATTGAAATGGGTAAACCTTGTTTGTTTTTTCTAAGAGAGTTTACATGTGTGAAAAAGTTTTGTATATTAGAGGGTATAGATTTTTCGATTCCATTTATATAATTATAATATGATTTTTTTGACAGTTTTTTACATTGAGTTCTGTAATTGTGAAATAACTTATAGTCATTAAGGGATTTAGATTCTTTAAAGTTTTTGTGTGCAGTTTTTTTGCAAATAATCAGGTTGATTAACTCGCTGTTGAACCATTTCGGGAACTTCACTTCTTTGAAATGTGAAAGTGGTACATAGTTTTCAATGGCCCTGTTGATAATTGTGTAAAAAATTTCAAGATTGTAGTTAATATTATTGTTGAGGTGAAGAAATGACCAGTCTTCATTTGTAAGATATTGGTTCATATTAGGATAGTCAGCTTTGGAAAAATTATAAGTAAAGTTAGGAAGAATAGTTGTGTCGTCTGGTGAGTTATTCATCAAGATGGTTATGGTTAAAGCGGGGTGATGGCAGTCTAGGGGGAGGAGCTCGTCAACTGATTTAACAATGTGAATTGAGAGATCACTACAGAACACTAAATCTAGCAGCCGGTTATTAGTATTTTAGACTTGATGGACTTGATGTAGAGCGAGTAAGTTCGTCATATCTATTATTTCACGAGCATTTTTTGGTAGGATTAAGTTGTTATAAGAGTTTTAATTCATCCAATCAATGCTAGGGGTATTATAGTCACCAAATAAATTGTTCTGGCATCAGGGTAAGGTTTCGAGGTCATCAATGTAGTTTCGGTAAACTGTGATGTTGGATCCAGGAGGAATGTAGACACATCCCAGTAAAATTTTACTTGATTTAGTTTTTAGTAATACAAATACCTGTTCTACGTCTAGATGTTTGCAAATTAATCGAGTGGATGGCAGTGATTTTTTGACGGATATGAGAACTCCTCCTCCTCTGGTTTTATTGCTGGTCGCTGGATTCCTGTCAAGGCGGTAGGTGTTATAAGATGAGAATCCAAGTTCCTCGGTGTGAATATCAGGATCAAGCCGGGTTTCAGTAAGGAGAAATACATCGACGCTTTGAAGTAAAGGAATAGAAGTTTGCAACTCTAAGAGTTTGGTTCGGCAGCCGCGGATGTTTTGGCCGTATCCATTGATGTTTTTTTTTTTTTTTTTTTTTTTATTGGCAATGTTTATTAAAAATACATATGAAGTTACAACAGTTACATAGTTACATAGTTACATAAGGTTAACAAAAAATAAAAATAAATTGCCTTTCCTCACCATAAAGAGACAATGCTCTTGTGTTTGGTGAGGGAGTTCTAGCTCAATTAGTAAATTAATGATCGTGTAAGTTAGTAATAACGGCTATTGTAAATAATAAGAAGGTTAAAAAATCTTGTATAATTTAAAAATAAAAATCCTGAAGAGTTTAAAAAAATCATAATATAAATTAAAAAATCATTATAAATGGAAGAATCATGTAAGTTAGTAACAAAAATTATTGTAATAAGTAAGTAAAGGATATGTAAGAAAGAACGCAAGATTTATACAATAGTAGACTCAGAGATTTAGAAACTAAGAAATGAAAGAAAAAAGAAGGAATAAATGATTTATAAAATAGCAGACTTTAAGATACAAAGTAAACATATTTGGGACTTTTATAGTAGTTTCAGGTAATTTTTTAATTTGGGCTTAAATTCCTGCATATTTTCGATGGTTTTTAATTTTAATGGGAGGTTGTTATAATAGATTATGCCCAGATAAAGATAGGAATTTTGGATGTGCTTAGTATTAAATTTAGGAATTTTAATAGTTTTCTGGTATCTTGCTGATGTATTGAATTGGAAGTTACGAGTATTTAACTGTATTTCTTTGTAAATTTGAAGAATTGAATATTTTTTATAGATTTTGTCTATTATAGGCACATTGAATATTGAAAAAAGAATTTCAGTAGGAAATTTAGACGGTTTTTTTAAGATTACCTTAATTATCAACCTTTGGACAATTTTGAGGGGATTTAAAATATTGTCATATGTTCCTCCCCAGCCAATAATACCATATTGCAATATAGATTGAACAGTTGCATAGTACACTCTTTTTAGGTTTTCTAAGCTAAGAATATTTCTAAGTCTAATAAATATATAAATACATTTCCTAATCCTTTTGACGAGTTCACAAATATGTGTTTTCCATTTAAAATTTTGATCTATATATACACCAAGATATTTGATTTTGGGAGTTGGACTAAGTATAGCACAATCTTGATTGCAGATAGTTTTATTACATTTACTTTGGTGTATTATGATGTTTAAATTTGGTTCTAATTTGAATTTATTGATAGAGAATGGGATAAATTTTGTTTTTTCAGTGTTTAGAGAGAGGAGATTTTTATCGAACCAATTTTTCAATATGTTAATATTAATATTAGCTAGATTATTAACAGTATTCCAATCCGTACCTTCAATTATTATGACAGTATCGTCAGCATAAGATATTATTTTTCCGTTTAGTTTTTGTATGAATATGTCATTAACATAGATAATAAACAGTAACGGTCCCAGGACTGTACCTTGAGGTATGCCGAAATGACTCATTTTTGGTGAACTAAGCACACCATTAATTTTTACAACTTGGGGACGTTTGAAAAGGTAGCTTTTTATCCATTCTAGAGCTGAACCATTTAATCCAATGTTTCTTAATTTACTTATAAGTTTGTCATGTGATATACTGTCAAATGCTTTTTTGAGATCTATAAAAATTCCCAGGCATTTAAATGATTTATCTAATGAACTATGTACAAGGCTACTTAATTTCGCAATTGCATCTTGTGTGCTTCTACCTTCCATAAAACCAAACTGGTTTTCATTAATTATATCGTTGCATTTTATAAATTGGCTCATTCTTTTTTTAACTAGTTTTTCAAAAATTTTTGCTATATTTGAGATTACTGATATGGGACGGTAATTGTTTACTTCTTCTGGATTACCTGACTTAAATATTGGGGTAATAGTAGTTTGTTTGAAAATTGATGGAAATACTCCGCTTTGGAAACTTGTATTTATTATATGCATTAATGGCTTAGAAATTTGATTTTTTATGTTTTTTAAAATATCAACCGTGACTGCATCAAAGCCCGGAGCAGATCCTCCTTTCATATCGGTTATGATAGAAACTATTTCGTCCTCTGTGGTGACTTCAAATGTTGTCATTTTATTTTTAGCATTTATATTACAGTCTGGAGATGTTATAATATTTGGATCAATGTTAATGAGATTGGCGAGATTTTTCCCAACATTTGCAAAGAAAGTGTTAAATATATTTGCAGCTTTTGAGGGGTTTTCTTTACAGCATGTTTTTGAGTTATCATGATTAATAGCATTGATTTCGTTATTATTGTTCTTTTTCTTGTCAATTATTTCATTTACAACCGTCCATACTCTTTTACTATCATTTTCAGCTAGATCCAACTTCCGTTTATAGTAACTTTCTTTAGTATGTTTTATGATATATGTAAGTTTATTTTTATATGCTCTAAAGTGATTAAGTAAGTTTTTATTATTAGGTTGTTGAGTTGTTAATTTATAAAGAGCTTGCTTACGTCGTACAGATACTATTAATCCATGAGTAATCCATGGTTTTATAGGTTTGAAGTTAGACAGTTTGTGTTTGGGAATTACATTTTTTGACAAGTCATTTATGTATTTAGATATTTTTTCTTCAAATATTTTACAGCAGATATTGACATCATTACATTGTAATAATTCGATCCAATTTTCTGATTGAAATTTGTTTTTTAATGTATCCATATTAAGTACTTTTTTGGAAGATTTTGTTTGTTTAAATGATGGCAATATTGGATTGCTGGTTTTGTGGTTAAAGATACAAGAATAATGATCAGTGATAGTTGTGTGAATAACAGCTGCTGTTATATTTTGGATATCCGGTATATTTGTAAAAATATGATCTAAGCATGAAGGTCGTTGACCTCGAACGTCTCTAGTATACGAATTTATGCACGATAAATAATTGAGTTCTGCTAACATGTTGAGATAGCTATCTTTATCCTTACTAGAATAGTCGCTTGCGATATTTAAATTCATATCTCCAACCAAAACATTGTTTTTATTTCTAAAATTTAATAAAATATTTTTTAATTCATCAATAAAGTGTGACATTATCGACCTATGTGTTCGATAAATAGCAATAATGTTATAATGTTTATTTATGTCTTTAAATTCAATATTTAATATGTTAACATTACTAATACTGTGAATCTCTTTAATATTAAGTACATTGTATTGGTTAGATACAAATATTCCAATACCAGAGTTTTTGTTTAACTTTGTTGTTGTTGTGTAGTAAGAGTACCCCGGGATAGAGAAATTCAATTCACCGGCTGAGTGAGTTTCTGTTAAAACTATGCAGCCCGGGAAATAATTTAATTCTTTTAATGATATTATTAATTCATCCATGTTCCTTTCTATGCTTCTAATATTTACATGAAATAGGCTAAATCCTTTATCAGGACAAATTAAATTGAAATCTTTTATGGAGTGACACAAATTTTCTTCTATACAAATTTTTTTATCCAAAGCGTTACATAAAAAATCATTCATTTTGCAGTTTTAGGTTAGTTATTTTATGGATACATTTATGTAATTTGTAATGACAAATGGTAGAGGCAAAGAATTTTAAATATACACTATGTCTACATAGATATGATTGCTGAAATAACAACATATAGATATATAATTTATTTACGTTTTTAAATTTTATATTTAAAATATAAACTATAAACATTAAAATATAAACATCATAATCATTAATATTGGGAACATTATACTGGCTGGAAATAGGTATTCCAATATCAGAGTTTTTGTTTATTCTTATTATTGTTACATGGTACCCTGGAATGGAGTAATTAGTTTCGCCAGTAGAGTAGGTCTTTGTTAACCCAATCAAGCCCGGGAAAAAAATTATTTCTTTTAAAGATATTATTAATTTTTCAAAAAAAAAAATTTTTACGCTTTTAATCTTTTTATGAAATTGAGTAAATCCTTTTTCAGTGCAAATAAAATAGAAATCTCTTATAGAGTGATGTAAGTTTTCTTCAATACATACTTTTTTACCTAATGCTATGTTACATAAAGAATCATTCATTGTTAATTTATAGATAAGAGTTTGAGGAAATGAAAATTTACAATATTTATTCTGTGTTTGAGTTTTTTGGATTTTTCTTAACTATTGTCGGCTTGCTGTTGATATATTTGATTGTTAGTCCAACTTCACCTCCCTGTATCCTACTTTCCATTGATTAACGTAGGTCTGATAAATATTTTCTTTGGTTTGGAGTTTGGTCGGAAAAAATTTTGACAGGGGAGTTGTTAAGATAAAAGTTTTTTTTTCTGAGAATATTCATTACTTCAATTGAGTTTCTTAAGATCACTTTAATGGGCCTCGATTTATCAGGCCTCACTACTCCAAGACGGAATGTGTTGGTGGAATTTGGTTCTATATTGTTGTCTCTTTCTTCAGAATGGTTGTAATTTGTAAATTATCATCCTTGATTTTTTCAATTTGGTTCAGTTGTGTGCTTTCGGGAACGTTTATAATTATGAGATTATTTGCTCTGTTTTTCCTCTCTGCAAGCTCATCGGCCGCTTCACATGTAGATTCTAATGGGTTAGGTTTGTTGGTTAATGCTTTGAAAGCTATTAGCTCACCCTCGAGTGCTGCCGTTTTTGTAGCCATTTGCGCTATGGTTCCAAGAATAGCATTAGTTTTTGGAATCATTTTCGCAATTTGATCTTTGTTCAGTTTGCTACTGGGGTCTATTATTAGATCGGTTAGAGCCTCAACTGCGTTTCTCACTGACTGATAAATCCCTGGGAGTCCATTTTGTTAAAATTAAAAAAAAAATTTTTTTTTGAAAAATGGACGATGGTTAAGCCTGGATTTAAGGTGAAGTGACTTGAACTACTTAAAAATATGGGCCGGGTCGGGCGATAGTAGCATGGGTGACAATAATACTTATTGTTTTGACTTTTATTAATATTGAAATGCTCATTCAGTTATGATTTTAGAATCCAGCAGGTTTGCACTACAACTTCTTTAAACTTGCAATAAGTCAATAATAATAATAATACTAGCTGGGCCCGTTGCAAAAGCAACTAACGGGTTAAAACACTATGCGATTTGACGTGTGAACGTGGATGAAGCGAAGAGGAGTGTGTGTTAAATTAAATATATGAAGAAACCTGAGGTTACAGTGACCTTGCAACGCATGCCGGGTACCCGTTGTATATAATGTTATATATTGCAAGCGCTTGCATTAAAATGTTATTTCCCGGGAATTGGGATGGAACCATTACAGTTAAGTTGACCCCGAGGTTACAGTGGCCTTGCAACGCATGCCGGGTACCCATTGTATATAATGTTATATAGTACAGGCGCTTGCATTATAATGTAGTTTTTCGGGATTTGGGATGGAACCATTACAGTTTAATTGACCCCGAGGTTAAAGTGGCTTTGCAACGCATGCCGGGTACCCGCTGTATATAATTTATTTGTTTACGGACAAAAAGTCCATTAACAATATAAAACACGTCACTAACTTATATCTCCCTCTTATCCTTTCCCTCCTTATCCCCTTCCCCATCCTTCTTTTATATCCATATCTTCCATATTTTCCAGGGCCTCCTGTGTGGAGATCATGTTAAAAAAAAATTCTTCTTCTTCTTCCTTTCCCTTTAAAAACCCTCCGCACAGCATCCTCAAAGATGACATAGGCCCCTAGGATTCAGAACGGGCATTTTCTCGCGTAATTTCGTGATGCCTGAGCTCATTTTTGTATTAAAAAACTGTATGTATTTGTCTAGGTCTTGGTGGCGGATACGTTTGCCCAACCACTGTGTGGCTGGCTGGATCAGAGGAGACTGATTGAGGGAGAATTTTGACCACTCCAGCCTGATTCTCCCAACCCTTCGCCTTGCACCGCAGTGTGAGGAATAGATTCATACGTCCGTTACTCCTGGCCACACTGACCCCCAGATTCCTACCCACCCCTCATACCCTTTTCCTTCCCAGAACTCTCATCTCCTTCCTTTCCTAAAAAAAATCCTCCACACAGCATCCCAAAAGATGACATAGGCCCTGACGGCAATTATTTTCCCCACGGCCTCCTGTGTGGAGCTCCTGGGTGTGGGAGATGCTGGGTGGAGGTTCTTTTAAGGCAAAGAAGGAGAGGAGAGTTTTGGGAAGGAAAAGGGTTTAGGGGTGGGTAGGAATCTGGGGTTCAGTGAGTCCTGATCATCCGCCTCCAAGACCTAGATAAACCTCACCCCATGAACCCGGGCACCCCTACTATATCACGAAACGTAGCGAACAACTCGGGGTGACCTGCGGTAGTGGTGTTGGTTATCCAATAAAAGTTCCCGGGGAGGCGCGGCGGTACCCATTCCCGCCTCCCAATTTATAATTTAGTGGTCTGATACAGACATCAAATCGATAGGTACATTTGTCACATTTTTTTAGAAACAATAACTAAGGTTTATTACAGTAAAAAAAAAATTGATTTCATAGTGCGCAGGTAGGTACTTAATAGACTTATAGTATTTTTTTCCAAAACGGCGCTACAAAAATGATTTTTCCGAATTTTTTAGAAACAAAATTTTTGTTTTATTTGGGTAAAAAAAAACACAAAAAATATTCTTTCATAGCGTACTCTACTCCCCCCCCCCCCCTTCCTCCATCCCGCAAACCACCCTCCCGAGTTCCCCTCCCCCTTCCCAGGTTACCCCCCTCCCCCCTCACTGGTTTTCCTCCCCCCCTCCCGCGCTTCCTTAATTCATTGCCGGTACATGTATTCACGCTGAGAGGTCCGTTTCGGTAGCATAAAACTGACATTTGAAATCTACATATACCTATCACAGCATTCGCAAACATGCAAAAAGAGATGGGTTAATCCTGACCTGACTCGATATTCCTAGCATTTTAATTTGCATTGAAACTATTGGAAAAAAGACATCTCTTGCTTTTTAATGCGAACCTGTCGGCGAGAAGTGTAACCGAGCCGAATCGAGTGATCTTATTAGAGTTCTAGTTTTCGCCGCCAGCTTTTTTCTTTAAATTTTGTAGGCCAAAAAACGCTTAATTTTTCTCGCAAAGTCAAAGTACTGAAACGTGCTCTGAATTTTTTATCTGAAAGGGCGTAAGCGACTTTTTTTTTTTAAGCGACAATGCGCCGTAAGGTCTTGCGGATCGCGGGGGAGAAGGGTCGATTATCGCATCATCAAAACGCGATTTTTTTTACGATTTTTTGTATGAGATCGCTGTCCATGCCCCCTGTCCGACCAAATCGATCTCTGCGGTCGGTGAAACTGGATAGGCAGAGTGGTCGATTTTCGCCTGTCTCTAAAAGGCAACGTTTCCATAGTGAGTTTTCGAAAAACAAATGCCAACTTTGTATTAATATATATATAACGCAATGCAATAATAATATAACGAGCCAGTCGTTATATTATTTGTTTCACTGTTTAAAGCAACTGTAGACTGTTAATTAGTATTTAGCGCAAAATTGAAAGTGCTCTCTGTGTCACTGTACGAAATTAGTTGTTAATGACAGCATTAAGATATTTTGAGTACAAGTACTGTCCCAAGTCAAATCAAATTTGAAAAAAAACAGCGAGAAACTAGAAAAATAAGGGTTTAATCTTTGCTCAATAAAAGTAGTTAAAATATTTAAAAAAAAAAAAACTTTTCATTTACTAATAATAGATTTTTAGATTTTAGATTTAAAAAGAAAGACAAACATTCCCGGGTTACGAATAACCCGACAATGTTTGAAAATCTCCTACTACCACCACAGAAAGCCGAAAATGTTGCTTGTGTTGTGATGGAGGATTTAGCCAGCCGAGGAATCGAACACGCGACGCTCGGGTGGGACCCAAGCGCTATGCCCACTCAACCACTGACCAGTCAAATATTATCTACTAATCAAAAAACAATAAAAGTTCCATCGCCACACAAAAAATCACAAATAATGTTAAAAAATAAAGTCAAAAATCATGAAAGTTATTGTGTTTTATAGTCCTTCTTCGAATTGAATACTGGCATTATACGACAAGATTCTAGCTTGTTTTGTATCCACCCTTCACGTCTTTCAGGACCGCAAACAGCAGAGCATGATGCCGTTACCACTTTGATGCACCTTTCCGTGGCTTGCGTGTGACAGGGCATCAATCGGAACTCACACAATGTTGGATTCGATAATTTCATGGTCTGCAATGGCTTAAATTATTGTTTCGCTAGAAATCAGTTTTGTAAGAGGTGTTTCTGATGATTTTTCCTAGTAGATTAAGTCAATGTAGTCTGCTGCGTTGAAATTAAAAGTAGGTATCTTAAATACTCTTATTGGAGAGAACCTCTTTTGTGTATGCTCGGAATGAACCATCTACGAGTCAGAAGGGATGTACACATTGCTACGCATTTCTTCAAATTGATTCGGGGATGGTTTGAAAACTGAGCTATCTTTATTTTATTTATTTATTGTTTTGGAACATTTACAGAGTATTAACAGAAAAAAGTCATTGGATTAGCATTGTAAAAAGCGTACATGTTAATAGTCCACTTAAAAATGTTCACAGAATGCACAGTTTAATAGTTGTTAACAGAAATTAGGAATATCAAAATATAAACGGAGGTATAAAAAGAGATAACAAAAATAGTGATGATACAATATAGAGGATGACAAAGATAAAAAAAGATCGATATACGATGTAAAAAAACAAAAAAAGTAAAGTACAAATAGAGTGAAGAACAGCCATTCACATTCAAGTTCAAGATAAGTATTAAGATAAGTATTTTCAATTCTCAATTACATGTTAGGTTAGTCTATTGTTAATTTGCTTTTTAAAGTAAGCGAGACTATTTGCATAGATGTCTATATGGTTACATTCAATGGAATTATACAGTCGACACATCCGAGACAGTGGATTGAAGTGTGCAATATTGTTTTTAAATAATTCAAGATGAAATATATTCTGATTCCTTAAATTACGTCTATTGGGGACCTTAATAAGAATATTGCTCAGACAGTGAGTTGTTTCAAGCTTATCATGAATGATTTTGTATAGACTCATTAAGTCAGCAACTTTTCTTCTTTTTTCCAGAGTTGTAAACTTAAAATATTGGAGTCGTTCCTCGTAAGATTGGAGTAAGGCATTTAGTCCACAAGTTTAAATGATAACAATCTCAGAAATTTTTTTTGCACAGATTCAATAGTTTTTGAATATTTTAAGTAGTGTGGGTTCCAGATAACACTACCATATTCCAATTTGCTTCTGACCAATGAGTTGTATAGGGTTGTAATGGATTGGGGTTTTTTAAATGGTTTAGATATTCTATGTATAAACCCCATCATTTTCAAGGATTTAGTCGTGATATCACTGACGTGTACATCAAATTTAAATTTTGAATCAAGAATGATTCCTAAATCTCTGATGGTGGTAACTGCATTTAATCGAGCATTATTTATGGAATATGCATAATCTTTTTGCATTCTGTTACGGCTGAAAGTCATAATGTAACATTTTTCAATATTTAAAAACATATCATTCTGAATACACCAGTTATGTAGTGTGAAAAGGTCTTCTTGAAGCATAACTTGGTCAGAATCATTGGAAATTTTACGGTAAATCTTTAAATCATCAGCAAATAAAACAAAATCACAGCGTAACATGGGGCCTAGGTCATTAATGAAAATTAAGAAAAGCAGAGGGCCAAGATTGGACCCTTGGGGTACACCAGAGGTTACAATTACGGGAGGTGACTCATACCCATTTATAAGAACGAGCTGTGTTCTGTTTTCCAAATAGGATTTAAGCCATCTAAATAGATCACCGTGAATACCTATACAACCAAGCTTCTGTAGTAAAATAAAATGATTTACTTTATCAAAAGCCTTTTGAAAATCTGTGTAAATAGCATATACCTGAGTTCTTTCATTAAACGCATTGCAAACATAATCACAGAAATCGAGAAGATTGGAATTTGTGGATCTGTTATGAACAAATCCATGTTGATTGATGCATAATTGTGGTTTAAAGTGTGCGAATATGGAACTATAGATTATAGATTCAAAGGCTTTTGCAAAACATGATAATATACTAATTGGTCGATAATTTTTCACAGAAGATTGATCGCCAGATTTATGTATTGGGACAACATGTGCATTTTTCCACAAATCTGGGAAAGTTCCCGTAGATAATGATTCGTTAAATATAATGAAAAGTGGCTTAATCAACGCGCTAGAGCAACATCTTACAAACAAAGGAGGTATTTTATCTGGTCCTGGGCCTTTATGTATAATCAATGCTTTCTAAACAAGATTTGATAGTCCCCATGCTTACGTAAAGTTTACTAAGATTAAATTGGTTGAATTGAGGAACATTCAGTCCGGAAGTATTTGATGTGGGATTCGACTGAGTATAAACCGATCCAAAATAATTAGAGAACATATTGGCAATCTGCTGTCCATTGTTTGCAATCATAGAATCCATATGCATTGTTTTTGGAATCGAATTTGAATTACGCAATGATTTAGAATAAGCCCAGAAAGCCTTAACATTATCTTTTATCCCACGCTCAACTAGATTGATGTAGGATGTGTAGCGTTCTTTTAGCATTTTTTTTATCTTTTTCTAAGAGTAGCAAACTCGGAATAGTCTATCGGGTTGTTATATTTTTTAGCCCGAAGTCTTACTTTATTTTTCTCTTTGAGGAGCATTATTAGAGATTCGCTAAACCAATTGGGATAGTGATTTCTTACGTATGTTTTTTTTTTGGAATGTGCTTTTCTATAATATCCCATAGTGTATTGTAGAATAACTGTACCTTATTAATGAGATGACAGTTGTTAAAAAGTGAGATCCAGTTTACATTTGTTAGATCATGACAACATCCTTCATAATAACCTTTTTTGAAGTTGTATTTTACGGGAGAGTGATTTTCTTGAAGGAATTGCATTTTTTCTAGACTTACATTTATTTCAAAACAGGGATGATGGTGATCAATTTTTGATAAGTTAGCTGTAAATATTAATATTGGTTTTATCGGAAAGAACAAGGTCAAGAATATTAAAATTTTTGTTAGGTAAATAATTAAATTGGTGAAGGTTGCACATTGAGGCCAAATTGACAAGGGAATGAGCTTTGTGACTAAAATAATTGGATGGAGCTAGTATTATGTTATTATATGTTATGTCAGGTGTCCATTTAATTTCAGGTATATTAAAATCACCAATGATTATAAATTGAGATTTGGAATTAATATGTTGCAAATAAATATCCTGAATATTTTTGATTCGATTACAGTAATCATCAACAGATAAGTTGGGGGGAATGTACAGAACACATATATAGATGAACGAGTTTGAATATTCATGCAGTTTTATAGCTAACCATAAATCTTCACTGTCACTTTCCCAAGATGATTTTCTAGTTGTTATTAGATTCTTGTTGACTGCCGCTAATACCCCCCCACCTTTTTTAGATGTAGAATTAGTTGATTCGCGATCTCTCCGAAAGACCAGGTAACGCTCAGCAAACTATTCATTACTGAATACTGATGAACTCAACCAAGTTTCGGTGAAGCAGATTATATCATAGTTATTGATAATAACTTCGTTTTTTATGTCATTTGTTTTGGTTCTAACTCCCCTAACATTTTGGTAGAAAATTTTCAGATCCATTTTGTAATTTTTGACAAGACGTATGCATTAGGTTTAAAGGACGGAGGAAGACGGGTTTGAGGGTGATTTGTCGGTAAGATTCTGTAGTACGGCCTTGTTCTTCACGAGCAGTGGTGGAGACATGTCATTCTTTCTTAAGAAGACGCGCCCATTTTTAATCCATACGTACTTGAAGTTCAGGTCCTTTGCTGCTCGCCTAGCTGCTGCATGAAGTTCCTTGTTATAAGGTGACAGACGTTCACATACGTATATCGGAGAAGAATCTGTGAAACCAAGGTGTTGACTATTCAGTTTCCTATCCACGTTCCTCTTGTTGAATACCTTAACTGCAGACAGCAATTCGTCACGGATTCGAGGGCTGGGCAGAGTCAGTACAATATTTTTTGGTCTTGAGTTGGGAGTTGCGTCAGGGTGGCGTGGTGTACGATGACAGGAAATTATTTGTTCGTCCTTTACAGGATAGTTTACTGATGTACACAGGTTTTGTATTGTAATCATGATGTCTTCGTTCCTCTTCTCCGGGACCATCTGAATCTCCAGATTGCAGTTCCGGTTAGTTTGTTCGATTACGTTCATTTTTTGGGATAGTATGTCGTAGTTCCGCTGCAAGATTTCATTTTCAGAACTCAGTTTGGATATTTTCGTCTCATTAGCCTTGCATGTAGAATTTAATCTATCATATTCTGCAGCGAAGTATTCAAGAGATGATTGAAAATCTTCCATATGGGACAGCTTGTTTTTTATATCCCCTAGTTCGTCCACTATTTTGGAGTTAAGGTATTGAAATAATTCATGTTTTAGGGTTTTCAGTACCTGGTCTAATTTTTCGTCTATGTGTTCTAAGATTATTTTAGATACGTCGCTTGAACTCGCAGTTTGTGGGGTGGATATAGAGGTGTCATTAGTCTTTTGTTTGGAACCTGTTGGTTGTCCGTGCAATATGGTGGGGGATTGAAGAACCAGAGTTTCTGCGTTATTTCCAGTAAATTTCTGTTTTCCTTTGCAAGGGACACATTTCCAAGTAGTTCTATATTGTTTAGATTGCTTTGTGTAATTTTCTTTGGTAGTTCCTACACATTTAAAATGATAGCTTTGGGAACATTTACTGCAAGTCATTATCTCGTCGGCCTTCGCGTTCAGCTTACATTCCTCACAAAGATGCATTATATTTGTAGCGCCTGTTAGTAGGCAAACTCCACGACACCTTTCTATTTCTAGTACTATGTATTAATAGCGCCTGTTGGTAGGCAAACTTCACGACACCTTTCTGGTACTATGGCAAAATGATGTTACAGTTAGAGTTACCTACATTAATGATTCATGCAATTCACCACTTCAATTATTTAAATGTTAGAATATTTCTTTAAACACAGATTTAAGCACGTTCTTAGGTTTATATTAGAAGATCACAATTGTATCGTTATCAATCAATGTTATCTTTTAAGATAATTAACTGAGAGAAGATATCTAGAAACACTAACGATTATCTGTTAAAATTTGAATGTTGTTTTTTTAGATATTGAAAAAAAACAATCACAGGTTTCATTTAAGCTCGTAAAAATACGTTCATGCAGTGCACGATAATCACTTTAACTTGTACTGACACTTATTTGACTTGTACCGATTGTATTTTGCTTTTAAATTTAAAAAAAACTAACGTGAACACTTGGACACTTCTGTCAACAAACGTACCATAGATCTTGGAGAGCATTCATTTCTATGTTCCCGATGGTTATCTTCGCCACCAACAGCATAGGCTGTTCTATCTTCCGGCCTGCAGGACAAACTTGCCAATGGTCATGCCAGTCGGGAGAGCAATTAATTCGGATATCGACATATTTAGCGTTAGTGAAGCTGCTTTTAAAAGGCAAGCTCTATTAATGCTTGTATAGTTTTTAGCCTACCATTCTACCATTTATGTTTAATGTAATACTGTTACAATTGTATTTTAAAAACACATTAAAATTTTTAATTTTGTAATGTTTTTGAAAGAATAAATAAATAATTTGAAAATAATTTGAAAATTTGAACCCCGATGCACGTTCTCGTATACTTAGAATCCGTCTCAGAGCCAACTCTCTAATTCTCTTCGTTCGTCGTTAAGCATAATAATAAGTATATTTTCGCTGTGGCCAAAATACCCGTTGCATTGAATTACGGGATCTACCACCTTTTTCAAATGCTCTGGAAGGTAACGAGACAATTTTATGGTTTCGTGGAGGTGTCTCGCCCCGTAAACACACGAAGGTTGTGTTTTTATTTTAAACCACATCGGAGCATTCACTCTTAGCACAAATTCAGTCAATATCACCTGATTTTCTGTCGGATTTTTGGTTGAAATGTAAAGTTGAAGAATAGTATTGGCTGTTGTTAACCAACGCGAATGACAGATTTTACCCGGGTTTCTTTAAAATAAAGCTGGTCTGTGCTAAGGTCGTCATGGGATTTTTATGTCCGGTAAGTTGCATTCTATTACTTAAAATTCTATCACAGGAAGATGTTCACAGGTATTGTTGGTCAGTTGGAAGATCAACGTTAGTAAAACATGAAACTGTACTAAAGATGTTTGTTGTGTTTCTTGGTATAGTTCGCGCTTTAATTTTCTTAACATATTGCTCTCATTTTGCTTAGTAGTTTTCTATCTAAAGAATCAATCATCATTTTTCTGTCGCCTCTTTGAGCTATTAAAAAATGTCTTTCTTTAATAAGTACTTTTCGATCTTGCTCACAAAAACAATTTTCGAACGAAGTACATTTGCAAGCAGCGATATCAAATAACGTCTGGCTTCGTCTTTTGAAATCATCCAGTTTTTTAAGGTAACTCTCACTATGCTTTCTACCTTTGTATGGTTTAAGAATCGGCCGATATTTTTCATGGTAGGTAGTCCATTATTCGCGCCAAAATTGTGCGATGTTCCACGATCGGTAGAGATGCTCGTTTCAAAATATTTTCTATTTTAGTTGCAACAATTTCACTAGTATCTCTTACCAAATCCTGTAATCAATTTTCTGCGCTTTGCGAGACGTGAATAAAATATTTCATCGTGTCTTCATAACTTGGTAACACACTAGCTGCTAATTTCGCACCATAACCAACCAAAGGACAGTTTTTGTCACCGCTTCGTAAACTTATTGTTATTTTGTTTAACTTGAACTCCAAATAATAATTGTAAACTGTAATTACTCAAATGAACGTGCTTACGACGCTAACTACAATTGTTTGCTGATGATTGCAATAACGCATGCAAAACCCCCGCGGCCCGCGTCCCTGTGCGCGGGAATGCGCGGTGCGCGAGCGAGGCGCAAAAATGGACTCAGCAATTTGTCAAATTTTCGCGGGAAAATAAATATTCTAACATTTTTTAATATTATTATTTAAGGCGCTGCAATTTTCATTCATTATGAGATGTAAAAGTAAAAATTAAAGTATTAATATTGACACAAAACTGTTTTATAAAGGGACAATTTTTTACCAGATTTTAAATAATTCAACTGCTTTGTGGCAGTACTTGTCATCAAAATTTTTAATTGATATTTTGTATGCTTTATTATATGTACTTAGAGCATCTATTCCGCACCCCGCAAAAACTGATTTATAAAAAGTAAAAAATTCCATACAATGGCGATCCACCCTATTGCACAATATCATTAAATTCGGGGGTGCATACTCACACTGTGTGCATGCGATGTATTTTCTCAGCCTGTTATACTTGTAGAATTGTTTTTTAGTTAATTTTCACAATTTAAACTTGCTGTTTACAAAAATGTGAAAAACCCGGTTGTTGTCAAAATATTGCAAAAAACACAACAAAGAGCAGATGAAAAAAAATCGTCCACCTTTGCACATAGGTACAGTGGAAAGAGTTCCACCGCACCGGTTCTTTGCCCGATGCTAAATTGTAACTGGTTCACCGATCGAATTTTTAATCTAACAACCGGTTGGTGCGAACCGGAATGGATATCTGAATTGCCTACCATTGCCATCCGGTTCCCCTTTTAAATCAATCTTGAACACCAGTTTTAATTGGACTGAAACATAATATAGTCGTTCATCTACTCGTATATATAAAGTTATTTCGTTCTGACAACTTCCTGAAAACTGTATCAGAAGCTTAGCCTAATTGCCTTGAACTATTTTTGAAAACAATAAGAGTTTGCAATTCACCCGCGGTAGAAGTGAAAACTTCAGGAAAGTAAAGTAGACAATAATGAGGAGACCGATTTCTTTATCAATTCCAGTGCACCTTTTTCTATAAATTTGGTCATCTTATTTTATTTGTGTTTTATTTCTCGGAGTCACTAGATGTAACTTTCCTTTGTGTTTCTTTGCCTGTTCATTTTGGAGTGGTTTGAAAAATGGATAGATTTTACAAAAATATGTGTGTATATATATTTTTTGGATTTCGTAGAATTCTACCCTTGGTCCTCTGAATGTCTGGCCGCTAAGATTCGTCGGGCGCTTCATACTACTAGACCAAAGGAGGCTTATTATATTGGGACCGAGTACCCGTGAAATAAATAAATGTTTTTAGTGTCCGACCGAAACAGAAACCGAATCTTCGGTGTCTGTCTCAGTTTAAAGTAAATTTATAAAAAAATAACAAAACATGTTAACTACTTCTTGGAACAAAAATTTGTCAAAAAGTCAACACTTACATTATAAAGGAAGAACCTCATTAATTGATTATTTTAATTTTTATTGCGTTTACAATCAGAACATTCTTTTTATACGTGTTAAATGAAATAAAAAATAATAATTGAAGTATCTAAAAAATATATTTATTTTTTTGATATTACTGCTGTAAAACAAATCAAAATTAACAAATAATACTTCTTGGAACAAACATTTGTCAACAATCAACACTTAGATACCTACTATTGAGTATTTTGCTGATGATGGCGGGTGACATACTAGCCATAAACTCACCCGAAGTCAGCCGAACGAGAAGTTCCAAGAAGTAGTTAACATGTTTTGTTATGTTTTATAAATTTTATTTGTTTTATGCAAGTAATATAAAAAAAATTATTTCTTCACATACTTCAATTATTGTTTTTTTTTTTATTATTTACTTAATTTAACCCGTGTTAACTGTCAAAATAAGTGTTAAAAAAGCCAAATAACCGTTAACAATCAATTTTTAACATGACTGAAAAAGTTTCGGTTTCAGTTTAAAACCGAAAATCTGCCGAAACCGAAAGTAATTTTTTTTTGCTGAAACTGGCCGAAACCGAAACCGAACCTTCGGTCGGTCACTAAATATTTTATTGCTATCGCATTATATCTCAGGCTAAATCCTATAGTTGCATGTGTTTGTCTCTTTTTAGTGACGCTCGCTTTCGATTCATCGAGTACCAAATCACAACGGTGCTAAAGAAGTTTTCACTTAAAAAATCGAAGGAAATGGTCACAACAGCACGCCACTGTTTTCATTTTACCAACACGTGATTAATTTATAATGTGCATTTATTTTGACGTCTTGATCGTGCTTCAAACAGTGACAATAATTCTTCTTCAGTTCAATATGCAATTTGTTTGAGCGCCAATAAATCACGGCAGACATTTTAAATTTGACCTGTCTAGAATCTGCCAGAAACCGTAACGAACTGGCAATACGTTCAGTACCTACCTAGGCTTAAATTATTTGAGTTATTGAGATCTGAACAGAAAATAAATAGGAAGATAGGAACTTGTTACATTGAAGAGATACTATTTGGTTCGCGACATCAGACCACTTTCTAAGAGGTAATTTAGAATCTGCAGCAATTAATGTCTAAAACAGGAACTTGGGGGGCGAAAATAAGCAATGCCGCCCTGACAATTATTTATTGGATAATTTAACCACACCTCGGCCATAGGTCACCCCAAATGGTTCGCTACAGTTGGTGAATTAGCAGGGGTGCCCGCGTTAATGGGGTGAGGTTTTTCTAGGTATTACATCGCCTTGCACAGCAGTTGAAAGGATGGATTCAACGTCACTCCTGGTCCTGGGTACCAGCCCCAAAGTTCCTATCCACCCATCATAGTATTTTCCTTCTCTCCCTCCTACTTCATCTCCTTTTCCTTAAACATGACAGAGGCCCTGAGGGAAATGGAGCTAATGTAAAAAAAACCAAAATTATCCCCATTCGACCAATGTCATTGATGTATTATTCTTCCAGGATGTATATAGGTGGGTAGGTATTAAGTACCTATTACTTACTACTTATTGTTAAACTTTTTTCGCACACCGTCATTGAATGGTAGTTAGTAGTTAGGAATCAAACTCCTGACTGGGGAAGACGGTTAATTGTCAGTCGGACGGGTTGAGTTAGAAATTCATATTCTCATGTTAAGATAAAAGTCTGGATTATTAATCTTATGGTTCCCACAAGAATACCAAAATTAATTAAAGTTATAAAAGACAACAAAAGAGATTCTATTGGAACTATTTGTTCATTATTTTTTAAATAAATGTTTAAACTCCAGCAAGAATAATTCTATTCGTTGTATTTTTATAAAATGACTAGCTGACCCAACAAACGTTGTTCTGCCATATAAATTATTTCTAGTGAATATTTTGGTTGTTAAATAAAAAATAGCGAATGTATTGTAAATGTGTGCGGATGGGATCTATGACAGAAAGAGGAATGGAGCGCTATAGACGATGTCTGCCGATAAAGACAAAAAAAACACCAACTTTAGTAAGAAAATCAATATGAATTTCGAAGAGCAATTGAGTGTACGATATTTTTTGTTAGTCCGTCTTTAGCCAACATAAATAAGCTCGATGGTTTGCCCATGTGACATGATGCCGAACGAAATATTAAATTGACGCGACGCTTCTCGTGAATGTCTTGCGCATATGTGGATGAAAGTTCGATGGTTCATACAAAAATACTAATCGTGTTAAAAAAATGGGAGGGTGGGGGTAGGAGGGTTAAAATTTGGGGTCATAGGTATTTTTTGATGCTAAATAAAAATTAAATGTCAAAAAATAGATTTTTTTCTGGATAGAGATACCCTAATCACGTAGCGGTATGAAATATACTTTAAAACCTATTCTCATACATACTAAATAAACATAAAAAATTTCATAAAAATCGGTCAAGCCGTTTCGGGGGAGTGCCACCACAAACACCGTGTCAGGAGAAAGATTGTGTAATTTTGAAGATTTTATACTTTCCTATTTATTTATCCGAAGAATCAACAATGAAAACGCTTGCATAATTGGTATGAAAGTACGCGAATCAATTATTATTATTATGGCTTGTTTAAAGATTATCCCGAATCAGTGCACTTATATCTGCCAGGCGGTTGGCTATCATCGATTACCGGAATGTGTAATTATTTTTACATTAGATAATATTAAAAGCAAATTCACATTCATATTCGCGGTAAAATTTTAAAACACGTTTTTATAAATGATTAATGTGCCCAGTGTGAAAAACTAACCTAGTGAGTTCCAAATGTCTTGAGAAATGGATTATTTCCTGTTGAGTGATTTATTTCGAACTTCAGAGGACTGAATAGTATTTTTTTAAAGTATTCATACTCACTCTACCTCGTTTTGGTTACATCGTACACTTGAGATACATTCGCAATTTGTTTATTAAAAATTTTGACTAATAGGAAGCAATAATTCGCAAATAGTTTGCGAATACCTCGTAATTTCGCAGCCATTGTGACAAATGATTTGTGGGAAGTTAAATTCTTCTCTGGCAGCCACGTTTTTAAATATATCTGGGACGACTACATTATCAAACTTGTGATTCTTGATGTCTTCTAGAGCGTACATTTCTTTGTCTGAATGTTAGAACATTGGTACGTCCCGAGATCATTTTACGATCTGCAAATACAATAGATACACAAATGAAGACACATATTTTCCGAATTTCTGTTGAAATTTTACCTTGTTTTGAATTGATTTGAAAAATGAAAGTGCTCTTTCAGGAAATAGAAGCTATCGAAAAATGGTTTTGGATCACAAGAAAAATTTCGGATGCTTTTATGATTTTTCTACAACAAGATCCATCTTATGGTATCTCTTATTTATCCAACGTAATCGTAGTAAAGCAAATATAATTTATTATTGAAACAAAACGTTGAATGAAAAAAGGTTAAATATCCTGGAATGAAAAATTCAAGTAAATGTGTGTCAAATTGATGTACTTTAGCGAAATGACGCAATTATAATTCGCCTAAAACGTATCGGCCTCTGGGTATAAATTAAATTAAGTTAGAGTATACAGACACTTCATCAGATACCTTGACCACCGTTGACCTTTTAAACGGGTTGCGCGTATCTATGTATATGGGCGCGATGCGGGTCAGTGCGATCTGCAAGGTCAGTGTTTCGTTTTGGGGATGGCTAAAGGGTAAACAATAGGTCAGCATAACTTAAAGTAGGTACAAACGGTTAGTTCAGGGTAAATAATACTTTATTGTAATGAAGTTGGTTAAAAGAAGGGAAACAAACCATCATGTGAGTAGGGCATGGCGAACAAGAGCGGGCCCTGCGGAACAGGGGGTCGGAGACCACTGCAGCGGGGAGCTCCAGCCGGGGGCACACGTAGGCATCATTGGGGGGTGTCACCACACACGCTACTTCATTCCCGTTCTGCATCTTGGTTCAATTCACAATTCCGAAAAATTCCCAACAAAGACGCACAACAAACAAAGCCTCAAAGATCTATTCAACTGTCTGAACCAATCTGTGAAATCGCACAGTCACGCGGATCCCCGCAAAATACTATCAAGGTATATACTCTACTACTGTGGCTACAATCCTCCCGAATTCGCACAAAATTCCGAACAAAAGCTGTGTTTCGGACGTCTTTATCGGAGAAATGTGAGACATAGACTTACCGGCCCCTTATGTTACAGTCTATGTGAATGGCGGACACGTCCCTTACATAGTGGTCCTTCGTAGCCGGATCAAGTCTGACAGGTCTTACAAACTAGGATCCAGTCTCAGACAATGGCTTTACAACCCAGGATCCAGTCACCAGCCGCTGCAATGTTCACAGAAGAGGAAGCGGAAGCGATTAGATGTCACTGGCCGTGGCTCAGTAGCGCCCGGCCCCGCACCACCCGTAGCCCCCGGCCCGTATCCTGCCGGACCTGCTGCGGACACACACGAGGCTAGAGCACGAGCTGCCCCCGCAGCGGCTCTACCCATCGCCCTTCACTGGCCTCGGCGGCGTACCGAGGACACCATTCGCCAGCTACGAGAAGAGCAATCAACTAGCAACAAGCAAGATACCCGACGGCTGCCCGCGGCATCACAGACGGAGCCGGCGCTGCCCCTCCACATGACACGGTCGCTCGAGATAGCACCGCCGCTCGAACCATCGCGGCGGCTCACGACCATACCTACAGCGCCCGGGGTGTCACCACGATCGACGCCACTCGACGCACATCAGTCGCCCGCACCCATAGGAGGCAAAGCCCTCAGACAATGGAGAGCTTGCCGAGTCGAGGAAGGCCGGCTGCTACCCCGCCGGCACCATAGCACCTGACAAGGAGGTGTCCGGCCATGCAGAACCGGATGACCGCGGCTCGCTCATCACCGGCCGAAATGAAGGGGAGATTTGGATTTGGATATTATGTATGTTCAGAGTTCCTAAACATGCGTTTACTGACTCTAACGTAATTATTAAAAGGATTATCTAAAGATACTTTACATGGAATTTTTGTTTTAAAAATGGTTTTTGGGAAAGTGAAACTTCATAAACTATATTGCAACTTGAGACAGGATTTCACTCTTTGCGGAGGATATTCTTGGGTTTAATGTTCTTAAAATTTTCATTCTCACTATATAAAGCGAGAGAGTTTATGGTGGGGTTTTCATGTCCGGCTAATCCGGCATAAAATTTTTCAGAATGTGTTACAATTAAATCCTTTATCAGAGGAATGTTTGTGTCATTGTGTAGAGTGGATACCCTGATCCACTTCGGCGCATTCAACGCGAGTCGAATGGCTTTGTTTTGCAGGGTCTGAAGTTTGTTAATGTGAGTGCGTGCTGCATGGCCCCAAATGGGTGCAGCGTAAGTAAAGCCCGACCTGATGGTCGTGTTGTAGAGGTGTAATTTATTGTCTGATGATAATCTACTTTTTCTACCAAGCATGGGGTAGAGTGCAGCTATTGACTTATTTGCTGATTTTACTTTATCATTAATGTGTTTTTGCCACGTTAATTTTGAATCTAGGGTGACTCCCAAGTATTTTATAGATTTTACCCATGGAACTTTCTTCCCAAACATTACTATATTCGGGGGCTGCTTGAACTTTCTTTTCGTAAATACAGTGGCAGCACTTTTGGAGGGGTTTATTGCAATTCGCCATTGTTTGCAAAAGTCTTCGGTAAGAGTGGCTTGGATCTGTACGCGGCTTGTAGCATGAGTCGCAACAATCGAACTTGAAATGAGATTGGTATCGTCGGCGAATTGAGTTACTTTTACATTATTTTTGACTTGTTTGGGAATGTCGCTTGTATATACATTATAAAGTTTAGGTGACAGTTGTCCGCCTTGGGGTACTCCGGCTCTTAGTAGACGTTCTGTGGAGAAGATTTCGTCTAGTTTTACCCTGAATGTGCGATCCGTAAGATAGCTTTGGATGATTTTGATAAAAGATATTGGAAAGCCTAGAAGAAACATCTTGTTAAGAAGGCCAAATTGCTTATTTTATTTTCTTGAATAAATGAATCTAGTCGTATGAGGATTATTTTCTCAAGAATTTTGCCTAGACAAGGAAGGAGGCTAATTGAGCGATGATTTTCGGTTAGAAGTGGGTCTTTACCCAGTTTTGGAAGTAAAAAACATTTGCTTGTTTGAAAGCCTTTGGAAAACAATTTAGTATCAGTGACGCATTGCAGATGGCTGTTATAGCACATATGCCTTTTAATGGGAGGCATTTAAGGACTTTGTTTGAAATGCCGTCCGGACCGGCAGCTTTCTTAATTTTCAGAGATGAGACAATTTTTTGAATTTCTTTAGGTGATGTGAATTTGATGGGCAAGTCATCAGATTCAGTACTTATAATTGATGGTACTTTTGAATCCACCATTGAAACAAATGAGGGATCGTCGTGTTCAGTATTTGGGGAGAATTGCGCTTCAAGGCTATCTGTAAAGGCTTATGCCTTGTCAGCAGTTGAGTATACTACTCCGTTTGGGCCTTGAAGGGGGGATATTCTAGTCTTTGGACGTCTAAGTGTTTTTCAGAGCTTCCAGAAAGCTGATCTGTCGTCCTCAAGGGAAGAGATAAATTCATGCCAGCGTTCGTTGCGATAGTCGCTTAGGGCATCTCTCACTTGGCGTGATAATCGGTTTTAGTGAATTTTATCAATAGGATTACAGCTTTTTTGCCACTCTTTACGCATATAATTTTTTTCCTAATAAGATCTTCGATCTCTTCGGGAATTCCGTGACGATTTGAGTCTTTGGGAATTTCAACGGATGCCTCGTTGATGCATGATTTTATAGAGTTTATTATGTTGGAAGTGGCCGTATTTAAACTAGCTTCATCTGGAATAGAAACAGGAACTGTAATGTTTGTATTTAATAGATCACTATGTTTACGCCATTTGATTTTGGACCTAGTTGGCTTATGAGGGACCAGAGGATTTGAACCTTCTGATAGTGTTAAGAGAATTGGATTATGATCTTATGCGAGATCATTTAGTACTCGTAAGAGGACATCACCAGAGAAAACCAGAAATATGTCATTTTCAAATCAGATTTTAGACGTATTGACTCTTTTCCACAAAAAAATATAAATGGATTTCGAAAGATTGTTCTTTTATCTAGCATTCGTATGTAATAAATTTTGAGATTTTTTTAAAATTTTTAGTATAATAAGGTTATTCCATAGGTCGTTCGCAGATTTGTTACATTTTCAAAAAAGTTTTGTATTATACCACACCCATTTCAAATAATATAATCATGCAGTAAAACAAATCAATACATTATCTAGCAAACGCATGTTTTAGAATTTTAATTTTAGTTTCAATAAAATCATTAAAAAATATATACGAACATGTGTTTCTTGACGATAATTAATCAGTTTGTGTATTTAATGCGGACTAATAAACTAAAATATATTTCAGATTTTTTTACATACTTATTTTGCTAAGACATTATTGACAAATCATAAATAATTTTGATCGAAAAAAAATTTTAGGAAGTATTTAATATTAATTAATTTACAGCGTCGCATTTCACCATTTTTATCATAGCGCCGCGCCGTAACAGAAATTTCACAACTCATTACGGCCCGAAAAGCGGCCAGAAGAGGACGTGTCCGCGCCGCTCTAAATCACAACAGTTTGAAATGATGAATTGAATACGAACTTTGAATACCTACGACTTCCTTGTTTCGTATTGGTAAAATCTATAGGTTGACCGAATACTTTCATGCTAAAATTTTTGAAATTTCGAATATTTTTTTATTGTATATTTTTGTTATGTGAATACTGAACAAGAGTCCCAACTGTTCCAAAATATATATTTAAAAAATACATATTGTAAATTATTGCTACGTTGCACAAGAGTCGCAACTGCTCGAAATTTTTTTTTTTAATTATTGTCAACTAGCCGGTTCCCGGCACGCGTTGCTATGCCATTTAATACAGAAATTCTACCTGCGTGTCCTTTCCTATTCGTCCGTACCTCTTCCCGCTCCCCTTTTACTCCCGCGTTCCCACTCCGCCTTCTCCACCTTTCCTCTCCCCACCCCACTTCCCCCCTTCACCCGTCCCGCGAACCTCCCTCCCGAGTTCCCCTTCCGGGTTCTCCTCCCCCCTCCCGTGAACCCCTTACCAGAGTTCCCCTCCCCCCTCCCTCATTTCATACATTCAGTCCCGATACATTCCGTTTTCAAACAGCTCGCGTGCCACCTATTGCAATTTTTTGTAGACAAATTTCATTATGCCAGAGCTCACCAATAGTTTTATACAAAACCTTGTCCTGACAATAATGAACACAAAAAAAGAATTATCCAATTTGGTGTAGTCGTTCGGAAGTTATGCGCGTACATACATTTCGGCGATTCATTTTCATTTATACACGGTGTCCGAAAACTCGTAGTACAAGCGGAAAACTGGTGAACCTGCATCACAAAGAGAACCCAAATAAACATAAAGATATTCAATTTAAGCATTTTTACATTTAAAATTAAAAAAAAAAAAAAAAAAAAAAATTTCGGCTATATGAGGGTTAAAGTTTTTTTCCGATACACGGAAATCTCATGACTTTAGAGCGAAGATGCTCTCTAAAACTCTCTCGCTAGGTACTTTACTTAGTACTGGATCAATTCGAACAACGAACAAGCCTTGTGAGAAAAATTACTAGCATAGGTGTGTTCTAAACTTACATTATGTTGTAACGTTCCTTAATCCAAAAACACTAGGTAGGTAGTACATCACAAAAAACACAACATGTCATTGGTACATCACAAAAAACGCATTAACATGCGTTGGTATATTCCATTATAATCCACAATATTCTCAATATGAAAATAACCCAAGAGTTTGTTAAAAACCAGCGAAATTAATTACTGTTATTCGCAAATATTCACTTTTCAAGTTTGAAAACACAAAGGGGTGTTAACGATATCAAGACCCATACTAAACTGCGTAAAAATATTTACCCAGATAAGGGAGTTCCCGTGTCCCATTGTCGTTGCTATGGTCAGTCGAATCGTGTTCCCCGTGCAGTAGTGTTTTAATTTGCGCTGAACACTGGGAATATTATTTTTAATTTATTTAACATTCCAAATTTGCAGTTTTGAACTCACTTACGACATTTATGATTGAGTATTGTTTTATTTTCTTAATTCACTTATTTTTTTATTAGTTTATTTACTTATTTTTTCACTTTTAATCAAAACAATAACTTTCAACAATAATATGAAATTAGAAACCAACTTTCTATTTTAAATACGGTACGACTTAATTTTGTCCTATAACTTATCAGTTAGAATTAATCGGCCTTTGTATTCCTAGGTAAAATTTACGGCTTATTTGCATTTTTGTTAAGTTACTCACGAGTGCATTTACATACAAAAATATTGCTCATGTTGTTCGGGAGTTTAACTTAGGGGGCATTAATTACGTGACCTCAAAATGGGGGGGGGAGTCCAGCAAAATCTCACCACATCTTGAACAGTTTTTAAGCGTATTGTCGCGATCATATTTACCTCAACGGGGGGGGGGCGTAATGGGATAGCATGGGGCGGGATGGGATAGTCTGGAATCCCAGATACACCACTGATCTCACATGATTGTTGCAGAGTTAATTAGTTAATTATTGCGGACATCAAACAAAAAGAGGTATACCTACCAAGGGTATGAGGGGTTGGTAGGAATCTGAGAGTCCGTGTATCCAGGAGTGACGGACGCATGAATTCATTCCTCCCATGGAGGTGGAATATAATTAATAGTTCAGTCAGCCTATGTCGTAGAACACCAGTTGAATAACCATCGACTACTATTATTTAGACAAGTGTTTAGCCAGAAGTCCCCGCCTCTACCCCCCTTACTTCCCCGCCTACGCCCCCCTCCCCAAAACATGAAAAGTGTAAGGGTTTCGTAAATCGCGTCTATCTCGATTACTAAACAACATATCGGGTTGCAATTTTTTATTTTCTTTATTGTAACACTGTTTACAATTAATGTCCAGTTAACTTTCGTCGTAACTTTTACCGTTTGTTTGTAATTCGTATGAAAAGGTAAAAAATTGTATATTTTTTGGTATGTAATTTTACATTTTGTCACAGAACTTTTTAGGCCGACATTTTATGAAAAAATGTTTCCTACAAAGATTGTAGCCCTTTCTATGAGCTGTAAAATTATATATTTTAATGTGTACTTTATGGCTAGAAAACGCCAGATATCAACCGTGAATGCTTGGTTCACCATCTCTGCATCGCTCTGCGGCAGCCGATTCATTAACGAACTACTCATGTATGATGTTTAACTCATTAATTGTATTTTTTGTCAATTGTTTTAAATTTTGGTTTTACTGAAGAAGTGAGATTATGCTTACTGGTATCAGTTCAAGTTGCCATAGTATTTCAGTTTAAAATCTATAACTTTATTTATTGAATGGAAGTATAAACTAGCTCCATTATGAATAACCCCCACTGACACGAGTATTTCACGTTCACGATTTCCACATAGCTTTAGTGCACTAAAACCAACGAAATAATGACAAGACTAGAAGAAGTGTGTGAAGATTTGGTTAAAACTAGTAGAAATTCAAAACTGTGGCTACAAGAGTTTAAATTGGTGAATTTGGTTCTAGACTTTATTCTGGCGGAGAGAATCGGCGATTGGAATTTGCACATTAATACAGTCAAGCAAATGATACCTTTTTTGCATGCTGCTGGTCATTTGCTCTACGCCAAATCCGCACAAATACACTTAAAACAAATGTTGAGCGTACAAACAAAGATGTCAAATGTAGACTTCGAAAGGTTCTTCAATAATTTCCGATATTTAAAAAAGGAGACAAAAATGAGGTGAGCAATTACAGACCGATCTGCCTTTTATCAACTATTGTAGGAGCTAAAACTTTTGTAGGAAATATTTTTTCATAAAATGTCGGCGTAAAAAGTTCTGTGACAAAAAGTAAAATTACGTGCCAAAACAATTTATCTTTTCATACGAATTACAAACAAACGGTAAAAGTTACGACGGAAGTTAACTGGACATTAATTGTAGACAATGTTACAGCAAAGAGAATATAAAAAATTGCAATCCAATATGTTGTTTAGTAATCGAGATGGACGTGATTTACGAAACCCTTACACTCTTCATGTTTGTGGGGGCACAGAGGGGGAAGCAAGGAGGGGTAGGGGCGGGGATTTTTGGCTAAGCACTTGTCTAAATGATAGTAGTCGATGGAGAAAAAATTAGCTTTATACTATTTTTTCAATCTAATTATTACATTATTAAAAAAAATGATAATAACCTTGTTCACATTCGTTTCGAACACTACTGTACCATGCGACCATTTTTGTTGGCGGCCATGTTTGTTTGTGTACCCGAGGATGATACGAATGCAAGTCCAAAATTTGAAGAAATGAGTTTTTGATGCAGACTTGAAGTAAATTATCATGTTTATCAGTGGCAGAAAGAGTCCTATCATGAAGAAAAATAGGATTTTAAAAATTGCATATGGATGCAATTACCATGATGCAACAACTATCTTAGAAGCAGAAGGATGTACCATGGACTTTATTCCTTTTATAATACACCACATGTCATAACAAAATAGTCCACTTCAATTAGAGGCAGTAGGACTCAAGTCCATGTTTTTGTTTGACTCAAGTCAGCGTTTTTTTTTTAAACAACTATTTTTAAAGGCTTAACTATAAAATATTTCGATTTATTTGCTCGTTTTTAAAACAAAACTAATTGATTTAATAATAACTTTTTTTGTTATCTATCAGCACGGATATCCGAAAAAGTTTTTTTTTTTTTACATTAACTCCACAAAGGAGGCCCTGAGGAAAAAAATTTCCCTCAGGGCCAAATGTCAACTGTGTACAAATGTTGGGCACACGTTTGGCGTGTTTCCCGACTATGTACCGGGGCCGAAGGGATCAATGATGCTAGTTCCTCGGAGCATCCTCCATTGTAATACCGGTAGAACAAGGATAGCATTCCCACCCGACGCCTGTGCTCTAAAGATTGCAATCCGTCTGTTAAGATGGGAGAATCTATCAAACGGACCGCCCGTTTCTGCACAGAGTCGAGGGTATTTTTCAGGTATTTTGGAGCTCCAGACCAGAGGTGGCTGCCAAATTCAACCGTGGGGCGCACTTGCGATTTGTACAGGGTTAGCAGTTATGAGACCATAGTTACAGAAAAAATACTTTTTTGGCTCTCCTGAACATTTACCTTTTTGGACTTGCATCCGTATGCTTCTCGGGTAAAGAATTTGGTTCGTGAGCTCACAGTTCAAGGTCAAGTCATTTTTTGAAAAATGTAGCTTACCTCTTCTAATTGTGTTCATCGAACCGAGCGCAGAAAGGGACAGCAAATTTCGCATTGCACTCTGACGAGCGCGAAAATAATATTAGGCCAGCTGTTTTTAACCGTGAAATGACCGAAAAACACGGAATAAAATTATGGATAATTTCAAAATAATGCTTTAAATCCGGATTTCTTTGTTTGTTTTCTTTTAAATAGTTTTTTTTAGTTAGGTACTATGATCGTCAGTAATAATTTATAAGAATTTGACCAAAAAAAAATCAACTTCTGACTCGATTTACTCGAAAACGAAAGCTCAAATCAAAAAAAATTATACTACAAAATCGACTCCAAATGTGATGAGGATTCACCAGTTTTCCGCTTGTACTACGAGTTTTCGGACACCTTGTATATATGCCGGGTACCAACCCGGTATGCGTTGCTATGCCATTTAATAACGAAATTGCTTCTCCCTGCGCGTCCTTTCCCATCCGTTCACCTTCCACCTCCCCTTCCTCTCCCGCGTCCCCTTCCCCTTTCGCGTTCCCACTCCTCCTCCACCTTCCTTCTCCTCACTCTACTCCCTCCCTTTCCCGTCCCGCGATCCCCCCTCCCGAGTTCCCCTCCCCCCTCCCATAATCACCTCCTCCCTCCCGCGGATCCCCCTCTCGAGCTTCCCTCTCCCCTCCCGAGTTCCCCTCCACCCCCCCTCCTGCATTCCATATATTCATTCCCGATACATTCAGTTCTCATACAGCTCGTGTGCCACTTATTGCAATTTTATTATACAAATTTCATGATGCCAAAGCTCGTGTCCTTTCCCATTCGTCCCGTTCCCCTTCTGCCTCCCCTTCCTCTCCCATGTCCCCTTCCCCTATCCTCACTCCCCTCGCCTGCTTCCCCTATCTCTTAAACCCCCACCCGTTTTCCTCTCCCCCCTCTCGAGTTCCCCTCCCGCCTCCCGCCTCCCGGGTTCCCCTCCCCAACCCATCCCGCGGGCCCCCTCTCCCTCCCTTGTTCCCCTCCCCTCCCCTCCCTCATCCTTCACCCATCTCCCATCTGCCACCCCCTCCCGCATTCCATACATTCACTCCCGGTACATTCAGTTTTCAAACAGTTCGCGTGGCACCAATTGCAATTTTATATACAAATTTCATAATGCCAGAGCTCACCAGTATATACAGAAACCTTTGCGGGCGTGCTCACAACAACTCACCAAAGTTTCATCGCAATCGGATGAACGGTTAGCAATTTACAGGAAAGTAGGTAGAACAGTTTATATGGGAAAATTAAATTGTTGTTTTTACTATCTTCCTCGCAACTTTTCCATATTTTCTCAACGTTTAAACCTTTCCTGGACTACGACAAACATTTCAAAACCAAAATCAGCTAAATCGGTCCAGCCGTTCTCGAGTTTTAGTGAGACTAACGAACAGCAATTGATTTTTATATATAAGATATAGATAGATTATTGTTATGTAAATACCGCACCAGAGTCCAACAGATCCCAAGGGAGGGAGGTTGAAGAAGAGTTGGGATGAGGTGAAGGGGGTAGGCTGAGGGGGGGGGGGGGGGTAAAGGAGGCTGGGAGTGGAGGGTGGGTAGAGGTTGTGTGGTATTTGGTTTGTGAGAGCGTACTTAGCGAGATCTCTTCCTTTTTTATTATCATATCTACTATGCCAGGAGCCGTTTTTCGCATTCAGGTCTCCAGCTACTATAGTGGGGACGTTTTCTGAAAGAAGTGAGTCAATTTCAGAAGGAATCAATTGACGTTTGGGAGGACTGTATACTGAGATGAATTTTATAGGGCCGGTAGAAGTATTGATTTTAACCGCGATGGATTCAATATTAATGTTAGAAAATGAATGGGCTAGACAATGGTCAATGTTGCTCTTAACTAGAATGGCTGTACCGCCTCCTTTATTGGTGGTTCTATCGTCACGGTAGATGGTATAATTAGGTATTCTTAGATTACGTGATGGTTTTAGCCACGTTTCATTAATAAGGAATACATCAAGATTATAGTCATGGAGAAACTCAATTATCTCTTCACGGAATGCTAGAACAGTGCCTTTGGCGTTCCAATAAGCCGTCTGTAGGTTAGAATTTTTGACGCGTTGTCTATCCATTATGCTTATTAATGAAGGTCTGTATGGATTTCAGCTCTTTAGTAGCGTCTTGTATGAGAAACTGGAGCTCCGTGGCCCTTTCGATTAGGGTTTGAACTTCGGAATCACTGGGTTTCGAGGAAAGTGGAGTGGGAGGAGGCGGGGGGGTACCCTGAGGAATTTGCGGGGACTCGGGCTGGCGTTCGAGCCGGTATTGTTGACTAGAAGCCTGAATATTGTGAGGCCGTTGTTCCTGGGAAGAGCGGTTTTTGTAGAAGTGCGGTGCCGGCCAAGTGGAAGGCGCTCAAGGGGCGCGATGGGGAGGTTTCTGATTTGTCGTAGGTTCCGGCCTAAGTGGCTGACTTTGCTTTTGTGACGTGGTTTGGTCAAAATCTGTATTTTGACTATACCTTTGGCGGTTATTCTGCCTGTGATTTAACGGGTATCTGGATCTATTATTATTACGGTTAAGCTGGGGTCTGGCAGGGCAGCCCTTATAACTGGCTGTATGTTCGCTCTCACAGAAGGCGCACTTGGCAGGCGTGTCCCTCGGTTTGGTACACTCCGAAGATCTATGTAGACCAGCGCATTTAACACAGCGCTCAATTCCGTGGCAGCAGTTTGCCGAGTGACCATGAGCTTGGCAGCGAAAACATTGCCCAAATCTTGTTTTGTTACGTAGGCTTTCCACCTGGATCCTCAGATGGAAGATCGAGGTGAGCTCATTGAATGTTTTTTTCCATAGTCATTTTTAATCAGATTAACCTTTCCCTTACTGTGCTAAAAAAATACGCGCGCTCCGGTGCTGTGTAATCAATTCGCGTGTTAAAATCATCGATTTTATATCGGAAATATATGAACATTCATAGCTAATCGCTTTTGTTTTTCGTAATTTGTGTTACAAGTGATAATAATTGTAATTTAATTGCTGAAAACATGAAAAAACCATCGTCCGTTGCTCAAAAAACGGGCGAGGAAACCATCTCAAAGGATTGCCCGCGAGCGACTGAGGCGCTGGGCGCTGGGCTGCTACCCAATACATATATACAGCTATGTATGTTTAGATACTACGCGGTCGTAGGTATCGACGGTCGAAACACAACACGGCGGTCTCTGTTTCTCGTGTTCCCGTATAGCAAAGTAGAGCGAGACGTCACATAGCGTGTCATCTCCCCCCGCACACTCTTCGCGTATCTCGGTCCACACTGGCAGACGGTTGATTGTATTTGTGGTTTATTCCCGATATTTAACAAAATATCTCTGATTTTTAATTAAATTTGCTAATTCTTAAAAATATTATTTTTTAATTCAGTGTGTAAATGTGTAACGGAGGAATACCTAAAACCTGAACCCAGAATTCATTATATTTATAGTGATATAAAAGTTATTAGAAGCAATGTGTAGTATTTACGCATTACAGACCAGGAAAGGTTAACCATCACAAGGGGTATCGGTTTGCGGGACCGAGCAGCTTTCATTCGGTGTACCGATAACGACGGGTAGCTGCGGGAATGTTAGCAGAAACGGCTGAGCTACATATTTACGCTAAAGCACCGTATCGTTTGCCCCTCCGCTCCCCGCTGCCGAGCCCACCCGCACCATGCCACGGTGGGCGCTCTGCCGACCAATCAGAATGAAGATAAGCATTTGGTCGGTAGCTTATGATTTGATATTATTTTGTGTAATGTTCGTGCTTTGATTTACAGGAGTTCGACCTATCATTTGACGAATATTTTTGTATTTTATATGTCACATAAATAATTATGTGACTAATGCAGTTCTTGCTTAGGTGGTTATTTTGTCTATGGTGTTTTTTTTGGACACTGGTAATTTTTGGAAAAGAGAGAGTTCCTTTTTGTTTATGGGCACTTCCTGCCGATCAACTTGGGCAGTTGGGTCGGAAATTGGTCACTCACCATCCTGGTGTTTAAATTTACGTTTAATCATGAGAATCTGAGTCGATTTTAAACCTAAAAGAACGCGGGGTGTTTTTTACGTAACACGCGAGGTTCGTGTACGAGTTATTTATAGTGGATGACGTGAAAGTCCCACTTTTTTCCGATGTGGCTGGTTGGCCGTTTTGTGGAATTATTTCTGGAAAAGGAATCGTGAAGTGAATTGCTCCTGGTGTTGGCTACTATAATATGCCTTCACGACCCCGCGTCGCAAAGTCACGGTCTGCTAACCGTAATACGCCAGACTTGGATACTGTTGGGGGCCACGTGCCTTTTGATTGGAGTTCGTCGAGATGGCCCGGGGCTGAATGCGCTCCTTGGAGGTATAGCGGCCTCCTGCCCAATTAGAAGGACGACCTTGGTGCTCTGGATTCCGCGCCGTTCCCATATGGGAAGACTGGAGTTCCCGTCCCGTCTCGTGTTTTCTCACTGCGAAGCAAGATCGCGTTCGTCTACCGGGGTTATTTCCGTATAGTTAGTTTAGCGTGTCCATTAGGAGTCCATCTGGTATGTGTATTTTTTATATTTCCTTTTGTTACCTTGGTACGAAGTTTGTACACTTCCTTGTTGCTTTTTGGTTTGGATTCAATACATTTTTATAAAGTTCCTCTTCTTTTATTTGACTGAAAACCCTACCTACATGACAGATAACTACTTGGCCCACTATCCTGAGCCCTGGTCTCTGCTCTGCCGCAAGGTTACATTTTATACGAACATGATACGTTTCAGTGGCGTCCAACGTTTCAGTGGCGCTTCCAACGTGTAAAATCAGTTATTTTCGGTGCCCGAAACGTACTTTGTTGTCATGTGGGGTAGATTTTCAGTTCTTTTGCTGATAATTTTAAAGAAATCAGAGATGAATCGGTGTGTGTGCATTTATTTGGTTTTATATCTAACATTAACCGTTCTGCAGAGATACTGTGTGTCATTCTGAAAATACACCTCATTGTGTTATGATCATTTTGTTGTGTCACTTAATTGCTATTAAAAAATTAAATTCTGAAAATACATTTCATTATGTTATCATTATGTTGTATATTATTGTTTGTTTACCTTTTCGTAAGGCATGTAATTATAGTGACACCAACTTTAAGTGTTGCCATTAAGATAATGTTAAACACAAAATTCATTCATAATATCTCTAGAGGTGTTAACCGAATTGTTGTTGGGAACATTTTTTCAGTTTACTGGCAATTTCATTTTTACTGTCAGCTGTCTATTTATCATCTATGTAATGCTTTATCGGAGCCGAGCTGTCAATTCTTGTTGACATTTGTCAGGTTATGTGCATTGTTTACTTACAAAGCCGCGAAAGTTCATTATTAAATACATTATTTTTGTTTTTTAAACATAGGACGACTTGTGACAGACATTTATCATAAATAATTGTTTATTATAAGCTTGCGGTTACTAAAATATTGGGAGAATATAGTAACGGCACTATTCTTGTTCGCATTTGTGTCCGTTTATACCTTCATACATATAAAGGGAGTTCGTGGAACGTATGTTGTAAAAAATAATTATTATTTTAAATATTTACTGCATTCTAAGGTGGTTTTAAATAAATTATAAATGGCTTCGTCGCTATTGAAAATCAATGACTATTTATCGAGTTCATACGTACAGAGTGTTTGGTAATTGACGTGTTACAAATAAATAATTATTTATAACAGTTTGGTTAATCCTATTATTACCTTTAATTTCAGATAATTATTTGAGAATAATAATTTAATTATAAATTAAATTAAAATTTTTATTTACATGGTTAGACATTTATCATAAATAACCGACGATCTTTTGCGTTCTGTGCACAAGGATGACAGAAGGTCGTTGTCAGTTACACAATATGGACGCATATATTTTAATGACAAATTTTGGCGAGGATTTTAGACCTCATACGTATATTTTGATTAAAATCCTAGTTTATTTATAGGTATTTATAAGTCGTCGTTTATACATAGTTAGCTATATTTATTTATAGGTATACTTATCTTTATAATTAATACTATGCATATATTAGTATTAGAATAATACTACCTTCATATAGTTAGATATATTAAAAACTATTAATTTTTTTTAAATATTTTCTTTTTTATGCGGTGGCATGAGGGAATACCAAACCTTCATACTGCTTCATTTAATTACATTTGTTTCTTTTGTGATTGTTCTGGTCTCATGATTTGGAGTTTGGTACCTCCAAATCTTGTGCTCAGTACAGACACTTAATTCTAGTTCATTGACGATAAACCGTTTATTTACCCTCGGTAAACTGGAATGTGATCCTTGTGGTCACTGGCGCCCAAATTTTGTTAGTTAAGTCTTTCTTTCCTTCGTTACTTTACCTTCTCTGTTAATAATAACATATACTAGTTTCGAGCTTTTTGCATTATTAAAAGTATGAATATTTTGGTAATAACATACTGATTCACGTACGTATACACACACTGATTTTTTTTTCTTTTTATACTATGTTCCATCTGTATAACGGATTAAGTTGTAATGCTATTATTTTTAAGTTTATGCCCTTCTTTCTTTAGTCCACTGGAGGCTCTTTTATTGCCCATTGCCCATGGAACCTCCAGAGAACTTGAGAAGGAATATTTTGGAATTTTGTGTTTCAGAGACTTGAGCACCTTTCTGATGCACAAAAGTTCTGTTAGTTTTATTATTGATATTTTGTATTTCATAAGTTTAAGTATGGTATAGCTTTCCTAAAAGTTCTTTATATAAATCTTAGTTCATAAGAAAGTTGTTTTGTCTCTAACAAAGTTAGTACTGCTTTGGCGTGCTTAACTAATAATTAATTCCTTTGGAATTATCGCTTTGCCTCTAATACAGGAAAGTGTGTTCTGTATAGTTTTTTAAGTCTAAGTCTGTTCTGTATAGTTTTAACTCTAAATAATATAAACATTAATATCTTACTGTTAGTATCATTATTAAACTTTAAATTAAGTATTACTAGTGTCATTCATTAAAATTTTGAATTGATCACTCCTCGAATAGTGTCAACTCACTGAAAGCCATAGTTGATCACACATTTTGTTTTGTTTGTACAAGAAATGCTGACTTTTTTGCACTCGTGGAGTGTTTTTTTCAAGGGATGCCAGCTTGGGTATTACCGTGGTCTCAATTTTTTTACAAACAATGTCACTCTTTTGAGTTTTTGATGCAGGTTGTTTAATGGATTTTTGGATATCCTAAGCTGCGAGCTTAACTTTCTGTTTTGCTGTTAAGTACCAATTGACTTTTGTCATGATCTGATAGATAGGTATTGTGTTATGTAAATCCTAATCTGACCACCTTGATTGGCAGGTATTTATTGTTTTATAAAACCTGACCTGATTTGATTTTTGAAAAATTGGATAATTTAAATATTATTCTAGTTTGACGACCTTTTTACATATAGGTATTTCTTCGGAATTGTAAATCCTGGCTCAATAATGACAGTTAGATGATTCAATGTAAGATCCCTACTCTGCCCACGTCTGATAGACAGTTTGTATACTGATTCTATATTACTTATAACACAGAAAAGTATTTTCTTGTGTCCTAGTTTTGCCAACATTGAACTCCATTGTTCTGATTGAAAAATGTATATTTATATAGATATTTTCTTAATTTAGGCTTCTTTAATTTTAAGTATTTGTTTATTTTTAAGTTTTATCTTAAGAATGTTAAACCGGATGGACTTAGTTAGATAGGTTACTTTTTTTGCTATTCAAATATAGCGTAAATTCAGTGCGAGTGAGGGCTGTTTAACCCTAAAAAGTGAAGCCAAATTGGCCTTTATTTCCTGTATAAGGAAAAGTGATCAATTTTTATTTTCTTTTCTACAATTTATTTGGTTGTGTTTTTTCTTAAAATATAAAATGTTGAGTATTTTATAAATATAAATCTTGTTAAATTGACACGAAAACAACAGATCTCCTTTTTTTTTAAAGTAAATTCAAAACTTTGTTTAATTTAGTAGATGATGGTTGACTCCTTGTTTTCGTGCCTTTCTTTTCTTATTTGTTCTTTATTATTAAGAAATTTTGTTTTTTAAGAAATTTACTTTTAAGAAATTTAGTTCTAAGTTGTTATTTTAATTACTAATTAATGTTTTTGTTATCATTTTTCTAGATACCTGATGGACTCATAGTTTAGTTAGTTTGTGGACTTAGTTTTTCATGTTTGAGGGCAAACATTTTCGTGGGAAGGGGGGAATTGTCACATAAATAATTATGTGACTAATGCAGTTCTTGCTTAGGTGGTTATTTTGTCTATGGTGTTTTTTTTGGACACTGGTAATTTTTGGAAAAGAGAGAGTTCTTTTTTGTTTATGGGCACTTCCTGCCGATCAACTTGGGCAGTTGGGTCGGAAATTGGTCACTCACCATCCTGGTGTTTAAATTTAAGTTTAATCATGAGAATCTAAGTCGATTTTAAACCTAAAAGAACGCGGGGTGTTTTTTACGTAACACGCGAGGTTCGTGTACGAGTTATTTATAGTGGATGACGTGAAAGTCCCACTTTTTTCCGATGTGGCTGGTTGGCCGTTTTGTGGAATTATTTCTGAAAAAGGAATCGTGAAGTGAATTGCTCCTGGTGTTGGCTACTATAATATGCCTTCACGACCCCGCGTCAGTAATACGCCAGACTTGGATACTGTTGGGGGCCACGTGCCTTTTTATTGGAGTTCGTCGAGATGGCCCGGGGCTGAATGCGCTCCTTGGAGGTATAGCGGCCTCCTGCCCAATTAGAAGGACGACCTTGGTGCTCTGGATTCCGCGCCGTTCCCATATGGGAAGACTGGAGTTCCCGTCCCGTCTCGTGTTTTCTCACTGCGAAGCAAGATCGCGTTCGTCTACCGGGGTTATTTCCGTATAGTTAGTTTAGCGTGTCCATTAGGAGTCCATCTGGTATGTGTATTTTTTATATTTCCTTTTGTTACCTTGGTACGAAGTTTGTACACTTCCTTGTTGCTTTTTGGTTTGGATTCAATACATTTTTATAAAGTTCCTCTTCTTTTATTTGACTGAAAACCCTACCTACATGACAGATAACTACTTGGCCCACTATCCTGAGCCCTGGTCTCTGCTCTGCCGCAAGGTTACATTTTATACGAACATGATACGTTTCATATATTTTTTGCAATAATAAACATGCTAGAGAGAGATGGTTTTGGTCAGCAGAGAGAACAGAGATGAAAGGGTAGCCCCAAAGGTCGTAGCGCTCGTCACGCGAATGGTGACGGAGGTTACGATCTGCGAAACATCCGATTGAACGAATATTGGTCGCACCGAAGCCTCCGCTCGGTCACCGGAAGATTTGGCATAAATAGCGGTGCGGCCCCGGTAACCAAGCACTCTAGTACAGAACACCGACAGCTACACTTCTCTCTGCCAAACCGGACTATCTCTCGAAGGAAATTCACCTACAATCTGGACTTTAATTTCACGAGACCTAGCGGCTGACATAGACTTACCGGCCCCCTATATTACAGTTTATGTGAGTGGTGGACACGTCCCTTACAAGCTACATCGTTCACCGCGACAGAACTGGATCGAATGAAGCCGAACAGCGCCCGCGGATCTTCAAGTGTGATAGCACAAAGTTCACATCGGCGAATCACAATAATAGTACCGACTGTAGTAGCGACTCGTGCGATGTATCCGTCACCGGGCT
The DNA here is from genome assembly GCA_929108145.2 of Limnephilus rhombicus. NCBI lineage: Eukaryota > Metazoa > Arthropoda > Insecta > Trichoptera > Limnephilidae > Limnephilus > Limnephilus rhombicus. The sequence goes on from OV815275.1 coordinate 381,320, forward strand.
TCGTGTTCGATGATAGTGATAAGGTTGCTGCTCCTCGGAGACTGTACGTATTCTCAGCGCGGTGTTCAGACATCCACTGATTGCTGGTCACCGGGTCGGCGCTGCTGGTTGCCCGCGCTGGTCGCCTTGACAAATGTATTGTTTTCGTTCTCACCAGCAGCGCCCTGTGACTAACGTGGGTGAGACTTCCCTGAACCTGTTGCGTCACATCCGAGAGTGACCGGGACGCGTTCACGGAAAGGTAAATTTAGCCAGGGCTGAACGGGGGACGCAGGAAACATTCGGCGGTCATTATTCACGCGATTCCGAATCTCGCACTTCTGAGAGATACTCATAATATTATCCCATTTCCCACTTAGTGGGTTTACTGAATATGTTGGGAATGTAAGCTCACCGTTACCTGTTACGGTCGATTTATTTAGAGTGCCAAACGTTGGCACTCTGCGCAAAGCAATTTCCGCCATGTACTGGCTAAATGATAATGGCTAGGCGATACGTCTGATAAGACAGGTTCATGGGTGGAGGTCAGTTTCCTCTGCGGCGCCAGCCAGACTTCCAGGAAGTCATTAGTTCTTTCATTTGAATAGTTCAAGATCTAGGGCAGACGGGCAGGAGTGCGGAATCTCCAATGTTACATAAAAACCGCATAATATCCCTTAAAAAAAATGGCAGCAGGACCGTGAGACATCTCAATGTGAACAACAATGTGTTTTTCATACGAAAAGCTGCAGATAATCAGGACTGAGAGTCTGATTCTGTAATATCCAATATTTGCAGGCAATACTGGGCCCTTTATCTCCAGTATTCCTCTAGGATGTTTTCAAGGTTATTATTTAAACACGTAGTACTTTGATACACGGAAACTGTTTAATAGAATATAATAGTACAATGTTGGCTGTAAGCCGTCTGACGAGAAAGAGGGCGCGCGAGATCTCCGCTCGCTATTATATCGTACCGATGTAGGTCGCTTCGGCTAGGTTCGGTATTTCCGAACCTACCCGACAGATTAACATATTACCAACACTACATCTCTCCCTCCTTCAACTCTGAAGCTACTTATTTAAATATTTCACACTTAAATAACAATTAACATAAATTATAATACTTCATAAACATAATTTTAAGATACACATAATTCAACCGCGGTGACTGGGTCAAGTCGTCCCGTCTCCTCTGGAAGTTGTGGGTGCCTTGCGACTTGAACGCAGTCTTCCCGACCATGGTCTCTGTTACCGTGCCTGCTCCGACACCACTTCCTCCCCCACCAACCTGGAATCAGGAGAAAACCCAGTCAATCCACGCAACAAGGTCGAAGTCTCTAACTCATGAGGCTCGTTCCTCAAAATTTCAGACGCGGAATGCTGCGCAATATTGCCATCTTCCTTCCAGCTCACTGACATTTCCCTCATTTGGTCCACATGTCTCTTCCATGTCAACACTGATGTGTTTTCTATTTTAATAATATAAACTTTTTTACCTAGATTTCTAGAGACTACACCCTTAGCCCAAACGACTTTATTATCATGACGATAATCTTTTGTTAAACATTTTTGTCCAACTTTAAAAACCCTGGTTTTTACCCCTCTGTAAAACCTAACTTGATCCGATTGAGCTTTAGAAATGTTAACGTTAGCTTCCTTGACTTTTTCCGAAAAGTCTTCTCCATTTTTCACTGGCAATAAACTGTCGAACGTAGAACGCAGCCTTCTTCCTAATAACAGAACCGCTGGTTCAATACCTGTCGAACAATGGAAAGAATTTCTATAGTTCATTAAAAAATTCAACAGCTTGACATTAAAATCTAGTGGGAATTTACCGTTTATTAACAGTTTCTTGAGGAACATTTTCGAAATTTTTACTGCATTTTCTGCCAATCCGTTTGACTGGGGGTGTTTCACCGGAGAAGTCATAAGTTTAATATTGTTCTCCTTTAAGAAACCTCTAAATTCCTCACTTGTAAAAACTGAGCCATTGTCAGATACAATTAACTCAGGGTTGCCAAAATTAGAAAAATTTTTCCTCAATTCCATAATCGTATGAGTTGAATCTGCCTTCTGCACCTCGATACAGTCTAACCACTTCGAGAATGAGTCACAAACCACGAGGAACATCTTCCCCGCTAGGGGCCCACAATAATCTAGATGTACCCTACTCCAAGCTTTACCTGGATTTGGCCAAACCGTCAATTGACTTTTGGGTGGTAACTGTTTTGACAACGAACAATCTGAACAAGATTGAACGACTTCCTCCAAGTCTTTGTTCAAAGAAGTCCACCAAAAATATGTTCTAGAAATTCCCCTCATTTTCACAATACCTAGATGTGACCTGTGTACAGGCGCGGCTGGCGCTAACGTGCAATGGGGCGCTGAACCGCCAAAAAAATTCAACATCATTTTACAACTCATCGTATTTCTACGTAATGTGTTTATTTATTAAATTGATAAAATTGAGCACAATCTTTAAATTTAATAATAATTATTTATCAATCTAACAATTAACAATGTATTACGGCCAAATAAACGCATTGTTCCCACCCGCCAGTTACGGCGGCTACCCGCTAGGAGCGAGGAACCGAGGTAGGTACAATGCCAAACCGCGCGCCAGAGCTAAGCGCCCCGTAATTTGAATGATCCTCGTAGTAAAAAATCCCAAAAAGTCAGAAACATGTCATACTAAAAATCGGCTGACCGTGCGCTGCACGGCCGACCCGAAGAGCTTCGGCATTCTTCGGAAATATTCCGAAGCTTTGGTTCCAGCGGTAGTAAGGTTTGAACAAGATAATATTAAGTAATAATATTTCTCTTCTAAAATGTAACCATTAGTCAAAGGGTCAGCTATGCGTCTCGTGTGACATTATTTTGTTCGAGCCCTTGGGATGTACCTTTTTGACATTATTTGTTTTTTGTTTGTCACCCATATAGTGCTATTATAATACATATGAAATTTTCTCGTAGAATTTGCTACATTTCAATAAATACAATTTACGTTATTATTGGTAAACATTATACATTTCTATTTCTATATTATATTGAAGAAAAAATACATTGTATAAAAACACTAGATTTCCAAACGTCGTTATATGCTGTTATTAAAAATTCATTTTATTACTTAAATATTGTTTTAAAAATTATAAAAGATCACGAAATAACTAACAAAAATAACATTATTATTTTACATTATTTTTTGAACAGTAATATCATAACGATACATTCAATAACTTTTTTTTCTTTACTTAATCATGCATATATTCACTGTGTACTATATTTCTCATTCATAAATATAACAGATTTTATAAAAATCTTAAAAGATCATAAATATTCTAAAATAACACTAGATGTGAACATACTTATTTTATATTTATTAAGTCTTTATCAAAAAGTACTTGTACCAATTAGCTCTAGATACAATCACTTTTATATTGTTAAATATTTAACATTAAATTCCTCAATCTATACTCAAAATACTTCTCTTGTTAAACAAAACAAAAACAAAAAAACAAAAAAATTTCTTACTGGTTGAAACCTACAAAAGATTTTAATTATTGTATTGGTTTCATAAATGAAGTTATTCTATTTCGCTCTTTTTTCATATTTACCGGACAGATAATAAAAATATATGTTAAATTCTTTATTTATGTATGGGATTTAACCAACCTAACAAAAATATTAAATTTTTTTGTTTTATCTAAAAATAAAATATTTGTAATATTATGTAAGGTTAAAAGCATGGAAAACCATTTTGTATCATTATATTATACTAAGGGCTTTTACTTTAAGAAAAAGAATTGTGGTATCTTTGATAAGAATAAATGCTTTATCATATTTTATATTAATCATTGCTGTATTACGCTAAGTATAAACACGGATATCAGAAAAAAATATGTATGTAATTATATCAACTATTAAATTGAAGCTTACACTTAATTATGATATAGAGTTATTTCTTATAGAAATATTTCAATGTATAAAATCAACCAAACTTCGTATCACAATCTTATTGTGTTGCATCAAATTTAAATATGAATTAAATGGCTCAGAATAATTTCTCGTATATAGATAATGATAACGAAATAGAATGTAGTACAGTAAATAATTTAGAAGATTGGATAAAAAAACAAAACATAAATGCGTCTGACAATCTTGTTTGTATTCAATTAAATATAAGATCTATACAAAAATATTGGAATATATTGCATATATATTTACTTAATTGTTTGAAGCATATTGACATTATAATGCTATGTGAAACATCTATTCAAACTGAAAGTACAATATTCCCGGATATAATGCATATAACAACTGCAGGACTGATAAGTCAGGAGGAGGGATTACATTATATATAAGAAATAAATTTGAATTTAGACCAACATCGTTCCAATCACTTCATTTTGAAAATATAACGGGAAAGCTCATACTCCAGGACAAAACTAAAGTTAATATAGTAGCTATCTATAGACCTCCTAATTTGAGTTAATCTTCTTTTTTAACGGAATTATCATCGTATCTTGATACAATTAATAGTAAGGAAAATATGATCTTACTTGGAGACATAAATTTAAATTTGCTTAATGACCAAGATTATATCATAACTTCATATGAAAACTTACTTACTAATCATTATTTAACTAAATGCATTAATGTAGTAACCAGAGAAGCTGTATTAAATGGACAAATTAGTCGCACGTGTATTGACCATATATTTGCCAAATTTAGAGGCAAAAAAATAACAGCTTGCGTCTGTGAAAATAATATTGCCGATCATTATATCACTGCTATTAACATAAAATCTCATAAACGTCAGGTAGACTTTTCAAATAAGTATATTCAAATCATCTCACAAAAGATTATTGATCGGTATATCAAAGATTATAACTGGAGTAAACTTATAGAGGAGAGGGATTGTATTTCATTATATGAAAAAATAAAATCTTTATTTAACAATTTTTACAAGAGTAGTTCTAAAACGATAGTGCAAAAACCGAATACACGACCTTATGCAATAAATGAATGGGTAAGCAGTGAATTATTATGTCATATAAATAAAAGGGATAAACTTTATATAAAATGGAAAAGTACACCAACAAACAAAACATATGAAACAGAATATAAAAAAACACGAAACCTTGTCAATAAACTCATAAATAAAGATAAAACGAACTACTATAATAATAAATTTAAAAACTGTTTTAATGATACAAAAAAAACCTGGGACGAGATAAATAATATTTAAGGACGTAAACCCAAAAACGATTGTGATCAAACTATAACACGATATATGTTAAAAGATAGAACTGAGGATTCTGTGTCAAATGATTTTGTGAATTACTTCCTCGGATAGCATCAGCAACATGTTACATAAATGCAATCACAAAGCTACTAATATAGTACTGGAAGAACTACCTCACAGTTTATATATACCAAGAGCTAAACAAAAGAAGAACAAAATTATTAACGACCGTCAATACGGATTCCGGCGGAACCGCTCGTGCGGTGATCTTCTCGCGTATGTGACGCATGTTTGGGGGCGATGCCTGGAACGTTTCGGTGAGACCCAAACGGTTGCACTGGACATCTCCAAGGCCTTTGACCGGGTTTGGCACCGAGGACTTGTCAACAAACTGCATTCTTACGGACTTCCCGCATCCTTGTGTACGTGGATTACCGACTTCTTGAGGGAGAGGTCGATTCAGACGGTAGTCGATGGTTTCACCTCTTCCTCACACTCGATAAATGCTGGCGTCCCGCAGGGATCGGTTCTGTCTCCGACTTTGTTTTTGTTGCACATCAACGACCTTTTGTCATGTGCACCAATTCACTGTTATGCGGATGACAGTACAGTTCATGATAGCTTTTTGTTTGACAAGCCCCCAAAGGGCTCACAAACTCCAACAGCTCGTAGGGCTTTGAAGCAAAGAATGGACGGTTACCTCGAGAGTGTTTTCTCTTGGGGTAAAAATAATCTCGTTGAATTTAATGTTTCAAAGACCCAATCTTGTCTGATTACGTCTAAAAGGGATCGAAATGAAAATCTAGTCTCTTTCAACGGAAGCAATCTTCCGAACAGGTCCTCCATTGATATGCTTGGTGTAACCCTAAGTGACCAGCTCAGGTATGGGGGCTCCATCGAAGCCAGAGTAAAGTTAGCCTCCCAAAAGCTGGGCGTACTGTACAGGGCCCGCAGATACTTTAATAGTACACAACTGCTAACCTTGTACAAATCACAAGTACGCCCCACGGTTGAATTTGGCAGCCATCTCTGGTCTGGAGCTCCAAAATACCTGAAAAATACCCTCGACTCTGTGCAAAAACGGGCGGTCCGTTTGATAGATTCTCCCATCTTGACAGACGGATTGCAATCTTTAGAGCACAGGCGTCGGGTGGGAATGCTATCCTTGTTCTACCGGTATTACAATGGAAGATGCTCCGAGGAACTAGCATCATTGATCCCTTCGGCACCGGTGCATAGTCGGGAAACATCCCAGATGACATAGGCCCTGAGGGAAATTATTTTCCTCAGGGCCTCCTGTGTGGAGTTAATGTAAAAAAAAAGAGCTACTATAACCGATATTGAAAACATTGTTAAAAAAATGAAAAACTCTAAAAGCACAGGTATTGACAATATAAGAATGTTTGATTTAAAAAGAAATATAAAAACTCTTGGGCCAATAATTACTCATTTAATAAATATGATAATAAATCAATCAAAAATTCCACAAGAATTTAAATGTAGCATTACTAGACCAATATTTAAAGGTGGAAAACACATTGAACTGGGAAATTATAGGCCTATTAGTATTCTACCAGCATTAGAAAAAATTCTTGAAAATTTTTTATCAAATAAATTAAATAATTATATTGAAAAATTCTCTATCATTGATCCAAGTCAATATGGTTTCCAAAGAAAAAAAATACTGAAAAACTACTGCAAGATTTTTCCAATTACGTAAATAACCAATTGAATAATAAATTACATGTTATTGTTTTATTTATTGATAACTCTAAAGCTTTTGACACAATTAACTCAAAAAAACTGCTTAAAACTCTAGAAAAAATTGGAATAAGAGGAAAGGTGTTAAATTTATTTAAAGATTATCTTAGAGATAGAAAAATATGTATCAAAATAAATAATACTTTTAGTAAAACAAAAAATGTATCTGCAGGAGTTCCACAAGGTTCCATATTAGGACCTACACTATATATAATTTATGTAACCATAATGAAAAAACTTTTCTCTTTTGTGAAACATTTTGTATTCGCAGATGATACGGCATTGGTCATATCACATAAAGATCTAAAAATTGCAATTGAACTCATGCAAATTGACTTTAATCAACTCTGTAAATGGTCACATGATGCAGGACTATTAATAAATGCTAAAAAAAACAAAGTAATGCATATAAGATCACCTAATGCCAAATTTCAACTTAATTCTAATATTATATCTCATAATTTTAATTGCATTCATAAAAATATTCCAACTAATTGTAAATGTGAAAGCTTAGAATTAGTTTCGGAATACGTGTATCTTGGTATTACTGTAGATTGTTTTTTTTAAATGGGACAAACATATAAAAAAAAACCTGCAAAAGACTCAGATCGATTGTTGGCAGAATGTACACATTAAATTTTTTCCTATCAATTGAAACACTTAAAATAATTTATATGTCACTAGCAGAATCTATTATAAGATATGGATTAACAATATGGGAAAATACTTCTATAACCAATCTGAAACAAGTGCAAGTTGTACAAAACGCAATTGTAAAATTATTGGTCGTCCCTAATATTTTCAATCAGAGACAAAATAAACCGTTGCTGCTTCAGAGTGCCAAAATTTTACCTGTTAAGGCAATACTTTGGCACAAAATTATAATTCAACATATATTTACCCCGCAGCATAAAGAGAAATTAGAACACAAATACAGCACTAGATTCACGCGTAACGACGGGTTAATAGTTCCGAAATTTAACAATAAGTACGGACAGAGAACGTTTGAATATATCATACCGAAGATATTTAATTTATTACCTGACACTATAAAGCAATGTAATTCTATGAATAAGGTTAAATATATGGTGAAAAATTGGCTATCGGAAAAAAAAGATTTATATTGATTTTGATATGTATGAAAAAATGTTGTATCTGTAGATATAAGATGTAAATTTTAAATTTTAAAAATGTATAAATATGTAACTAAAATATAAGCAACTGTTGACAAGCCGATACAATTGGCTTAGCAGGACTTGTTTGTTGATTATATTATGTATTATCTATTATTTCAATAAAAAAAAAAAAAAAAATAAAAAAAATTGATCGAAGTTGTCACGACAGTAAATGGCGATATTGGCGATCCACGCCGCAGAGTGTTTCTTGTGTGTTAATTATTATTATTGGATTATTGCGTTATTATTATTATCTATTAGGTTGAGTATTTTTAAATGGATATCACACCCACCCTTTCCACTAATCTTCTAATAGATGTAATATCAATAGTAATGGAGTGTAAAATGCTTCTGAAAATATTGATACCAGAATAATTCTATAATAATTGGATAATTACTAGAGCGCCGCTTTAGTTATGTTGCGTTGTACAATTTATTATGAGTTCCTAGGCTATATGTATTTTTATTATTTGAATTTACAAACAGATACATAAAACATACCTACTTACCTGGCAGGTCAATTCAATATATTAAACTCTAGACATCAGCATGTTTTTACATCGCACGATATTTTTACTATCACAGTTACATGATATTTTTAGATACTTAGCAAATAATGTAAAATTATGCATGATGTCTAGATTTAAAAAAAAAATATAATATCAACCTTTCGTTTTTTATGAATGGCTTAGTGAACCACCTATAATTTGAGGTACCGGCCGCGCCTGCCTGTGTAATAAATCTAACACTTGCCTTTGGAGAGAAACAGGTATAACTATTCTATGTTGCCAAAACAAACACTCTTCTACGATAGAAAGTTCATTCCTTTTTAACCAATATTTCCATATACTGCTGTCACGATTTACTCGTTTGGGCCAGCCCTGCCGCAAATACCTAAACACTAGCTGTAATTCGCTATCTGCTGCGGTGGCTAACACAACTGCTTGCTTAACATGGTCACAATTCTCAATAAAACAAACAAAGTCAGTCCCGCAATCATCCTTAAAATCCTCAACTGTGTCCTTCAACGGTAAGCGAGAAAGAAAATCTGCTTGGTTATTACAAGATTTCACAAATTCCGTTTTGTACGAAAACCCTGCCAGAATGATGCCAAATCTCTGCAAACGGTTTGCCGCGAGAACCGGAATATTTTTATGTTCCCCTAGAATTCTTAGTAACGGCATATTGTCAACGCATAACGTGAACTCCCTTCCAAAAAGGTACTGAAAAAATTTATTTAACCCAAACACAATTGCCAGAGCTTCGAGATCCAAAATAGTATATTTCTTTTCGGCGGTTGTTAAACTACGAGAAGCGAACTCAATTGGACGCATTGTGCCGTCCTTAAACACACGCAACAAGCAAGCTCCGAGTCCGCATGTACTCGCGTCCGTATACAGTTTTACCGGTAAGTCCGGAAAATAATTTGTAAGAATCGTGTTATTGCCCATTAACTCTTTAATGGTATCGACTGCTACTTTACAGTCTTCTGAGAAATTCCACTCTACCCCTTTTTTCAAAAGGTTATGTAGGGGTTCCAGTATCGATGACATCCTAGGAATGAAATTCCGATAAAAATTAAGAAAACCCAATAAACTTTTCAATTTATGTACGTCCGTAGGATACGGAGCGTTTTTTATAGCTTCAAGTTTGTTTGGCTGTGGTTGGATTCCGCTCCCTGAAATTACATACCCCAAAAAATCAACCGATTCTACAAAAAATTCGCATTTATCCGTGTTGACCCTCAACCCGCACTCTCGTAAACGCGCGCACACTGCCTGTATATTATTCACTAAATCCCGTTCGTTGACCCCCGAAATGATGATATCGTCTAAATAGAATGCCACTCCCTTCAACCCCTGAAGACAGCTTGCTATAGTCCTAGCGAAGATCGCTGGCGCTGACTTAAAACCAAAAACTAGTCTGTTATATTGAAATAACCCTAAATGCGTATTTATTGTTGTATACTTTTTGCAAAAGTCAGCTAATTCTAATTGTGAGTAAGCCTGTCTTAAATCTAGTTTAGCGAACACTTTACCCGAACTTACTTTGTGAACAACTTCATTTATGGAGCAAAGTGGGTACCTTTCCAAGTCCATCATGAGATTTAAAGATCTCTTGTAGTCCACGCAAATCCTAACATTCCCGTTCTTTTTAATTACCGGTACAATTGGAGACGCGTATTCACTGCTGGTTACCGGAGAAATGATACCATCAGCTACCATAGTTTCTAATTCTCTCTCAATTTTTTCCTTAATAGCGAACGGAACCGGCCTCGCATTAAAAAAAACAGGACGAGCTTCCTTGTTCACTTTGAAACTAACTTTATGTTTACTGAATTTTCCCAGCCCCGGCGAAAACACTTCTGGAAACTCGCTGTAAATCATTTCAATTTTGTCTTTGATTGTTGAAACCGAATTATCTATCATTGGAACTATCTTCAGATTAAAAGCCTCCATGAAATCCCTACCCACTATCAATTCCGAGCCATTAGTCACAACAGTAAATAATATATATTTTTTTTAATATTATTGTATTCTACGGTAAAACCAGCACTACCTACAAGATTAAGTGGTTTACCATCGTATCCAGATAAAGTACGCTTATCAGGTGACAATGTTACATCCCTAAAATAACGGTTGAAAATAAAATCAGGCATGACCGACATACTTGCGCCTGAATCAATCATAGCGGAACATTTTAATTTATTAATTATTACATTAGCCCTAAACGGATTAATAATGTAAGACATACTATTAATAACCTTATCCCGGGATTGTTCAAAAATCGGATAAACATTGTGATTCCTACAGAATTTCTTCAAATGCCCTACTTTGTGACAATTAAAACATTTTGCATTCTTAAATTTACAATATTTTCCTAAATGTGTTTCACCGCAAATGGTATATTTTTTATTACTCGAGAAACCCCTCGGCTCGGGGCTTTTTGACCGCGAAGGTGACCTTCGGAAACCTTGAGTTTTATCCGGATGTAAATGCCTCCCCGGCGAACTCGAGCGTTTAATGGAATTCACGCCGCCCGACGTCCCTACGGAAACTTCTGATTTAATTCCCGGAACCAGATTGTCTAAAGCTGAAACCGTTATTGCTAATTCTTCCATTTTGTTAAACGCTAATCTAGTCCCCTCGAGAAAAATTTTCTCCTTGGCTCGGCCCGGCAAAATGCCGATTGCGAAAACATCAGCTAAACATTCCGGTAATCATTCCGAACTCGCAAAACGATGATAATCCCCGTAAATGCACTGCAAAATCCCTGACTGATTCACCGTGTGATTGCTTGGCCTGATAAAATTTTTCTCGTTCTTTGAACACCGATCGCGGTCTGGAACAATGTTTCTCAATTAATTCTATTAACTGATCGAATGCCACGTCTGTAACTTTAGAAGGAAAACATAAGTTGGTCAAAAGAGTTAATGTCTCCGCTTCTAGAAGATTTAGCAAATATGCGCGTTTCTGTGAAGCATCTAACTTAATCGTTTTTGTGTCATCACGAATTAGTAGGAACTGTTCTAAACTCAGGCGAAACAAACTCCAATCCCCATTAACGTGAGAGAACCTGGAAATTCCGCCCGATTCCATGATCGCACACACCAAAAAAAACACACCCGGCAAAAATAACACCTTCCAGAAAAAAACAAGAAACAAAACAACCTGACACCAGGAACCGGTGCCTATGCAGTCCAGGCGCCCAGCCGCTTCCAGGAATATCTATGCTTCTTCGCTCCTGACTGAATACCGGGCTGGCCCTAGTTACCCAGGGTCCCGTAATTTCCTCTTCTCCACTGTCTCCTATTATGCCCTGAGAATCTCCTGATGAATGGCACTTCAGCGATGCCCCAAGTGATTTATTGTCACCTTCGGGAGATTTTTGCAAGTCACGATCCCTGAAATGAATCGACTTGCCGCAATCTGATAAACAGTCAACCGTGTATTTTTTTTCAGCTGCGCCACTTGTAATATCCAATATTTGCAGGCAATACTGGGCCCTTTATCTCCAGTATTCCTCTAGGATGTTTTCAAGGTTATTATTTAAACACGTAGTACTTTGATACACGGAAACTGTTTAATAGAATATAATAGTACAATGTTGGCTGTAAGCCGTCTGACGAGAAAGAGGGCGTGCAAGATCTCCGCTCGCTATTATATCGTACCGATGCAGGTCGCTTCGGCTAGGTTCGGTATTTCCGAACCTACCCGACAGATTAACATATTACCAACACTACAGATTCCAAGACAGTTAATCCTCAAACAATGGCCCCGGCATTAGCGTGTGTCAATTATTTCAACTTTTGAATTCAGAAACGCCCGGGGTCTCAAAAGTTGCGTCTTGCAAAGAAAATGAGAACTGCATTTAATTTTTTTTAAATTATTAGCCCGCTAAAATTGAAAATCAGAATACAAACCTAAAACTATTTTGTTATGCCGTTGAACAGTTGGACGGAATCTTTTGCTTTCAAATACGTATGTGCATTGTGCAACACAATTTCTTTCAGATATTGTATTTTTAAAAAATTCTCTAATTGGATTTTTTTAAATCTTATTTTATTTTAGTTCATAAACCAGGCATGTTGCCTAAAATTAACGGATATGAATTTTTAATTTTAAGAGTAATTATATAATTAATCAACATGATTAATTATTGAACAAAATTAAACAACATAAATTGTCTTAGTAAAAGTAAAAGTTTTGCAAAAGTAAATGTTAAGCAAGTTAATTGGATAATACTGAAGTACTTTTTTGAAGTAAAAACTTCTTTAGCACCGTTGGAATTTGAAACCCGATGAAATGAAAAATAGCGACACTAAAAAGAGACAAACTCATATATCTGTATGGTTTAGCCTGCGAGAGAATAAGATATTAAAATCGGTCTCCTCTTTGTGCGGTGCTTCGTAGCCTCCTCACCTTTGTCTATTTCACAATTGCACAATCTGTTTATTTTTCTTAACAAACATTTACACGACATACGCCAGATAAAGAAATGGTTAGATGATAATCTCCTAACCCTTAATGCTGGAAAAACAAAATTCTTAACCTTCAGTTTTTCTGCTGCAACCCAACCTACCAACAATCAGAATATAATAATTCACTCCTGTCTAAGAACTTGCACTTCCTGTAATTGCCCAAACTTGGAACACGCCACCCACATAAAATATCTGGGGGTCATCATTGATCAACACCTTCGTTGGGATCAGCACTTGGCCAGTCTAACCACACGCATCCGCAAACTCTCTTATGTCTTCCGAACCCTAAGAAATATCCTTACTACCTCAACTCTTAAAACTGTTTACTACGCTCTCTGCCAATCTCTATTAGCATACGGCATTATAACTTGGGGTGGCTGTGCACAATCTATCATCGAACCTCTACTAAAAGCCCAAAAAATGGTAATACGTGTCATTAACAAGCGACCGACAAGATACCCCTCCAAACGACTCCTCATCGAGTATAACGTCTTAAACATACGGCAACTCCATTTAAAATTTATGCTAATACATTTCCTGTTCAAATACAAAAACAAAACTCTCTTACAACACAACTACACCACCAGAACAATAACCAACAGACACTACAATGTACCTACACTACACACCACGTCAGCTCAAAGACAATTTTTCTTCCTAGCTCCTAAAATCTTTAACCTTATCCCTGAAAACTTAAAAACGTTGAGTCAACCCCATTCCTTTAAAAAACAAATTACGAAATGGATCCTTACACATGGGATACATTACAATTTTAACACCCATTCACTCTACACTCTATCGATTTAATCACTTTTCAGACAAAACATAATATATCTCTATTTTCTAAATTAGCGGCATGTATGTACAAGATTATTTAGTATGATCTATATCTAACAACTCCTCAAATTTCTCATTTTATAATAATTCTCTAACTTCTCCATCTTCTTCTTGTAACCCAATCTAACTATAAGTATATCATTTTCTTACTATAGAGCAGGCAAAACATAAAATATCTTTATTTACTATCTAAGCAGCATTATATGTATAAGACTGATTACTGTGAACTATATATATATATCAATAATTCCTTAATTTACTAAAAATTTCAATCTATACTAACGAATGTATATCCACTAACTGTAAACTTCACCCGCCATAACACAGGGTCATCCCTAGCATGGAGGGTGAAATATCACAAAAAACTATATGTACTGTTGATAATTCATGTATTAAATAAATAAATAAATAAATTTACTTTGTGGTTAGGCATTATATTTTAAAAATAAAAACAAAAACTAAGTGTCAATTATTTTAGTCAGTTAGTTAATTTTTAAGTTCTGTGGAAATTTTATTCAAGTATTAACATTATATCTTATATGGGCCCGTTGTATCACAGTATTGAATAATACTTTCCCAGAACTTGAAAATAAGCATCGAAATCTGATGAAAATTAAAATTCTGTAAAACAACCCGTCCTTACTATTTAATAACGAATATTTTATTTTATGTATCTACTGGTTTCGCTTCAACCAAACTTCTTCGGGACATAATAATAACTGTTATTACTACCTTATGAATCTTGGTTGAAGCGAAACCGGTCGATATATAAAATAATCAATATTCGTTGTAAAATATACTAGGCGCTTGTTTTTTTTAAAACTGTCTGTTCAATCGGGTCGTTAGAAATGTGTACGTTATTTTTTGATCAGTGTTTTATTTCTTAATATTGGCGGTAAAGTTATGAAATTTTCTCTACTTTACCGTGGTAGGCTGTAAAGAAAATGTTTTTTCTTCTCCTTGATGAATTTCTTGACGATTTAAAAAAAATGTTAACTTGGGATAAAATGTTTTGTGTAGGTACTCTGATATTATGTAGCGGTTACCACACTACGCTAGTGGACCCATATACCGTCCGCCCCCCCGTGCAGCTGTACCCCCTCCTCCTCTCCCCAACGGCTCGCGGCAGACCGCAAGCCACCCGGCAGTCGCCCGCCAGCCTTCCTAGACAACGCACGTGTCAGTGCGACAGCGATTCCGCGCCTTCTGGAACTTTCCGCGGGATTTGGTACGAATGGCATATTTTACCCGTGTTCTGTGGGGCACACACCGAGGCACTCCCTGCGCTGAGGCACTCCCCGTGCTGATCCCCCGCCCACGATGGCCTTCTTGTCAGGCATAGTCTGCCTTGCTGCCAGGCTAGCAATTCCTGGGACCCTTCTACGGCGGCCGCCAGGTACCTGTGAGTAACGACTCTTAACCCTCATTTTTGTTGCGTCCTACCATACTTCGCGAATCCATAACTGACCCTCAGAGCTAACACGAGTTGAGAGAAATTTGTAGGTTCCCATGCGCAGATAGTCAATCTAGTTTACCTGTGATTAATAATTGTAAATGTACTCTTGGTTGTATTTGTGAGCTACCGACAATAAAAGTAATGTTGACCTCAGACAGTCTTTTATTTCCCTGACGAG
The DNA here is from genome assembly GCA_929108145.2 of Limnephilus rhombicus. Lineage (NCBI taxonomy): Eukaryota > Metazoa > Arthropoda > Insecta > Trichoptera > Limnephilidae > Limnephilus > Limnephilus rhombicus. The sequence goes on from OV815275.1 coordinate 396,934, forward strand.
GCACGTGCAGAATTGGCATATTTTATGTATTCCCCTTTGCCCCCTTTAGGAACCCACGACCTTGGTGTAGAGAGATTTCACGAGCATCTGAGCTAGTCTTGGTGCAGAATGTGGGTACTTTTCTCCGAGGTACACGACACTGGGCCAAAACGTGGGGCATTTTTAATGTTCTGAAGCCAACACTGAGTCATTTTTTTTTCTCTCTTATCTCTGATTCTGCCACCTCCGTACACTTAGTCAGGTGAGAGTTTGTCTAAATTCTCCGATGCCCTGGTATTTACCTACTCATTCATGTTGCAAAGTTAATCATATGCCGAATGTACTGCCACAAACGGTTACTTGTTCCCGCGCATTCTTGTGTGGTCTAAAAATTACGCGAAATTACGGCGTAACCCCGAGAATGTTCGGCGGGAACCCAAGCACATACCTACCTACCACAAATGGCCATAAGTAATGCATTTTTTCTCCTTTTAAGTGTTATAGGAACCCATTATTACGCATGAATAATGTAATGTTTTCCTCCTCTCTTTTCCATTTTGTGTGCAACAGGTACCGTTATCTTATAAAACAAATATGGTTATGTTTTAACCCGTGACGCCGTGAAGTGTTGTAGTGATGTTTTATGAAAGTGCTTTGTGAAAATTATTATAACTACCCCCATAGGAAAACCTTTCGCCAATTTTTTCTCTCGGCCAAGTGTTGATTAGTTTTACAAAAGTGATGTTTTACAAAAGTGCTTCGTGGAAACTAAAAGTATGCACCCTAGAAGATGACCGCTGGCCATTTTTTTTTCAAAAATTAAAACACATTGAAAAGTTTTCGACAGTTTTACAAAAGTATTTCGTGGGAACTAAAAGTATGCACCCTAGAAGGTGACCGCTGTCCATTTTTTTTTCAAAAATTAAAACTTTTTCGACAATTTTTCAAAAGTACTTATTTGGAACACAAAAATGCAATTTTGTAAGGACTCCCCCTGGCCGATTTTTTTCCAGCCCCCCAAAACACTTCAAAACGGAAATACCGGCGAAATTTTCTTCCAACTTTGGACTTAGAAAAAATTCCAAATTTTGTTTTTTTTTTTCTTTTCTTCTACACATCGTTCCGTGAACACATTAAAGTTGTCACTTCGACTATCACCTGCACCATGATGGAATCCAACAAAGCAGGCACGCCACCAGTCCTGGGCATCATTTCTAATGTGCTCAGCCTATCAAAAACTGGCCTACAAGCCGTTTTAAAAGACAGAGGGTTCCCCCCTATTAACAAGTCGAAAACCGCTTTGAGAGCCTATGCGCTACTATTCAACAAAAGGTACACCAGAAGGATAAACTTTACATCAGAAAATGAGGACAGTGAACCCGTCATCACCACGGTTTCAAAAAACCCGACTTCTAATAAAGAACCCGAGGCAATCGCCAAAATAAAGCAAGACGCGGCACTCATCACGGCACAAGAAAAAACCTATGACCTCTCCTCTTGGAAAATCAAGTACAACGGCGTTACTAATGTATTGGATTTCATTGAAAGAATCAAAGAAACAGCAACAATCAAGAATGTCCCTTTTGACGTGCTCCAACGAAACTTCATAGAGCTAATTTCTCCAGAATTAATCCCCTGGCAACGCATCCAGAAATTAAAATGTAGGGACTGGAAAAAACTAAGGACAGCGCTGATAGCTAGCTTCGGCAAAACAGAAGCACAACGCCGAATAAAACTTTCTTTACTATCCATCAAACAGTTAGTAAACGAATCGGTTGCAACATTTATAGAAAGGGCCGAAACCATAAACATCAAGCTTTCCCACCCTGTCTCGGAAGCCTAATTATTGCCAGTTATAACGGATGGTCTCCTACAAAAGTATGAGAATATTATCACCTCACAAAAATTGCGTCATTGGCTCAATTAAGCGAAGTCTGCACACTCCTAGAATCTTACCAGGACAGGAAGAACACCCAAGCGGTTGCGGTCAATATCACTGTGCCAAGCCGTCCTTCTGAATTAAAACCAGAATACGACAACAAAAAATTTGCACCTTTTGCAAAAAAGTAGGCCACCTAGCTGATACCTGTTTTAGGCAAGCCAAACTGCTGGTACCAAAAGATTCCAGAACCTTTAAGAGGCACCGCTCTAAGGATCGCTCTCCCCCACGCGACGAACTACGTGAAATTTTTAAGAGATCCAAGCACAATATGGAAAGGCTGTAAGATTCTAGCAACGCCAAACCTCAGGTGGACTTCTCTAAACCTCCACCCAACTTCTTTACGAGGAAACCAAAAAACTAAATGGTAACCTTTCAGGTATTCATTCCGTATCAAGGTCGAAGGAATGGACTGATTGGTTATCACATATCAAGTATTTTAACCAGACCTTGAATGTTTCTTCAGTTTGTTGCAAGCAAGCAAAGGACGGAAGACCTTATGCCCTTTTTTTCTGTTAACAATGTCCCTTTCTCCGGTCTGTTGGACAGTGGCGCATCAGTTAGCTGTCTTGGTAACAATGCCCACCTGCCTTTTGTTAACAATGGTTTCAGGGTTTCTCCCCAACTTACACACGTGACAACTGCAGATAATGTTTCTCAGTCAGTCATCGGTGCTCTTGCTTTGCCAATTAAGTGTGATAATAAAATAGTTACAATTAATTTTTTAATAATCCCATCTATATCCCAGAATTTCATCCTTGGTGTTGACTTCTGGAAGGCGTTCAGCGTTGCCCCCCAAGTATTTAACACACTTGGTGAGACTCCGCTGACAGCACAGATTAGTGAAATCCGCACAATCATACCTCACGAAAATTTAAACACTGACCAAGCTCTCCAATTAAAGGAAGTGGTAAATAAATCGAATCAATATCTTTCGAAAAATGTGGTTTGGGTTTAACCAATTTGGTAGAACACCATATAAAAACTAATGGTCCCCCAATTAAGCAACGTTATTACAACTTAGCACCACAAAAACTCAAACTTTTAGAAAAAGAACTCGACGAAATGTTGGAATTGGGAGTAGTGGTTCCCAGCAGCAGTGCTTGGACCAACCCTACTCTTTTGGTTTCAAAAAAAGACGGCTCCGCTCGCTTCTGCTTTGACAGCAGATGCCTTAATTCTTGCACGGAGGCCGACGCGTACCCTCTGCCCTATGTCCACGCAATCTTAGACAAATTGCGTAATGCCAAGTTCATTTCTTCTATTGATTTAAGCAAGGCTTTTTGGCAGATACCCTTGGACGCAGAATATTGTGAAAAAACTGCTTTTGTCGTATCCGGTAGGGGAATGTTCCATTTTAAAAGATTACCTTTTGGTCTAAAAAATAGCCCCGCCGAGTTACAAAGACTAATGGACAAATTGTTTGGCCCTGAAGCCGACAACAATCTATTCTGCTATCTTGATGACCTCATCATTATTAGCGACACCTTCGAAAAACACTTGCTAATGCTGGAAAAAGTTTTCCAACAACTTAAGTTAGCTGATTTAACCGTCAACTTAAAGAAGTCTGAATTCTGTAAGTCTCGTTTACGTTATTTGGGATTTATTGTCGACGAAAAAGGTCTAAGAACAGATCCTGCTAAGGTAGAAACCACGACCCAAAAACGCGAAAGAAGTCAAAGCTTTCCTCGGACTCACAAGTTACTACAGGCGATTCATTAAAGACTTTTCCACAATCTCAGCAGCCCTCAACAAAATTACTGGCATCCGTAAAGGCGTCAGCAACTTTCGTTGGTCTAATGAAACTGAAGAAGCTTTTATAACTTTAAAAAGTGCTCTTCAGACAGCTCCCGTCCTAAATTGTCCGGACTTTGCACTCTCTTTTACCCACCACACGGACGCGTCAAATGTTGGAATCGGTGGAGTCTTGACGCAAGAATTCCCCGACGGCGAACACCCAGTGGCCTACTTTTCCCGCTCCTTAAACAAGCACGAAAAGAATTACGGTATCACCGAGAAAGAGTTACTGGCTGTACTGGAATCTGTTCACCATTTCTGCGGTTACATAGACGGTAGCAAATTTACTGTGATCACTGACCACAGTAGTTTAAAATGGTTGATCTCTTTAAATAATCCCTTAGGCAGGCTCGCTCGCTGGGCCTCCCGCCTGTCGCAATACACCTTTGACGTCGTACACCGTAAAGGTGCGGATAATACCGTCCTAGACGCCCTTTCAAGATTTGAGTTAGCCACTTTAAATACCGATGCAATTGCCACTACACCATCCACAAAGGATGAATGGTACCTCAAAATTTTTGTAGGTTGCCAAAATAATCAACAAAAGTTTCCCAATTTCATCATAAAAGAAGGACAACTATACCGCAATTGTAAGGCCCCTCTATCTATCCTTGAGGATCACTCCTGAAAACTTGTTGTTCCCCTTGAGAAGAGAGAACAAATAATTATCGACAACCATAGTGCACCCAACTCTATACACCCAGGAACCTTCAAGACGTATAAAAAGATTTCCTTGAAATACTACTGGCCCGGCCTTTATAAGCAAGTTCGCAATTATATTTCTAAATATGAAACATTTAAAGCCTACAAACATAGTACGACATCACCCGCCGGTTTAATGGGCAAACCCAAACGCGCTGATATACCCCTGCAGTCGTTGTCTATGGACCTTATAGGACCTTTTCTCCGCAGCTATGCCGGACATATGCACATACTCAGCGTAGTGGATATTTTCACTAAATTTTGTTGGATCTTCCCTTTAAAAAGAGCCAACGCTGCCGCCATTGTCAAACTTCTGGAAAAGCACATCTTCATACTTTACGGAACGCCCAGAACGGTGATAGTTGACAATGGAAAACAATTTATAGCACAGGAATTCAAAGACTTCCTTGCTAAATATGGGATTAAGGATATCTATTACAACACCTTGTATACCCCCCAAAATAACACCGTTGAACGGTTCAACCAAACCATCAACACAGCTCTGGCCATTTTGGTTGATAAAGACCAACATACATGTTGCAAAAATTTGGATAAAATCCAAGCCGCCATGAACAACACGATTAACTTAGCCACCGGTTACACCCCTTTTTTTCTAAAACACGGCTTGGAACAGGTTGTCCATGGTTCACTACATTGGGACACAAATTTCCCTACGTCTACCACCCCCACAAATAATCCTACCACCGACTATGCCCATCGTTTGGAGGAATTGTCTGGCATTTACAGTGAAGTTACTGATGCTCTACTACTGGCCCACCAAAAGAGTGCGGACAGGTATAACTTACGTATGAAACACGTCACCTTTAACGTAGGCGATGTCGTCTGGAGAAGGAACAATACCCTTTCCCAAGGAGCTCTGTACTTCTCTGCCAAATTGGCTCCCCGTTTTGTCAAAGCCAAAGTCGTAAAGAAAATATCGGACTTAGTTTACTCTTTGTCCGACGCCTCTGGCAAACATATCGGTAATTACTATATTAAGGACATCATAAAGTCTGGAAGTGAGGAGATAGCTGATACCACTCCCACTATCGCAGGAATCATAAATTGATTCACTATGTATCACCACAACCCTTTTGGTAAACTCACCAAGTCTTACCTTAGTTGGCGTGTAAAGTATCAATTACACATCCAGCCCTCCATAAATAAATCAAGCCATTTTATTTATTCTTGTTTGTAAATAAATATAATTTATTTATCTTAAAAAATGGAACATGTTACAGTGTTACTTTTCCTCCATTAAAAGCATTTGCTTGTGGATGGAGGAGCTTATGGATACATTTTAAATATTTACAATTTATACAGTCAGGTGTTTCACATAACATATGCACAGATTCACAGTTAATACACATACACCGTTAAAACACATTTTAATCATATCGCAATCAAGATCCTATACATTCATAATAGGTACATCCAAATGTTGCGTTTGTACCAGTTTCTCTTTCTCTCTCTCACGGCAATTTGCCGGCGTTGTTCTTTTTGCCTTTTCGTTTATTTTCTCACATGTTCTGAGGCTGATCACTTCAGAACGGAGACACCCTTCGAGTCACGATGTTTGGGAAGTCATGAATCCAAACTATCGCTTCTCACCCCCTACACTATGCAATGCTCATGTCTGTCTTGCTTGGTCTCGTCATGTCATGTTACTTGCAATTTTTTTGTTTTGTTTTGTTTATTGCCCCAGCCTTGGCTGCCTTTGTGCATTTTTTTTTTCCTTTTTTACAATCACCACATTTTACCTACCATGGTAAAATCCTTTTTTCTTCCCCATCGATTTTCAGCTTACCTTGAGTACGTAAAACCCAATAGTGGTCTCAGGCATGAAAGTCGGAAATGGTTACTTTACCTTTCTTGTACATATAAGTCTTTTTCAATTTTTCCTTAAAATCTAAAAATTGATGGCGTCCTTTTCACCCGTGCTCATGTTTTCCCCAAAATTGGATATTGACACGTCCATTTTGGAAATTGTATTTATAAAAACTAAAGTTGGCCTTTATAAGTCATACACAAATCCTTTGGCTCGTTTCGAATAAAGTATGTAAAACCGAATCATCCGGTCTTTGGTTGCTACAACAAAACCATTGATTTGTTTCTACCCTACTGTTACGTCACGTATGTTTTGTATTATACGTTTCAACCCCACGGGACAGGTTAATAAAACCTCACGGTCATCCTGATTCTCGAACTCAAATAATTGTAATTTTTAACATAAATCAGCATTGCCTTGTTCGATCTTCGTTTTGTAATTATTACCTCTTGTTTTCTTCACCGAAACTGGTTACTTAGACAGTTTGTAAAACCACTCTAGGTCTGTCTCCCTTTATTGCTCGGTGTGAGCAGAATGTACTCTGCCATCACTTTATGCCTTATGACATATGAAGTAACATTAAATTGCCTACTTTCTATGTTATTCTATCGTACGCCCCCAGGCTACGGGGTTAGTCAATCTAACGAATCTTTATAAACAATATTAAAAAAAAATATTGTTAACCTTCATTTTGCTGTACTTAAGCGTAACCTGTACGCAATAGGAGAGATCCTTACAACATCCACTATCATATGAGAGATCCTTAAAATACCCGCCATGATACGAGAAGTCGTTATAATTACTTTATACTCTTGTCATTGTGTTGGTCGTGTGTCATTAATTTGTCATGAGAACCGCCCCTTTTGGTCGTGTGTCATTAATTTGTCATAAGAGCCGCCTTGTTCATAATTGTGTACTTGTATAATCTGTACACCACACGTGAAGACGTTACAATACTCACCATGAATCGTGCGAACGAAATAATATCAAGCTTTTGTGTGCGTACTACACAATGTAGTCGACAACCTTTTTTTAATTGTTCAACGACAATGCCCGTGGACTTTCTGTTTTTCTACTTCTTTCCAAAAGGAAAGAAGCCCAGGAGAATATCTACTATCTCAAAAGGACTAGTTTGTCAGCTTCACTGTCAGCTATGGGGCATAGTGCCGTAGGAGTTAATCGAATGGTCACAAAACCACCAAACTCGTCGTCTGGGAAACGAATAAGAAAAATCCCAGGTTTGTGAAATTGGAGCGAGGGTCTATATTTTCTCACAATCAAGGAGAAGTTTTTAAGTGACCCCTAATCTTTCGCCAAATACATGCGAAAGATTAGTCTTTTGGTATAAAGTGTATTCATTCTAATCTCATTGTTTTTTCTAATATTACCCACTTTGGTTAATGTAAAGAGTCAGGAAACATGCTGGTGGATTAAGTTTCATCCTCACATAGAGTTTGAAGCGGTTATCGGTCCAGTCCCTAGCAAGTTTCGTCACTCAACTCCTTTCCGTCCCTTTTCATTTTCCCACCCTCATGTTCTCAAATATGTTATGAAGTGGAAAATCCGTTGTTGACCACATTTTGCCCTCACTTGGAGTTCAAACCGGTAACTAACCAATCACAACGGGCCTTCTTCTTCACTCTCTTCATATGTCTCATCATCTTCATCCTGGTTTCAATGAAGCACATTCATGAATATTGGACATATATGCTATGTACTTGGCGTACCATCTGTCTCTTCGACAACCTTTATCCATGAATCAGTTTCTCTGCCTTGCCATGACTCGTTCACGACTTTTTGTCTTGTTCTTTGAAATTCTTCGAAAATGTTACCATCTTATGTAAACATAGGCCATGGAAGGCCGGTTGCTTTTCAACCAAGGTATTTTGTCACCCGGCAAAAGCCAGGTTATCCTAACAAAGGATAATGTTAAAAAATGTAATTGTATACTAGTTAGGAATCTCTCTCTCTCTCTTGTCGTTGGTTTAACCTCGTTTGTTTATTCTCTGGACACATTTTGTTTCTCTCCAAACTTTTCTTCATTGGTCTCTAGGCAGGTAAACTTCAAGAATTTTGCTTTAATAATAATTTCTCCCGGATTTAAAAAGAAGCCCAGAAGGATGTCTTCACCGGCAGCCAAGCTGAGCTTCACTTACTTGCAGCCCTCGCTGTGGTTACGGACGTCCCCTTGCTGCTATTTTTTACATATTTGTTCCTGAAAGCACGGACCATACCCCCCTTATGTATGTTGTCTTGTTGTGCCGCTGCGAGCCGAGTTGTCCCGCTATATAACTACACTCTGGACTACCTTTTGGGCACGCTAGCCCCTGAGTTTTGTTCCTGCTCTCGCTACCAAGCCAGTTTTGCCGTCTCTTGCTCTGTCATGTAGTGATGCATACCATGTCATGTGTAAACCATTATTACCTCGACTTTCCAGTATTCGCTAAATGCGTACCTTTACTAGTTATTCCGAGCTACATTATGCTTCGATAACCATTAAATACGATCCATGCGCACCATAATGGCACAATAGGATTCGTACTGGAATGTCTGCAGATCCTGGATTCTCCTCTTCAACGACCTCTGTAACCATAGCCTCCGCACTGCAACCATAGTCTCCACTTCGTAACCTTCGACGTCTACGACGAAACAAAGTGTTTTCCCCGAGGCCCTAGTATACTCTTTAGTGTTATCTCAAATGGGTCAGATTACAGTGATAATGTAATCCCTTTAGAGTCTATGAAACCACGTCTCTTCGTAATCCTTCGAAACTCTTCGAACCTCGTCGAAATCATAAACAAATCTACGCACCGCAAACTTAGCTTCCAGACCAATGAAACCTTAGAGTCACATTTTTTCGCCTTTTTCTCAATTGTATAACCTTGTCTTTTGTTTTTTTCAATCGCATAACCTTGTCTTTTGTTTTTTCAATTGCATAACCTTGTCTTTTGTTCTCTCAATTGCATAACCTTGTCTTTTGTTCTCTCAATTGCATAACCCTGTATGTTGTTTCACCCCTCCATGTGCTAACTGTTTGGTCTTCATATTCTATGTACCCTTTCCCTACCCTGACAAGCATTGTTTTCTAGCCTATGGCATGAGCTAGTTTTTAAGGTGTTAAGTCAGTTTTTCTCTCTGGTCAACAAATCTCTCTCAAGTTCCCGTTGGTGGCATAGGGGGTTTTTGCCCTATTGCTCCATTACCACGTCGCTTTTTTCCGAGCGCGGAGGGAGGTGTTATGTAGCAGTTACCACACTACGCTAGTGGACCCATATACCGTCCGCCCCCTCCGTGCAGCATTACCCCCTCCTCCTCTCCCCAACGGCTCGCGGCAGACCGCAAGCCGCCCGGCAGTCGCCCGCTAGCCTTCCTAGACAACACCCGTGTCATTTGAGGACCCACCACTTACCCGCCCTGGTAAAGGTAACATATGGTTACCCCTTCAAGGCTCTTGCAAGGACTCTAATTTTTTTGGTAAAAACGACACTACATTTGAAAACGAAACTAAACCTCCAATGTCCTTGCATACGTTGTTAATAAGCAGCATGCAAGTACTTAGCAGGAAATACAGATACAAAATGTGTTAGTATGACAAAATATAGACAAGACAGTGGGACAGGTTGGTGAAAGTCCACGAGGTGGCAAGCGCTGGGTGATTGTATCCAGCGTATCCTACAAGTACCTGTTTGGGAGGAAGACACAGTAGATAAGTAATAAGGGCATGGCAAACGGTTGGGAGTCCTCTCCAATCTATTGGCAGTCCCAGCAAGAATGCGCATGACGTTCGGTCTAGTCGTGAACCACACTCAGCTTCCGCGCCCCTTAGCTGGTTCCTCGGTGATGCCTCAAAGAAAAGTAAATGGGAGATTGGGGGGAAATACCCGACGACCCTAAGGAATTCAGCGTCGAGTAGCCGGAGGCAAGGCGAAGGAGAGCCGAGGTCGCTACCCCAAACCTAAAGCCTGCACATGTTGCTGGGGGTGGCGCAATTGATTTTAGAGGGCACCGTGCCATCGTCGACCGACTCCTGTTGATGAAGGACGAGGTCTGACGCACCCCCAGAAGGGGAAAAAGAAACATAACCAAATAGATAGATGCAGTTCAGTTCAGCCTTCTGAGCGAAGCAAAGTAGAATTGTGAGACTTTTTCTTTTTTTTTACGTTAACTCCACGCAGGAGGCCCTGAAGAAAATAATTTCCCTCAGGGCCTATGTCATGTGGGATGCTGTGTGGAGGGTCTTTTTGAGGAGAGGAAGGAATGAACATTGGTCTTGAAGAGACCCATGTTGTAGGAAGGAGGAAACACAGAGGCCGGCAAATCATTCCACAGCCGAGCTGTTGAACACAAGAACGAGTCGAAGAAACGACCCGTTCTCATGTGGCAAATGTCAACCGTGTACAAATGTTGGGCACGCGTTTGGCGTGTTTCCCGACTATGCACCGGTGCCGAAGGGATCAATGATGCTAGTTCCTCGGAGCATCTTCCATTGTAATACCGGTAGAACAAGGATAGCATTCCCACCCGACGCTTGTGCTCTAAAGATTGCAATCCGTCTGTTAAGATGGGAGAATCTATCAACGGACCGCCCGTTTCTGCACAGAGTCGAGGGTATTTTTCAGGTATTTTGGAGCTCCAGACCAGAGGCGGCTGCCAAATTCAACCGTGGGGCGCACTTGTGATTTGTACAGGGTTAGCAGTTGTGTACTATTAAAGTATCTGCGGGCCCTGTACAGTACGCCCAGTTTCTGTGAGGCTAACTTTACTCTGGCTTCGATGGAGCCCCCATACCTGAGCTGGTCACTTAGGGTTTTTTTTATTATTTTTTTTTTATTTAATTATTTTCATATTACATTTGGTTATAAAATGACGTATTGCCCATCTCACTAGGTGTGAAACGCCTGTGTTGAGATGGCAATTTACAGGGTGGTTATCTAAGATTTTGTAGTAATATTATGAAAATGGCAGGTTAATATTTTTTTTTCTTTAAATATACAATTCAAGTATGTTACATATATATATATATATATATATATATATATATATATATACATAACACCGTCTATTTGGCGACCAGCATGGGCAAATATGCATCTAAAGTGGCGACCACCGACATTTGGCGACCGATATACGGTCGCCACTTTATTTTTCGAAATTTTTACACAGTTCATAGTACATGTCGTCACAAGCATTTTGGCAAAAATTGTCCTGGTAGCCAAATTGGGCGTGAAGTGGATGATTTCGAATATTAAAGTTCCGCCATCTGTCGCTACGCAGCTAGGCGCTAGGTGATATACACGGCCATGTATACTACCATTCATCCTACCGACATTTAGGCGACCGGTGTGACATAACATGCCGCCTTTCATTCCTAGCATTTACCCGCCACCGAGGCGTTGGCAAATGTGTTGGGAAACAACGTTGCCGGTTAATTCCAACTCCCGTACAAGAGTTGAGGTGCACGTGGCGGTGGCGTGTTTTGCGACGTTGCCGCCGCGCTTATTTAGCCTCGGTTGCCTCGAATGTTTTGCCTTTTAAAATTTTATCGTGATCAATCGTATTATCGTATACCGAGCATTAACGTACATGTGATTTGGAGTGTAGGTATTTGGCGACCGACCATTTTAGTGTCTTAATTACAATACATTATTGATTACGGTTGACTCAATGAAACGGAACAAAATAATTGCAAGAATAACAGAAATGCAATATCAAGATGATTCTTTGGAGTCATACCTACCTATGACATAGAATTCGGATAATCTGAGGTACTTGCCTTCAATTAATAATTCTTCTTTTCGGTCATTTATACGGTCAAATTTACTTCTTTAAAATTCCCGATTCTTATTTTACAGGAGTTCACTTACTCTGACGGTGATGGTGGGATACGACCCAAATCCCATGTGTGAAACAAAAGGCGAGCTCACCAATTAATTTTAATCGAAAAAATAAAAATATTGCATGGATGATTCATCTAATCAAAACGACCCATGTGATGAATTGTATTGATCAACAGTGAAAATTAGGAAATATCGTAGCTTCCCACTTTAATTTAAAAAGAAAATATCAATTACTTATAAAACGGACACGTCTACGACATCTATCGGATTAGAGTAAAGTGAATTCATATTTACGGTAGGGATCTATAATTAGACAAAGTGAGACGAGTATTGATAAAAAAATCACAGATGGTATCAACAAATAATCAGGGACAGGGACTCCCCAATATACTTTAGACCGTGATATATTGACAGCCAATTGAATTGCAGCAAAAGCGATTAAGAACCAATTCAGCCTATCAACGGGAAGAGGGCCGAGCCCATTTTTAGAACAAAGGAACGACCTTTGGACTTGGCAATTAGTAATGTGATTAATGAGTTTGACGTTCCCACCAAACCGAGAGGTGAATAAACTCCATGGGAAGAAATAATCTGTTCAGGGACAAAAGAACGATGACCCCAAGAAATGTTATGATTAACCGGTACGTTCCAGGGATCAGAAACCCTAGTTCCCGAACGCATTAAAGCATATCAGGTGCGGAAAAAAGGATACACGTAAACAACGTTTGAAAATTTTAAGTGAAAAATTGCATAGCAAGTGACGAAAACGTGTTGTAAGGTGTTAGGGAGATTTCATCTATAATACGATTGTTTGTGACGACCGGAGATGATCGATTCGAGGGAAAACGTGCTAAAGGAAATGGAAATGTTGAAAAAACAATGGAAAATTATTGTTATCAATTCTAGACGGAGCTAGGATATTACGATGAAAAATTTAGGGAGGAAACGTCAAAAAAAAATGAGAGTTTAAAGAATAGGCGAGGGTATATTTCAGATGTCTAGAGCAGTAACAAGTGTTAGAGAAGAAATAGAGTGCAGTACGGAGGGGAGTGGAAAATGCTGAAAACATTGCGATAGAAAAACTCAGGAAAAGGAGTCATTTTACGTAATTAAAATGGAGTTTATAGAGTAACATAGTACGCGATTGCAGAAAAAAAATGAGGCATTACAATGGTTGTCGATTTCAGATGTATTTTGTTGTGATAAACAAGGAATATTCGAACATGAAAATTGTTTAGATAAGGACGATTAACCGTTAAAAAGGTAATAAAAATTATCATGGGTCTTATGAAATATTTACATTAAAGAATTCTCGTAAAAGTTAACGACACTGAAATAAAAAAGGATTTATTGCCAGGTGGGTACAGGAACTAATGTATACAACTGTCAAGGCATATGGTTTATGGGATTTTGCGTAAGAACGGGACAAAATTTGGGAGGCGATCTCTATGAAGCAATAAAAATGACAGGAATTTAAGGGCCGAAGTGGGGGTATCTCCTATAAAGATGTTAAAAATGATATATTTATTAATAACAAATAGAAAATGAAATTTTCCAAGAGGCAGCAAACATCAAAAAACGATATGGTTATATCAGGGAAGTACGGGGAAGTGAGGGGAAAGGAGATACGACAGAGAAAAACAAAGGAAATCTTAGATTAACAGTGAATAAAATAAATACGGCTTGAAATATAAAAACCTATAGAGATATGAACAATAACGTAAGGATAAATAAGGAAATTCATGGAAAGAGTGTCGTGAATAAAAGAAAATTCGAGAAAAAAATGGAAAATTCAAATATACGACGTAAATAGAGAAAATTCGGTTTTAAATGGAAAGGTTCATATAGAATACAGAAAAACTCGAGGAAAAATAATAAAATAAAAATGAACAATTTGCGAGAAAGACTTCGACATGAAGATATCTCTGATAGGCGAATTTGGGGACAGATTTGGAACATATGGTAGATGCCGTACGCACGGACATGTTACGGAATAGATGAAAATAGAACTTTAAAATTATTAAATTCAAGCTAATTTTGTATGAACACCAGGACAAAGGAAGTTGGGCCATTAAACATGGATCTTACTAAATCCGGATCTTGTAAGTATGGGAGTACGAGACAGAATTTAATGTATCCAACACGGAAGGTACTAAGAGACCGCATTCGACAATAATGGAGAGGTTTCAAGAAATTACGAGTTGATAGTAATTAGATTGGTTTATTATAGGAGATTCAGATACGATCTTTTGGACCTGAGAGGGGTATAAAAGTCTAGACAAATGCCAGTTGAGGACAGTCTACGGTCGTGGTCGAAAAGTTTGTAACTTCGCGGAACGTGACGAAACGGTGGGTGACTTAAAGTTAAAAAATTCTAAGTGATAATTATTTTGATACTTAGAAAAATTTCACATTCTATTCAGTGATCTACAGGAAAAAATACTTTGCAGTTAGAGTCAGTGAAAAATAAAAATTAAAGCCAACGCATTAATTACTTGTGAAAAATAAAAGTGCTCGTGATAAATACAATTTGTTTTAGTGGAAAATTCGGATTTTATAATCACTTAATATCGTATTTTTAAACTTAGAAATTTCGCGTTTAATATTAGTGCAATAAATAACTGAAGTGATGTGATAATTTAGCGTGATGAAGTTATAATTAAATACGTGTGTTCAATCTAAGTGAAAGTGTTCTAACAAATAATAAATATTTAAATTAATTATCTTAAATAATAATAATAAAACAAAATAATATTTTATTAATACATAAAAATTTCGGAGGGATAAAAATTTAATTTAACAACAATTTACCATCTCTAAATTAATCGTGAAGTAACTATCATTTAAAGTGTTATCTAACCAACGAGTTTTGAGATAAAATACAGTTTAGAACGATAGAGTTCATACATCATTTTAATTAATTAGATTAAATGAAAAAAAAAAAAAAATTGAAGTCAAAAAGATTTAATTAAATTTAGGAAAATAAAAAATTAATTTAGGAAAATCGCAGCAAGGTTACCGTGTATTTCCCGGTCGGAAAAAACCTTGGTAGGGGTAAGTCTTTTCCGTTATAAAATTTTACAGATTCCAAGGAGAAAGCGGAATGCAGTAAACATTGGTATTTGGATTAATTATTTGACCAAGATATTACTCTCTTAATATGTGATATGTAACTATATTAAAATATTATAAATATAATAAGTATATTTTATATATTTATATATGTATGTATATAAACATATATATTTGTAATTTTATTGTTCCCAAGAAAATTTTTAATCAAAAAGAAAACACTTATATAAAAAGAGGAAGAGGGTATCGATTCCTACCTCTGAATTCATCAATAACTATTGAAAGTAGTTATGTGTGATAAATTTACAAATCAATATTTTATATTTAATCTTATGTATGTATTAATATAATTTCAGAAAATCCAGAGCATTTGAAATAAGTTATGATATTAGAAATTATTTCAATCATAAAATTTATGTATACAGGGTGTAACAGGACGTACCCGAGGGATTTTAACCAGCGGTTCCTGAGCATATTTGGAGTAAAAAATGTAGATTTCATTTTGCTCTCCGGTGATATTTTTTTTCTATTAAAAACAAAAATTATGTTTTTAAATCACGCGTCGCCAATGGCATGATCATTGGTCTACTCGGGAGACAACGTCGCAATTTCACACGTGCACACAGTGGAAGGGAGGCGACAACGACCAGCGCGCTTCAAGGCAGGACCATATTATATGCTCCAATACCAAACAAGTAATATTTAATATTGCGTAAATAATTATTATGCTTATTTTACTCAGATATTATTGCTAGCTTTAAGTAAAGACTTTAAGTACCGAAAATTCCTGATGGAATTCTAATTTAAATAATTTGTGGTTAGAAGACGGGTGGGTTTCTTCATTTACCGAGAATGCTAAATGGAATGCTAATTGTAAAAGTAAACGATCGAAATTTAAAAATGTCTATGCATTTGACCGTTTACTTTTACAATTAGCATTGCATTTAGCATTCTCGGTAAATGAAGAAACCCACCATTAAATAACTTTTAAACAAAAAAAAATGTAGTTCTACGAATTAAACACAAAAACAGTAATTAAATAACTTATTTGTTGACAATAATTGAGAATAATTTCCAATGGTCCTTTTATCATAAATATTAAGAAATAAGATAAGATAAATATTTAACCACCTTTAAAAACACAATCTCCCTTGCACTTGCTTAATTAGGTATCCAGAATCACCAAAACGAAACGCGCATTATAATCGCGAAATTATTGTCAATAAAATCAATGCTCATATAAAACGAACTTGTCAACAGCTGCAAATGCGTAACCGTGACCTTGACCCACAGAATTTAAAATAATATGAAATACATACATGTATAGGTAGAATACGATGTTATTTTAAAATTAGAATGCTGCCAGGTGCTGAAGTATTTGAATAAGAAAAATATTTAATTTTATAAATGAATTTAAAAATAAATCAATTACATATTGGAACAATTTTAAAACCGTGTGAAATATTTTGTTCAAAAGATTTATTAAACATCACGCGGTAGGTAGAGAGGATGAACTGCCAAACAACTCGGTCTTAGCATACTCCTCGCAATTCCACGTAGTAGGTAATTGTGTATTCTTGGAAGTACCTAGTCATGATTCAAATTCCAATTCAAATTCCCCATTTATTTTTACCTAACTACACAATGTAGGTACTAATATTTTTCAGTTATGTAGGTACTCAGAATAAGGGTTACAATCAATAAACTATTGGTTTTACCGATCTATTAATACGTATTATGAAGAACAGGATACCTAACACAATTCTTAGAAAGTTCTCGACTTATAATGTGGCCTAACCAGTGTTTTGAAACAATAAACTATTGGTTTTACCAACCCATCAATAAGTATGTTGACAAAGTTCTTAGAAAATAAGTTGATCTAGCAATGTTTTGAATGTAATAGCATACATTTGGATTACAAGGAACTATCCAGAATAAGGATTGCAATAATAACCTGTTTTACCGATACAAATAATATTATCATTTTACAGAAGGGAACGTACCCATACTACGTGACCATTTTTTTTTGCAATTTTTAACCCCCCCCCCCCCCCCTCCCCCTCCCGGTGACCAAAATCCTAAGCAAATCGCCGCTCATTTGTACCAAGCGTGACATTTTGAAGACCCCCCCCCCCCCCGAAGAGGTTACGTAGTATGAGTACGTTCCCTAAGGTAATGGTGCCGATTTAAAGAAAAAAAAAATCAAGTCAATAAGTTGACTGTATTCAGCCTTACCAATAAAATACAAACTAACCACAAACAGTCCGATTATGAAGGATTGGAATGTTTCATAATTTTGACACAAAATGTGAGTTCTTATAGAAGTTTCAAATAAATTAATCGTGGTGGTTCGATCATAAGCTTTGAAAACATTTTAGTATCTACTGTTTAAGTGTAATGTTGACTGAACTTACAATACTTAAAAATACTATTTGCGAAAGTTATAATTAAATAATACCTCTAAAAATAATTTAAAAACCCACCCGGCAATGTTTTGTTCGCGTTTGTGTCTGTCATCTGTCACAGATACGAACATAATATTATGAATGACATGTAAGAATAAAAATGCTGACATTTGGTTATAATATTTTTTTTATTATTATTATAAAAGTTGCTCGAAGTGGCCGCCATCGGCTTCAATGCATGCATGCAATCTTAACACATTATGGATGCTTAAATTAGCAGGATTCGCCTTCAGTTCGTCTGCTGCCTCCATGATCAGTTGGATCAATTGCTCTCTCGTCGCTATCGGCTTCGAATCACCTTTTCCTTCAGAGTTCCCCAGAGGTAGTAATCCAACGGTGTTAGGTCGGGTGATCTCGGTGGCCATGCAATGTTAGGACTACCTCGGCCTATCCACCGTCCAGGAAACTCTACATTCAGGTAGTTCCGCACGGCAACGGAATAATGGGGTGGAGCTCCATCGTGCTGGAACCACATCCTTCGCAGTGCTTGTAAGTTTACTTCGTCCAGAATGTCGCCCAGCTGCCCTTGCAGGAACTCCAGATACATCGGTCCATTTAACCTGGGAGGCAACTCGATCGGACCAATTATTTTGTTACCCAAAATACCCGCCCACATATTTACTGAGAATCTCTCTTGGCTCGACGATTCCCGGACAAGCTTAGGATTTTCTTCGGCCCAATGATGCAGGTTGTGGATATTTAATATTCCTGTTTTCGTAAATTGGGCTTCGTCTGTGAATAGAATATTTTTCATGAAATCTCCATTTCTCAACACATTTCGTAGCATCCGTCTACAGTAAATTAGTCTTGAGAAATGGTCGTTCTCCAGTAGACCTTGGCAGCGCCTGTAGTGGAAAGGTTTCAGGCGATGTTTTTTTAGGATTCTCCATACCGTCGTGTGTGTTATGTCTCCAACGATCATGGCGACGCGACGCACGGAAAGCGTCGGGTCTTCTGTCATCATGTTGAGGATCCTCTCTTCAACACGAACTGGAACATCATTATTTCCTCCGCCCTGAACCCGTACGATTCCATGGTCGCGCAGGCGTTGATACATCTGCAAACAAAAATACAATTGCTAACATTATTCTGTTATAAAATATCAGTAAAAATGAATGACGGGTGCGTTTTATATCAGTTTATTTCTGAGAACATAGAAATATTTGATTAACATAGAAAACGTTCCGTAAGTACGAATTAATTTATTTTGTGAGTGAAACTATTTAAAACAAGCTTTCTTGGAACCGATTTTGATTAGCAACTATTTACGTTGGGGGACAAGCACAAAATATGATTATTTAGTTCTTAATTTGGGTTATAAATAAGTGTTAATAACAATTTCAAAATGACGCGACGGCTTGATATTTTTTTCACAAGAATTTCGAACTTTAATTGTAATGAAAATGGAACTTTAAAGCATCTTTTACCAATTAACCTACGTAAATTATTCTTGTTTCTGTTGTATTATTATTCATTTTTTACATCAACTCCACACATTTTCGGGGATGCTGTGAGGAGGATATTAAGTTAAATGAAGTGTTATTTAAATAATTTGAGCTTAAAGAATTAGCCAAGTTGGGAAACATTACCCTATTTTTTTTACTTGGCACGTTTGATAGGTATTATCTTGGATTTCCGAGAGTGAAACATAAAATTTTGGAAAGTTTTGTAAATAAACATACGTAGTGATAACCTTTTTCCGTAACATTACAAGACACAATTAGGCGGATTTTTGGGAGCCTTTACAATGAGATGGCGGCATTAAATGTGTGTCTAGCTCTACGATAATAAATAGGTAGTTAGGTACAAACCTGTACGAAAGTTGTATGGTGTGGTAGACGTCGTTCTGGATATATTCTGCGATACTCTCTTACAGCTTCCACTGAATTTCCTCGGCAAATTCCATAAACAAACACTATATCTGCTTCATGGGCAGGTGGATAATTTTGAGGCATCTTTTAGAATAAACACTAATAATAACAGTAAAACAAAAACAAATTTCAAAGCAACTACGCACGACCCCGTTCACCGTCAAACTCCAAACACAACTGACCGAGCGGTATTCGGAAAGGGGTAGCTTCGCCGCGGTATGGGAGTGAGGGAGCGTGCTGCCGATAACTGTAGGGTTGGCTAGCGGATAGGGGGAGGGGTTATCGCGAGGTTGCCATATCCTTTACTCGAAATATGAGATCAGTGAAGGTGTGTAGAAAAAACAAAAAAAAATGTTTTTAATTGAAAAAAAATGTCACCGTACAGCAAAATGATATACAAATTTTTTTCTCCAAATAAGCTCAGGAATCGCTGGTTAAAATCCCTCGGGTACGTCCTGTTACACTATTTAAAAATACTGTATGCGAAAGTTATGTTAAATATTATCTCCAAAAAAATATCTATTTAAAAAACCACCTGGCAATATGTTTATTCGCGTTACGAGGAGGCGCGCAGTAGAGAGTGAAAGAGTACGCTGCCAACAACGGGGTTCGGGTTGGCTAGCGGATATGGGGGAGGGGTTTGCGCGGAGTTGCCGTATCCTTTACTCGAAATATGAGATCAGTGACGGCGTGTGGAAAAAAACCAAAAAAATGATTTTATTTGAAATAAAAATTTCACCGGAGACGAAAATTTCATTTACATTTTTTACTCCAAATATGCTCAGGAATCACTGGTTAAAATCCCTCGGGTACGTCCTGTTACACCCTGTATACATATCAATATTATAAATTATTTATTGA
The DNA here is from genome assembly GCA_929108145.2 of Limnephilus rhombicus. Classification (NCBI taxonomy): domain Eukaryota; kingdom Metazoa; phylum Arthropoda; class Insecta; order Trichoptera; family Limnephilidae; genus Limnephilus; species Limnephilus rhombicus. The sequence goes on from OV815275.1 coordinate 417,285, forward strand.
GACAAAGTATATATAAATGAATAAATATGTATACGTAATCGGGTATCAGACTAGACAATTGCGCTAAGTGCATCATTATCAAACAAAAAAAATTTTTAGAGTCATCTCACACGTCTCCGGAATGTCTAAAGTAAACATACCTCATACGCTTGAATCTAGGTCACGAGGCCGTAGAGAATGTTTACAAAGCTCAAATTGTTTACAAAATAATTCGGTCACTGGGACACTAGTTCGAATACAGTAAAAAGAAAAAAAAAATGACCTTGATTAGTGGATATCGTACTTAGGTACTAACTTCTAGGGACGGGATAAAATTATTATATTGCGCAATTATTAGGAACAAAAGAAAAAAAAAAATTAAACACCATCTTTAATTTGAACGTAAGGAGGTATCTACAGACCTAAGCAATCGAAAATTAACAGATTTATTATAGCAGTTCGAAAGGGTGTATTGAAGATTTACATGAAACAGTTGATAAATCACGGGATAGTAAAAAGGGGTGTATTGAAGATTTACATGAAACATTTGATAAATCACGGGATAGTTCAAAAAAGGGTGTATTGAAGATTTACATGAAACATTTGATAAATCACGGGATAGTTCAAAAAGGTGTATTGAAGGCTTAGATGAAACATTTGATAAATCACGGGATAGCTTAATAAGGGGTAATGAAGGCTTAGATGAAGCAGTTGAAAAATCACGGGATAGCTTAATAAGGGGTAATGAAGGCTTAGATGAAGCAGTTGAAAAATCACGGGATAGCTTAATAAGGGGTAATGAGGATTTACATGATTCAATTGAGAATCACGGGATAGCAAGAGTTTATCAAAAGTTGAACATTGGAGGGGAGGGAAAGAAAAAAAAAAAAATACAGTTCAACCAATAGAAGGCAGTGGTCGCTTCTATAACAAAATCAAACCATAGAGATGGCGGATCTCTCAAACAAAACCGTCAACAAAACCAAACAAAAGCTTGGAGTTATGGCGAATCTCCAGAACACATCGCCAGATAAGATCTTAATGTACTAATATTTATTTATATTTCACACTATTCTTACGTATATATTCGGTATCAATCTGAAAATTTCGCAGAATTTGATGGGCGAGATCCGAGCTCGGGATGCGTTGCAAGTAGTTTCGTATTGCGAGTTATAAACCTTCCCAAAACGTATGTTTACATATATATCTTTTTATGTACCGTTCATTGAATGAAACGAACTCACTTACAATTAGTGCTTTAGGCCTGTCGGGTCACTCTCGTCTCATTTCTTGAACGTGGAGGGAGGATTCACGACCCGTAACTCCACACAAACCCGTGAGTATATGATTGCATATAGGACGAAACCGGTTCGCCCTAAGTAAATAGTAAACTTTGGAGGAGTAGGAATTTGGAGGTATCTGGGCTTGGAGGAAGACCTGAAGGCAGTGCATGATGGCGAAAGGAAGGTTCATTGGGACGCGATAACTTAGGTATCAATCAATTGAACCGTGCCAAAAGACTGTGCGAATTTTGGGTTGACTTCTGATCACCCTGCTTACTTGATGGAGGCAGGAGCCAAATTTTGCCAGAAAAAGGGTTATTCTGAGTTCGTCAAATATGCAATTAACTAATTACATTAACCTACTAAATCCATCTTTATATGTACCTTATAGCAGCTGAATCTAAACGGAGGGGCGCCCAGCAGATACGAGATACAATCATAATCAAATTTACTAACATTTAACCATTTGAGTTATATTTAATTATCGGTTCAATTAGTCATGTGTAGTTTCGATTAGTATTGCTTATTCATGAATTCATTAGGATGTAGGGAATCATAATAAACGTCAAAGGGAAGTTAGTTCATTTAGAGAAATTACTTAAGGTTAAATTTGCAAGAGAGAGACCAATACAGTTTGAAATTCAACACTCTGTTTAGAATCAAGAGGGTTACCACAAAATTTAAAGTAATTAAAGTCCTATATCATAAATCAAAAAAATTACACAACGTTTGATGGAGTTTAATTACAACCTAAATACGAAAATATTTACGTTCAAAGTCGTAAATAACGTATTTATTAGTTAAGTACATATATCGCTAAAGGTATGTAGTACAAGGGAGCTTTAAGTAGCTTTCTGTAGTTATCAGAGGAAATAAGGGTCCAAATTTATAAAGGCTTGTGTGACGTAGGGGAGGAATTTTCCATCCCTACCACACATATACAAAGCCTTAAGAATTTAAATATCGATCAGAGCCAAGAGAAAAGAAGAATATTACGACTGGTGCCAAGTGCCCAGAAGTAAATAAAATACAGACAAATATAAGAGAGTAGAAAAGAGATACATCACAACTGCACAGCCGTGACAGGAGATCAGAGTTTTACAAGTTGTTTTAGAAAACAAAAAAAAAAACTTTTATTGGTCAATCTATTGCAAAAAAAAAAAAAAAAAATAATAATAATAATAAGTAGGACGTTATGTTAAATGAAGTGATAATAAAAATAAAATAAAAATCAGAACAGTGCGCCGTTAAATAAACACGGAAAAAATATATAAATAAATAAATAAACAATACATTTAAATATTAAAAAAAAGTGTTAACGAATAAACTCTACATGTTTTAAAATAATTTATAAAAGTGTCGATATAAAGTTAAATCAAGTGACCATGAATTTGTTGATTGCTTATGAGATTATAAATATCATAACAAAGAATGTAGGTCAGATACAAGCGTAAACAGTTTATTCAAGGCGGGCCATAAATTGACAGAATAATGGTATTGACATTCCTGAATCCAGAATGTTAATGACCGTAATGTAAACAATCTGATACGAGATACCGCGGTGTTTGTAAGCATCGAAAGATTGATAACCTAAGCATCGAAAGTGATAACAAAGCATCGAAAAATTTTGAAGTAGGCGACATCGGGGGTAACGCGCATCGCTTTAAGAGATTGTAGAATAAACAAACTCGAAAATGATATCAACACTCGGTTACGGAAAAAATAAACAGACTTTACAGATAAAAACGGGGGAACTTACCTGCATAAAGTGACCCTTTGTTTATAGTTAATGTTGTGGGTTTGTATGTGAGGATTATCACATAAAAAGTCATAACATAAAAGATAAGGAACATAAAATAAAAATAACATAAAATATTTGATTGGGGATAGTGTCGAGTTGAGAACTTTAATATCACAGGCGAATGTTTTATAGGTATATACCTATTTAAGGGAACATTTGATCATTCGGACCAAAAAAGGAGGGGATTTGACGAAATAACATCAAGATAGGTATTGCGAACTCTAAATAGATTTTGCGAAAATATCGTAGGTATTGCGGAACTTGAAGGAATGGTTGGCATTCTAAACAATGAGTAATTATTGGTTGAACGAAAATCACGGGATATTCATTAACATTGGAGTAACAATATTCATTCCGTTTTTTTTTGCAATTACCTACATTTATTTGAAATGAAGAGTGATGGTAGAGTTGATCTAATTTGGGTTACAATCATCATGCAAACAAATATAAATAATTGAAAATATTGTGTTTTATAGGGGGACAGGTTCCAAAAAAAAAATAAATAAAATAAAATAAAAATAAAAATAAAATAAATTATAAATATATATAGGTATATTTATAATAAATAGTTGGTATTGAGTTAAATTCATTAAAAATTTTAAACAAAAAATGGCGGAAAAAAGGAAAGTGGATGCGACGGAATTAGAAGCTAAAGAAATACCGTTGGGAGATGAATTACGGGAGATATTTAGACGTTCAAAGAGGTCTAAGTTACGAGTCGAGGATATGATAGAAGTCGTTCAGCCAGAGGGGGAGACCGACACAAAATCGGAGGAACAGGGCGAAAATAAGCGAGAGTGTGAAGAGAGACTCACACATGGTATGTTACAGGAAAAACCCGAGGAAAAGGAACAAGAAAAGTTAACGAAGTAAAAGGAAAAATAAAAAAATAAAATAAAAAAATATAGAAAAACGAGAAAATTGAAAAAAAAAAAAAAAAAAAATAAGTAAATAAATAGAATAAGGAAGGCAACATAATTTACATAAGGTAATTTAGGAAACTAAAATAGAGATTATAAGGTTGTCGCTTAATAAGATAAAATATAAACATTAACCGGGCGACACTCGGAAAATAAAGAAAATGGTTGGGAAACGTGGAACAAGTAGGCGAGCCCAGGCTTTAGTGACAGCAATCGGGGAAAATGTCACAACCGAGACTTCAACAATAAACATAGGAGATATAACTACAATAATTCAGGCAGCTTTGGCACCGCTCGTCAATAAGATGCAAGAACTCGAGAAACAATTGGAAATCCCAGCAACAGTGGCGGTGATAGGAGAGGATAGTGCGCCGAAAAGCGTTCTCCAAGTAGTGGAAATGTTACCACAGCAGGAACGACCATCATTCTCCGGTGGAAATCAAAATCCCATTAGTTTCCTGGAAGATTTAAAAGAATACACTAGAAAAGTGAAACGAACGGATCCTTTAGTCGTCGTACGGGAAAATTTGAAAGGGGAAGCTAAATCGTGGGCAAAATTGTACAATAAACGATGGGAGACTATGTTAGATTTCGAACGAGATTTTTTAGCTACCTATTGGGGAGACATAAAGAAAAATGAAGTTCGCCGTCGTCTTGCAGAAGGGGTATATGATGCCAAGAAAAACATATCCATGCTTACTCATTTCGCAAACTATTGGGAGCTAGCGAAGGCTTTAAAGATTACTGACACACCGTTGGGCATAGTTGACGAAATTATGAGACATTATCCGAAGGAAATTCAATCGCTATGGTTTTCGGGGCAATCAGGAGATGAGATTGTCGCCGCTGAGTTTCTACGAAAACTAGATACAATGGTATGTACACCAGAAGAACGGAACATGAAGAAGAGGAGTGGGGAGGAATCCAGCAAGAAGGACAAATACCGTGACCGTTACCGCGCCATAAAAAGGAGGATACACGCAATTGAAAGTGTGGGCGAAAACGCTAGTTGCAGCAAGTGCACCGAAGTTAACAGTTCACCAAAAGAAAATTCTACAATAACTACAGCCGGGAAGGAGCTAATGGTCGCAGCCAACTCGGGAGATAAAAGGAGATTATAGCGCTTTACATTTAGCTAGATATTACACAAGTAATAAGAAACAAAAATCAGGTTTACAGTTAGTGGAAATCAACGGATAGAGTGCGAAGTTTACAAATATTTGTAAATGTTAATAAATAAATAAACGATTGAGAAATACAAATAAAAATATGTTAGGGTACATTATAATTGGGGAGGGGGAAGAAAGAAAATTACTAAAATATTAGATTATCAGTGTTCAGGATCTGTACTTCCGCTCTCCTGACAGAGCAATCCGGCGTGGTAACACCAGATTCCAAAGGGAAGTGTGGCTGGAGTAACTCTTCAATAACAACTCCAGCTCTTGAATAATTGGTCTTTATTCACACAATAAAAAGACCCGTAGGGTAGCTCATGTAGGGTGAGCTCAATGATGCTATCTCTCTCCGCGGTTTTATAACCCACATGAAGTGAAAACCTGGCAGCAGACGTTTTGCCAAAAACGACCCGCCCAAGACGGATGGTAACAAGAGAAGAAGGAATTAAAATCCGTGGCAATACGAACTCGCCCTGGCAATTGCCAACACAAAAGAATGTTGCCACAACCATTAGGGTGACAATCACAAATATTAATATTTCAGTACCTGAAATCTTAACATATTCCCGCCCAAAAACGAGTATTAAGGAATAGTTGTTTTTCATACAATAATATAAGAAGAGATTGCAACATTGGTACCCAGAATTTACCCAACGAGTTCACATACAAAAATAAACAATATTCAATATATGGATATCAAAATAATAACAAAAAAACTTATAACTAAGTATATAACCCTATGTCAGACTTGACATTAAAAAATAAAGTTTAATAACGTAGAACCTTCTGGTGCGCTGCACCCACTTATGAGAAAATAGTTTAACACTTGGCACTGATGAGCCTGACGGCACTTTGATTTACACATCACATCACTTTTAGTGTTGTAATTGGTTCTTAATCCAGGTTGGAGGAAGGATCCTCCATGGGAAGTAGACAGAGCTGTGTCACGGCTCTTTTGGTGACACCTCTGGCCGTCCTCAAGGAGACGACGCGGACGCGTCCGTCTTGGCCAGGGTGGATCTCCGTCACTCGCGCCATCCTCCAGTACTGCGGAGGTAGTTGGTTGTCTTTGATGATGACCATGTCACCAGGCTGTAAACTGCGTTGACGTCCTTCTTGCCATTTGACTCGGTTCTGCAATTCTGCTAGGTATTCCCGGCTCCATCTGTGCCAAAAAGATTGAACAACGGTAGACATCTTTTGGTAAATATTAAGCCTGTTTGTAGGCAGATGGTGGATATCAAGCTCAGGCAATGCTAACAGGTTGTCGCCAATAAGGAAGTGTGACGGAGTGAGTGCGTTTAAGTCATTTGGATCTGATGTTAATGGAGTCAGAGGACGGGAATTTAAACAAGCCTCAATCTGTATTAGTATGGTATTCATGCCTTCGTATGTCAAAAACAGTTGACCGCATTGCTTTTTTTTAAATGTAACTTTGTCATTTTAACTGCACTTTCCCAAAGTCCCCCGTGATGCGGTGAGCGGGGAGGCAAGAAACTCCAGCTAATATTCTGCTGGGCCAAAAAATTATGGATTTCTTTATCAGATGCCTTCAAAAAATCAAATAGTTCAGTAAGTTCCCTAAAACTACCTGTAAAGTTAGTTCCATTATCAGTAAAGAGTCGTGAGGGTTTACCCCTCCTAGCTATAAATCTTTTCAATCCATTCATAAATGCCATTGAAGTTAAATTAGTCACTAATTCTAGGTGAATTGCCTTCGTTGAAAAACAAATAAATAAACATATGTAAGATTTTACACTCTTAGCATTTCTGGTTAAACCAGACTTAATTAACATTGAACCTGCAAAATCTATGCCGGTTACATAAAATGATCTTTGGATTCGGAATCGGTCAGCAGGAAGGTCACCCATGAGCTGGCGACACTCGCGCGGACGGACTCGGAAACATACAATACATTTATGCAGTGCTCGCTTCACTGCGTTTTTACCATATATTGGCCAAAAACGTAAACGCAGTAATGCGAGCAGAGCATTACATCCTAAATGTAAATTCTCATAATGCAGATGGGTTATTATTAAGTCAGTCAACTTATGATTTTGTGGTAACAAAATTGGATGTCTTTGAGAGAGCGAGGTAATATCGGATTGTGATAGTCGACCTCCAACACTCAACAACCCATCCTGCATAAAAGGATTTAGTGCCTTTACCTTGCTTCGCCTAGATACAAATCTTCCATTACTCACAGACGCTGGTAACGATAAATTTTTTAGTGGGGCTACACGAGATTTAGCGCATATTAACTGTGATTGGTGAATGCCGTGTTCATCGGTAGATCTTAAATACAGACAAGCGCCATATGCTCCTTGAGATGCATCGCAAAAACCGTGTAAGCTAAAAGATTTTTTATTAAAGCAGAAAATTTTCCTCGGTACCCGAATATGATTTGCTTTACTGAGACTCAGCGTGTAAGTCTGCCAGGCCAATAAAAGGTCATTGGGTAGCTTGTCATCCCAGGATATTTTTAGCTTCCACAATCTTTGCATAATTATCTTACCGACAATGATTACTGGGCCTACCAGTCCTAAAGGGTCAAACACTTTTGACATTAATGATAAAACTTGACGTTTTGTTACTTCTAACTTTGCGTCTATGCTTTCTACCTGATAGGTAAACTCATCAAGTTTGGTGTCCCATATTAATCCGAGAATCTTAGCTTCATTGGATTCATTTGGCAATAATTCTAAATTATCTTTAGAATCATTAATCGAGGGCGCATTAGACCTCCATTTTCTAATCTCCATGCCTGCTGTAGCAAGCGCATTAATGATTTGTGATTTAAGCAAGTGACAAGTATCAATGGAGTCACTACCAGAAAGAAAATCATCTACATAAAAATTTTCCTTAAGGGATTTACTAGCTAATGGATGAGTAAATGAAACGTCATTACCTAGCCGATGCAGACAACGTATTGCTAAATAAGGCGAAGGAGCCAAACCATATGTCACCGTGTTTAGCGTATAGTGTTTCGAACAATCCTCCGCATCCTTTCTCCATAATATACGTTGGTAATTTCTGTGTTCCGGGTTGATATTAATTTGGCGGTACATCTTTGCAATATCTGCGGTGACTGCATATTGATGTTTTCTGAAAAATACCAAGTGACAAAATATATCATTTTGAATGGTGGGCCCAATCATTAGAGCGCGATTCAAAGAAATCCCTCGAGCGGGTTTAGCCGACCCGTCAAAAACAACACGAATTTTAGTAGTTGTGCTTGATTCTTTAAATACAGCGTGATGTGGTAAATAATAAGTAGTTTCATCGCGTTTTGGAGGTTCACATTCAGTCATGTGACCTAATGCAAGATACTCATCAATAAATTCCGAGTATTGTTCCTTTAAACTAGGTTGTCTTAAGAATTTTCTTTCCATTGACACTAATCTACCTTTAGCAATACTAAATGAATCTCCTAATTGAGATAGGTTAGATTTAAATGGTAAGTTGACTACAAATCTACCATTTGCATCGCGTTTATGCGTGCCTTTGAAAATCTTTTCACATTCACTATCTTCCAGAGAGTGATGCTTACTATTTTCATATTCTTCAACCTTCCAAAACCTTTCTATTTGATTCTGCAAAGAATTTAATGAAATATGACAAACTTTAACTGGCCTCGAATTATGACGCCTCTGTACAGCTCCTGATATTATCCAGCCTAGCTCCGTTCGATGCAATGAAGGTTTATCCTTTCCTAACTGTATCTGATCCGTACGAACCACCTGCCAGAATATCTCTGCTCCGATCAGCATATCAATAGAAGCTGGCTGGTAAAACTGCGGATCAGCTAACTGGATACCGTCTGGAATGTTCAACATTTTTGGATTAATCAAGGTCTGCGGAAGATTGCAAGAAATCTCATCTAATACCAAACAAGATATTTCATCCCGGTATTGAGAACATAATGATTTAAATTTAATGTCAACTGTTTCCTTTACATGAATTAAATTATTATGCAAACCTGAAACAGGTATATTCAATTTTGTACAATGCAAATTTAATCTTTTACAAGTATCCTTTGTAATAAAATTAGACATTGAACCCGAATCCAAAAGTGCGCGTATTTTGTGTGTTCCACCATACGCGTCTTCTATTTTTACTATTACGGTAGATAGTAAAATTTCCCGCCCGTTCATGTCACTATGACATGTTAAATTTACTGGTGCCTCCGACTGACCCTTGCCAGCTGAAGTACCCGCTTTTTTTATCAGTATTGATATGTAACAGAGTGTGATGTTTTCGATCACAAACACTGCATTTTTCCTTCCACCTGCACACCTTTGAAGGGTGCCCCGGTTTTAGGCAATTATAACATAAATTGTTCTCTGATACGAGCTTTCTTCGTGCCGCTGGTTCTTTGTTAACAAATATTTTGCACGAATAAATGAAATGACTGTCATTACACAGCATACAATTAACGTTGCTCGACGCTAACGTAACTTTGTTTGTAGAATTCCTTTCCTTAAAATTAAAAAACCTTGGTTTTGTTGCAACTGGTTCCGATTTCTGTTGCATTCCACCAATGTCACCTTGGATAGTTTCCAGGATCTGAGACCTTTGTGAAATAAAATTGCTAAACTGCACGAATGTAGGATAAATTTTGTCGCACTCTATTGATTCCCAAAGGCTACGTGTGTGATTATCTAACTTTGAGGTTAGAATATGTATGATTAATGTATCCCAATGTTCTGTTGGTAGCTTTAAGTTGTGTAAAGCTCTCAAATGAATGTTTGCTTGATCAATTAAATTCCGTAATTCATGATGATTCTGTCGTTTTAACGGTGTAAAATTAAATAAGAAATTCAAATGTCTATTCGCTATAAGTCGGACATTTTCGTATCTCGAAATAAGCATTGTCCAAGCTGCACTATAATTATCCCCGGTTATTTCTAGAGAACTAATCAAATCAAGTGCCTCTCCGGACACATAACTAATAAGGTAATGAAATTTCTGAACATTATTTAATTTACTGTTATCATGAATTAAGGCAATGAACGAATTTTTAAAAGTCAACCATTTATGGTTGTCACCTGAAAACACTGGTATAGAGATTGGTGGTAAATTTACTGAGATATTTGGGACATTTTCAATCTTCTTAAATTTTGATAACATTTCCTGTCCTAATGCAATTATATTAAAATATGTACCTTCAAAATTATCCCTCGCGTCATTATCTTCTGATTTGTTCAATAAATCAATCTCCAGCTGAATTTTGGAGAATTCTATCAGAGAAGGCTTGATGGCGTCTAACCTCGATGACAATACGCCAGGTGTAATATCATTTTCGTTGCTTAAATAGGTTTCGAATCTCGTTAATGAACCTTTCAAAACCCCGCGCCGTTTAATCAACCTGTCGAGTTCCATTTTTTAACGAAATAACACTAACTTGATTTAAAAACTGAAAACACAATACGGCAGTTTGACGCGGTTTGACGTAAACAAAAATGATTAGTACTATAGATCATAGAGAACCCAATCACAATACTATGGCATACAAAGACGAAACTTGCAAACGCGTGGCTAGAAATGTAGGTAGGCAAAGCAAAGTTATTCGGCAGACTGAATACAACAATAAAAATTATTATCACCAATAAATTTATGCTATATTGAAAGCATCTGATTATGAACACCCGAATGTAATTCGATATAATCAATGCGAAATAATGTGGCATCTACACAGATTTTTAGCTTATTAAAATGGAATTTGAAAGGACAATGAAAGGAAGGCTACAACCTGATTTTCTGTGCATGCGAGCGTCGTGATGAGGCTCGCTTGATCAATCCAATGATGGTGATGAGGACGCCGACTGGACCACTCCCGATGATGATGAGGCCTGACTGGGCCACTCCAAATAATGATCTTCCGTCTCAAATGGATCAATCCAAATAATGATCACCCAGCTTGAATGAATCAATCCAAATAATGATCATCCGGCTCGAAGGACCAATGTTCAGGATCTGTACTTCCGCTCTCCTGACAGAGCAATCCGGCGTGGTAACACCAGATTCCAAAGGGAAGTGTGGCTGGAGTAACTCTTCAATAACAACTCCAGCTCTTGAATAATTGGTCTTTATTCACACAATAAAAAGACCCGTAGGGTAGCTCATGTAGGGTGAGCTCAATGATGCTATCTCTCTCCGCGGTTTTATAACCCACATGAAGTGAAAACCTGGCAGCAGACGTTTTGCCAAAAACGACCCGCCCAAGACGGATGGTAACAAGAGAAGAAGGAATTAAAATCCGTGGCAATACGAACTCGCCCTGGCAATTGCCAACACAAAAGAATGTTGCCACAACCATTAGGGTGACAATCACAAATATTAATATTTCAGTACCTGAAATCTTAACAATCAGATTGCTTGCGAGGGGCGGATCGTCGTCAAGTCTTTGAGGGTGAGTGGACAAGTTCTTAATAAGCGACAATCATATTCAATTATTGAAATAGAGTAAGGCAAATAAATTCGTTAATTTTGATTTTCTAGTTGAAAAAAAAAAAAAATTTTACTTTTTTTTTATGTGTTAGTGAGAAAAAAAAAAAAAAAAAAAAAATGTTAGATAAGTAAGAACACTCAAAAGGAGAGAATTAGAGATATTATATGGCACACAAAAGGGACATTTTGAATAAAAATAAACAATGCTTAGGGATTGTTTTTTGAAATATTGAAATAAGAAAGTTTATCTATAGATATAGGGTAGACATTAAGTATAGAGATAAAAAGGTAACATTTGAATTAAGGTATAAATATTTTAGATTTCGAAAAAAAAAAAGGAAAAAAGGAACGCTGAACCAATTTGAGGATAATAAAGAACATTTATAAAATTTTAAATATTAGAGTGGACAACACTTAGGCTAGAACAACTTTGGATGAATTAAGAAATTACAATTAGAAATTAAGAATTATAAAATAAAGTTTAAATAAATAAAGAAAAAAAAAATGCTGGAAAATTTATATGAAACATGTATACCACTGATTGTCGGATTGGGTGAGGTCGTGCGAAAACCCACATTTCACAAAAAAATTTTCATACTTACAAAACAAAAAAAAAAACAATTCATTGCACACCAAGAGACCACCCGCTTTTCAGTTGTTCGAAAGGCCGCGAGATTGTAAACAATCTTTACTTAAATCATTGTAAGGGAGGTCTTAGTCCAATTTGGTTGGGGACCACCAAAACACGCGAGTCGAGGGGCGTGTTCCAGCAAAAAGAAATTAATTTTGAATCTATCAAAATTAAAGAAAATTTCATAAAGTAAAATCTACGCGAAAAGAAAATAAAGAATACAATGAGATTCAAATTCAAGATTGTTAACAATCCGAACAGAATGAGGAGGGGGAGATAGGAAGTAATAGGATACGGAAAAGAGATAGGGGATAACAGAATGAGGAGGGGGAGATAGGAAGTAATAGGATACGGAAAAAAGATAGGGGATAACAAAATGAGGAGGGGGAGATAGGAAGTAATATGACACGGAGTAGAGATAGGGGATAACCAAATGAGGAGGGGAAGATAGCTAGTCTAAATTTGAACACAATTTCGGTGTCTAACGAAAAAAAAAAAATTAAAAAAAAAAAAAAAAAAAAAAAAAAAAAAAAAAAAAAAAAAAAAAAAAAAAAAGAATAGGACATTAAAATAAAATACAACGTTAGCCACAGCAAATTGAGTTCAGAGGAGGGAACTGTGATGAATTGTATTGATCAACAGTGAAAATTAGGAAATATCGTAGCTTCCCACTTTAATTTAAAAAGAAAATATCAATTACTTATAAAACGGACACGTCTACGACATCTATCGGATTAGAGTAAAGTGAATTCATATTTACGGTAGGGATCTATAATTAGACAAAGTGAGACGAGTATTGATAAAAAAATCACAGATGGTATCAACAAATAATCAGGGACAGGGACTCCCCAATATACTTTAGACCGTGATATATTGACAGCCAATTGAATTGCAGCAAAAGCGATTAAGAACCAATTCAGCCTATCAACGGGAAGAGGGCCGAGCCCATTTTTAGAACAAAGGAACGACCTTTGGACTTGGCAATTAGTAATGTGATTAATGAGTTTGACGTTCCCACCAAACCGAGAGGTGAATAAACTCCATGGGAAGAAATAATCTGTTCAGGGACAAAAGAACGATGACCCCAAGAAATGTTATGATTAACCGGTACGTTCCAGGGATCAGAAACCCTAGTTCCCGAACGCATTAAAGCATATCAGGTGCGGAAAAAAGGATACACGTAAACAACGTTTGAAAATTTTAAGTGAAAAATTGCATAGCAAGTGACGAAAACGTGTTGTAAGGTGTTAGGGAGATTTCATCTATAATACGATTGTTTGTGACGACCGGAGATGATCGATTCGAGGGAAAACGTGCTAAAGGAAATGGAAATGTTGAAAAAACAATGGAAAATTATTGTTATCAATTCTAGACGGAGCTAGGATATTACGATGAAAAATTTAGGGAGGAAACGTCAAAAAAAAATGAGAGTTTAAAGAATAGGCGAGGGTATATTTCAGATGTCTAGAGCAGTAACAAGTGTTAGAGAAGAAATAGAGTGCAGTACGGAGGGGAGTGGAAAATGCTGAAAACATTGCGATAGAAAAACTCAGGAAAAGGAGTCATTTTACGTAATTAAAATGGAGTTTATAGAGTAACATAGTACGCGATTGCAGAAAAAAAATGAGGCATTACAATGGTTGTCGATTTCAGATGTATTTTGTTGTGATAAACAAGGAATATTCGAACATGAAAATTGTTTAGATAAGGACGATTAACCGTTAAAAAGGTAATAAAAATTATCATGGGTCTTATGAAATATTTACATTAAAGAATTCTCGTAAAAGTTAACGACACTGAAATAAAAAAGGATTTATTGCCAGGTGGGTACAGGAACTAATGTATACAACTGTCAAGGCATATGGTTTATGGGATTTTGCGTAAGAACGGGACAAAATTTGGGAGGCGATCTCTATGAAGCAATAAAAATGACAGGAATTTAAGGGCCGAAGTGGGGGTATCTCCTATAAAGATGTTAAAAATGATATATTTATTAATAACAAATAGAAAATGAAATTTTCCAAGAGGCAGCAAACATCAAAAAACGATATGGTTATATCAGGGAAGTACGGGGAAGTGAGGGGAAAGGAGATACGACAGAGAAAAACAAAGGAAATCTTAGATTAACAGTGAATAAAATAAATACGGCTTGAAATATAAAAACCTATAGAGATATGAACAATAACGTAAGGATAAATAAGGAAATTCATGGAAAGAGTGTCGTGAATAAAAGAAAATTCGAGAAAAAAATGGAAAATTCAAATATACGACGTAAATAGAGAAAATTCGGTTTTAAATGGAAAGGTTCATATAGAATACAGAAAAAACTCGAGGAAAAATAATAAAATAAAAATGAACAATTTGCGAGAAAGACTTCGACATGAAGATATCTCTGATAGGCGAATTTGGGGACAGATTTGGAACATATGGTAGATGCCGTACGCACGGACATGTTACGGAATAGATGAAAATAGAACTTTAAAATTATTAAATTCAAGCTAATTTTGTATGAACACCAGGACAAAGGAAGTTGGGCCATTAAACATGGATCTTACTAAATCCGGATCTTGTAAGTATGGGAGTACGAGACAGAATTTAATGTATCCAACACGGAAGGTACTAAGAGACCGCATTCGACAATAATGGAGAGGTTTCAAGAAATTACGAGTTGATAGTAATTAGATTGGTTTATTATAGGAGATTCAGATACGATCTTTTGGACCTGAGAGGGGTATAAAAGTCTAGACAAATGCCAGTTGAGGACAGTCTACGGTCGTGGTCGAAAAGTTTGTAACTTCGCGGAACGTGACGAAACGGTGGGTGACTTAAAGTTAAAAAATTCTAAGTGATAATTATTTTGATACTTAGAAAAATTTCACATTCTATTCAGTGATCTACAGGAAAAAATACTTTGCAGTTAGAGTCAGTGAAAAATAAAAATTAAAGCCAACGCATTAATTACTTGTGAAAAATAAAAGTGCTCGTGATAAATACAATTTGTTTTAGTGGAAAATTCGGATTTTATAATCACTTAATATCGTATTTTTAAACTTAGAAATTTCGCGTTTAATATTAGTGCAATAAATAACTGAAGTGATGTGATAATTTAGCGTGATGAAGTTATAATTAAATACGTGTGTTCAATCTAAGTGAAAGTGTTCTAACAAATAATAAATATTTAAATTAATTATCTTAAATAATAATAATAAAACAAAATAATATTTTATTAATACATAAAAATTTCGGAGGGATAAAAATTTAATTTAACAACAATTTACCATCTCTAAATTAATCGTGAAGTAACTATCATTTAAAGTGTTATCTAACCAACGAGTTTTGAGATAAAATACAGTTTAGAACGATAGAGTTCATACATCATTTTAATTAATTAGATTAAATGAAAAAAAAAAAAAAATTGAAGTCAAAAAGATTTAATTAAATTTAGGAAAATAAAAAATTAATTTAGGAAAATCGCAGCAAGGTTACCGTGTATTTCCCGGTCGGAAAAAACCTTGGTAGGGGTAAGTCTTTTCCGTTATAAAATTTTACAGATTCCAAGGAGAAAGCGGAATGCAGTAAACATTGGTATTTGGATTAATTATTTGACCAAGATATTACTCTCTTAATATGTGATATGTAACTATATTAAAATATTATAAATATAATAAGTATATTTTATATATTTATATATGTATGTATATAAACATATATATTTGTAATTTTATTGTTCCCAAGAAAATTTTTAATCAAAAAGAAAACACTTATATAAAAAGAGGAAGAGGGTATCGATTCCTACCTCTGAATTCATCAATAACTATTGAAAGTAGTTATGTGTGATAAATTTACAAATCAATATTTTATATTTAATCTTATGTATGTATTAATATAATTTCAGAAAATCCAGAGCATTTGAAATAAGTTATGATATTAGAAATTATTTCAATCATAAAATTTATGTATACAGGGTGTAACAGGACGTACCCGAGGGATTTTAACCAGCGGTTCCTGAGCATATTTGGAGTAAAAAATGTAGATTTCATTTTGCTCTCCGGTGATATTTTTTTTCTATTAAAAACAAAAATTATGTTTTTAAATCACGCGTCGCCAATGGCATGATCATTGGTCTACTCGGGAGACAACGTCGCAATTTCACACGTGCACACAGTGGAAGGGAGGCGACAACGACCAGCGCGCTTCAAGGCAGGACCATATTATATGCTCCAATACCAAACAAGTAATATTTAATATTGCGTAAATAATTATTATGCTTATTTTACTCAGATATTATTGCTAGCTTTAAGTAAAGACTTTAAGTACCGAAAATTCCTGATGGAATTCTAATTTAAATAATTTGTGGTTAGAAGACGGGTGGGTTTCTTCATTTACCGAGAATGCTAAATGGAATGCTAATTGTAAAAGTAAACGATCGAAATTTAAAAATGTCTATGCATTTGACCGTTTACTTTTACAATTAGCATTGCATTTAGCATTCTCGGTAAATGAAGAAACCCACCATTAAATAACTTTTAAACAAAAAAAAATGTAGTTCTACGAATTAAACACAAAAACAGTAATTAAATAACTTATTTGTTGACAATAATTGAGAATAATTTCCAATGGTCCTTTTATCATAAATATTAAGAAATAAGATAAGATAAATATTTAACCACCTTTAAAAACACAATCTCCCTTGCACTTGCTTAATTAGGTATCCAGAATCACCAAAACGAAACGCGCATTATAATCGCGAAATTATTGTCAATAAAATCAATGCTCATATAAAACGAACTTGTCAACAGCTGCAAATGCGTAACCGTGACCTTGACCCACAGAATTTAAAATAATATGAAATACATACATGTATAGGTAGAATACGATGTTATTTTAAAATTAGAATGCTGCCAGGTGCTGAAGTATTTGAATAAGAAAAATATTTAATTTTATAAATGAATTTAAAAATAAATCAATTACATATTGGAACAATTTTAAAACCGTGTGAAATATTTTGTTCAAAAGATTTATTAAACATCACGCGGTAGGTAGAGAGGATGAACTGCCAAACAACTCGGTCTTAGCATACTCCTCGCAATTCCACGTAGTAGGTAATTGTGTATTCTTGGAAGTACCTAGTCATGATTCAAATTCCAATTCAAATTCCCCATTTATTTTTACCTAACTACACAATGTAGGTACTAATATTTTTCAGTTATGTAGGTACTCAGAATAAGGGTTACAATCAATAAACTATTGGTTTTACCGATCTATTAATACGTATTATGAAGAACAGGATACCTAACACAATTCTTAGAAAGTTCTCGACTTATAATGTGGCCTAACCAGTGTTTTGAAACAATAAACTATTGGTTTTACCAACCCATCAATAAGTATGTTGACAAAGTTCTTAGAAAATAAGTTGATCTAGCAATGTTTTGAATGTAATAGCATACATTTGGATTACAAGGAACTATCCAGAATAAGGATTGCAATAATAACCTGTTTTACCGATACAAATAATATTATCATTTTACAGAAGGGAACGTACCCATACTACGTGACCATTTTTTTTTGCAATTTTTAACCCCCCCCCCCCCCCCTCCCCCTCCCGGTGACCAAAATCCTAAGCAAATCGCCGCTCATTTGTACCAAGCGTGACATTTTGAAGACCCCCCCCCCCCCCGAAGAGGTTACGTAGTATGAGTACGTTCCCTAAGGTAATGGTGCCGATTTAAAGAAAAAAAAAATCAAGTCAATAAGTTGACTGTATTCAGCCTTACCAATAAAATACAAACTAACCACAAACAGTCCGATTATGAAGGATTGGAATGTTTCATAATTTTGACACAAAATGTGAGTTCTTATAGAAGTTTCAAATAAATTAATCGTGGTGGTTCGATCATAAGCTTTGAAAACATTTTAGTATCTACTGTTTAAGTGTAATGTTGACTGAACTTACAATACTTAAAAATACTATTTGCGAAAGTTATAATTAAATAATACCTCTAAAAATAATTTAAAAACCCACCCGGCAATGTTTTGTTCGCGTTTGTGTCTGTCATCTGTCACAGATACGAACATAATATTATGAATGACATGTAAGAATAAAAATGCTGACATTTGGTTATAATATTTTTTTTATTATTATTATAAAAGTTGCTCGAAGTGGCCGCCATCGGCTTCAATGCATGCATGCAATCTTAACACATTATGGATGCTTAAATTAGCAGGATTCGCCTTCAGTTCGTCTGCTGCCTCCATGATCAGTTGGATCAATTGCTCTCTCGTCGCTATCGGCTTCGAATCACCTTTTCCTTCAGAGTTCCCCAGAGGTAGTAATCCAACGGTGTTAGGTCGGGTGATCTCGGTGGCCATGCAATGTTAGGACTACCTCGGCCTATCCACCGTCCAGGAAACTCTACATTCAGGTAGTTCCGCACGGCAACGGAATAATGGGGTGGAGCTCCATCGTGCTGGAACCACATCCTTCGCAGTGCTTGTAAGTTTACTTCGTCCAGAATGTCGCCCAGCTGCCCTTGCAGGAACTCCAGATACATCGGTCCATTTAACCTGGGAGGCAACTCGATCGGACCAATTATTTTGTTACCCAAAATACCCGCCCACATATTTACTGAGAATCTCTCTTGGCTCGACGATTCCCGGACAAGCTTAGGATTTTCTTCGGCCCAATGATGCAGGTTGTGGATATTTAATATTCCTGTTTTCGTAAATTGGGCTTCGTCTGTGAATAGAATATTTTTCATGAAATCTCCATTTCTCAACACATTTCGTAGCATCCGTCTACAGTAAATTAGTCTTGAGAAATGGTCGTTCTCCAGTAGACCTTGGCAGCGCCTGTAGTGGAAAGGTTTCAGGCGATGTTTTTTTAGGATTCTCCATACCGTCGTGTGTGTTATGTCTCCAACGATCATGGCGACGCGACGCACGGAAAGCGTCGGGTCTTCTGTCATCATGTTGAGGATCCTCTCTTCAACACGAACTGGAACATCATTATTTCCTCCGCCCTGAACCCGTACGATTCCATGGTCGCGCAGGCGTTGATACATCTGCAAACAAAAATACAATTGCTAACATTATTCTGTTATAAAATATCAGTAAAAATGAATGACGGGTGCGTTTTATATCAGTTTATTTCTGAGAACATAGAAATATTTGATTAACATAGAAAACGTTCCGTAAGTACGAATTAATTTATTTTGTGAGTGAAACTATTTAAAACAAGCTTTCTTGGAACCGATTTTGATTAGCAACTATTTACGTTGGGGGACAAGCACAAAATATGATTATTTAGTTCTTAATTTGGGTTATAAATAAGTGTTAATAACAATTTCAAAATGACGCGACGGCTTGATATTTTTTTCACAAGAATTTCGAACTTTAATTGTAATGAAAATGGAACTTTAAAGCATCTTTTACCAATTAACCTACGTAAATTATTCTTGTTTCTGTTGTATTATTATTCATTTTTTACATCAACTCCACACATTTTCGGGGATGCTGTGAGGAGGATATTAAGTTAAATGAAGTGTTATTTAAATAATTTGAGCTTAAAGAATTAGCCAAGTTGGGAAACATTACCCTATTTTTTTTACTTGGCACGTTTGATAGGTATTATCTTGGATTTCCGAGAGTGAAACATAAAATTTTGGAAAGTTTTGTAAATAAACATACGTAGTGATAACCTTTTTCCGTAACATTACAAGACACAATTAGGCGGATTTTTGGGAGCCTTTACAATGAGATGGCGGCATTAAATGTGTGTCTAGCTCTACGATAATAAATAGGTAGTTAGGTACAAACCTGTACGAAAGTTGTATGGTGTGGTAGACGTCGTTCTGGATATATTCTGCGATACTCTCTTACAGCTTCCACTGAATTTCCTCGGCAAATTCCATAAACAAACACTATATCTGCTTCATGGGCAGGTGGATAATTTTGAGGCATCTTTTAGAATAAACACTAATAATAACAGTAAAACAAAAACAAATTTCAAAGCAACTACGCACGACCCCGTTCACCGTCAAACTCCAAACACAACTGACCGAGCGGTATTCGGAAAGGGGTAGCTTCGCCGCGGTATGGGAGTGAGGGAGCGTGCTGCCGATAACTGTAGGGTTGGCTAGCGGATAGGGGGAGGGGTTATCGCGAGGTTGCCATATCCTTTACTCGAAATATGAGATCAGTGAAGGTGTGTAGAAAAAACAAAAAAAAATGTTTTTAATTGAAAAAAAATGTCACCGTACAGCAAAATGATATACAAATTTTTTTCTCCAAATAAGCTCAGGAATCGCTGGTTAAAATCCCTCGGGTACGTCCTGTTACACTATTTAAAAATACTGTATGCGAAAGTTATGTTAAATATTATCTCCAAAAAAATATCTATTTAAAAAACCACCTGGCAATATGTTTATTCGCGTTACGAGGAGGCGCGCAGTAGAGAGTGAAAGAGTACGCTGCCAACAACGGGGTTCGGGTTGGCTAGCGGATATGGGGGAGGGGTTTGCGCGGAGTTGCCGTATCCTTTACTCGAAATATGAGATCAGTGACGGCGTGTGGAAAAAAACCAAAAAAATGATTTTATTTGAAATAAAAATTTCACCGGAGACGAAAATTTCATTTACATTTTTTACTCCAAATATGCTCAGGAATCACTGGTTAAAATCCCTCGGGTACGTCCTGTTACACCCTGTATACATATCAATATTATAAATTATTTATTGAGACAAAGTATATATAAATGAATAAATATGTATACGTAATCGGGTATCAGACTAGACAATTGCGCTAAGTGCATCATTATCAAACAAAAAAAATTTTTAGAGTCATCTCACACGTCTCCGGAATGTCTAAAGTAAACATACCTCATACGCTTGAATCTAGGTCACGAGGCCGTAGAGAATGTTTACAAAGCTCAAATTGTTTACAAAATAATTCGGTCACTGGGACACTAGTTCGAATACAGTAAAAAGAAAAAAAAAATGACCTTGATTAGTGGATATCGTACTTAGGTACTAACTTCTAGGGACGGGATAAAATTATTATATTGCGCAATTATTAGGAACAAAAGAAAAAAAAAAATTAAACACCATCTTTAATTTGAACGTAAGGAGGTATCTACAGACCTAAGCAATCGAAAATTAACAGATTTATTATAGCAGTTCGAAAGGGTGTATTGAAGATTTACATGAAACAGTTGATAAATCACGGGATAGTAAAAAGGGGTGTATTGAAGATTTACATGAAACATTTGATAAATCACGGGATAGTTCAAAAAAGGGTGTATTGAAGATTTACATGAAACATTTGATAAATCACGGGATAGTTCAAAAAGGTGTATTGAAGGCTTAGATGAAACATTTGATAAATCACGGGATAGCTTAATAAGGGGTAATGAAGGCTTAGATGAAGCAGTTGAAAAATCACGGGATAGCTTAATAAGGGGTAATGAAGGCTTAGATGAAGCAGTTGAAAAATCACGGGATAGCTTAATAAGGGGTAATGAGGATTTACATGATTCAATTGAGAATCACGGGATAGCAAGAGTTTATCAAAAGTTGAACATTGGAGGGGAGGGAAAGAAAAAAAAAAAAATACAGTTCAACCAATAGAAGGCAGTGGTCGCTTCTATAACAAAATCAAACCATAGAGATGGCGGATCTCTCAAACAAAACCGTCAACAAAACCAAACAAAAGCTTGGAGTTATGGCGAATCTCCAGAACACATCGCCAGATAAGATCTTAATGTACTAATATTTATTTATATTTCACACTATTCTTACGTATATATTCGGTATCAATCTGAAAATTTCGCAGAATTTGATGGGCGAGATCCGAGCTCGGGATGCGTTGCAAGTAGTTTCGTATTGCGAGTTATAAACCTTCCCAAAACGTATGTTTACATATATATCTTTTTATGTACTGTTCATTGAATGAAACGAACTCACTTACAATTAGTGCTTTAGGCCTGTCGGGTCACTCTCGTCTCATTTCTTGAACGTGGAGGGAGGATTCACGACCCGTAACTCCACACAAACCCGTGAGTATATGATTGCATATAGGACGAAACCGGTTCGCCCTAAGTAAATAGTAAACTTTGGAGGAGTAGGAATTTGGAGGTATCTGGGCTTGGAGGAAGACCTGAAGGCAGTGCATGATGGCGAAAGGAAGGTTCATTGGGACGCGATAACTTAGGTATCAATCAATTGAACCGTGCCAAAAGACTGTGCGAATTTTGGGTTGACTTCTGATCACCCTGCTTACTTGATGGAGGCAGGAGCCAAATTTTGCCAGAAAAAGGGTTATTCTGAGTTCGTCAAATATGCAATTAACTAATTACATTAACCTACTAAATCCATCTTTATATGTACCTTATAGCAGCTGAATCTAAACGGAGGGGCGCCCAGCAGATACGAGATACAATCATAATCAAATTTACTAACATTTAACCATTTGAGTTATATTTAATTATCGGTTCAATTAGTCATGTGTAGTTTCGATTAGTATTGCTTATTCATGAATTCATTAGGATGTAGGGAATCATAATAAACGTCAAAGGGAAGTTAGTTCATTTAGAGAAATTACTTAAGGTTAAATTTGCAAGAGAGAGACCAATACAGTTTGAAATTCAACACTCTGTTTAGAATCAAGAGGGTTACCACAAAATTTAAAGTAATTAAAGTCCTATATCATAAATCAAAAAAATTACACAACGTTTGATGGAGTTTAATTACAACCTAAATACGAAAATATTTACGTTCAAAGTCGTAAATAACGTATTTATTAGTTAAGTACATATATCGCTAAAGGTATGTAGTACAAGGGAGCTTTAAGTAGCTTTCTGTAGTTATCAGAGGAAATAAGGGTCCAAATTTATAAAGGCTTGTGTGACGTAGGGGAGGAATTTTCCATCCCTACCACACATATACAAAGCCTTAAGAATTTAAATATCGATCAGAGCCAAGAGAAAAGAAGAATATTACGACTGGTGCCAAGTGCCCAGAAGTAAATAAAATACAGACAAATATAAGAGAGTAGAAAAGAGATACATCACACCCACGAACATTGTTTCCACAAAACTTCAACGTGTTGACCAAATCGAAGAAGAAAATTGATATAGAAATAACGAAAAATAAATTCAGTGCGCAGATCACATGCCGTAGAAATGAAACCTTCAGAAAACTAAAGTAGGCAAGAGTGGGTAGGCTACGAAGCGCCACACAAAGAGGAGACCGATTATTCTATCTTAGGGGCATACATTAATTGAGCTCAAAATGGGGGGTGGGGGTCCAGTAAAATCTCACCAAATCTTGAACAGTTTTTCAGCATATTGTCGCGATCATATTTACCACAACGGGGGGGGGGGGCGGAACGGGATAGCATTGGGCGGGACGGGATAGGGTGGGACCCCAGATACACAACTGATGTCTCGTGAGGGGAGAGGGGGGGGGGCACCAAATCTCACCAAAGGGGGGGGGGGGGGTTAAATTGGAAAATTAACTGCTCACGTTATTAATGTATGCCCCCTTATTCTCTCGCAGTCTAAATCCTATAGATGTATGTGTTTGCCTCTTTTTAGTGTCGCTAATTTTCGTTTCATCGAGTGTCAAATCACAACGGTGTTAAAGATGTTTTTACTTCAAAATAGTACTGCCAGATTTTTGTTTTTATTTCGAAAAGGACTTAGGACAGGTGGTTTTAAAAATTTGTAGGAGTCATCAAAAATTAAAAATTTTAAGTTAATTTTCACGTTCTGTGTAAGTTCTATTCAAGTTCTGTTGTTATAACAATGAACTTGAATACAACTTGCACAGATTGTGAAAATTAACTTCAAATATTTGAAGAATCTGTCATTTTTTTTAACAACCCGTTAATTATAATTTTAATTGTTCGAGGCGTGTTTTCAGAAACATTGTATTCGAGGAAACAACATCGAAAACAATGCGACTAAATTTAATATAAATGTTTTTGTTTTTTACTTTAGTTTCACACAGGAGGCCCTGAAGAAAATAATTACCTCAGGGCCTATGTCATCTTTGTGGACGCTGCGTATAGGAAAGGAAGGGGAGGAAGCTATGGGAAGGAAAAGGATTTTAGGGGTGGGTAAGAATCTAGGGTTCAGTTTGTCAAGGAGTGACGGACGTATGAATCCATCCCTCCCACTGCGGTGCAAGGCAATGTTCCGAGAGAGTGCGGCTGGAGAAGTTAAAGGGACTTCCTTAACCACTCTCACCCGATCCGACCTGTCATGCTGCTGGTTGGCAGACGCATTCGCCACCAAGACCCGAACAAACCACACCCCATGAATCATTAGATGACTAAGTCGTAGGTGAAAATATTGAAATGAACCAGAACCCACCACATCAAATGCATCACAACCATTTAAAAGTTTCTTAAATACTTATCAGACAGTCGCGAGTAAACATTCTACAGTAAAAAATTTCAGAGTGTGCAATTCACACGCGGTAGAAGTGAAACCTCCAGAAAAACTAAAGTAGACAAGAGCGGGAAGGCTACGAAGAAGTGCACAAAGAGGAGACCGATTATACTATCTCATTCTCTTGCAGGCTAAATTCTATAGGTGTATGTGTTTGACTCCTTTTATTGTCGCTATTTTTCGTTTCATCGAGTTTCAAATCCAAAACGGTGCTAAAGAAGTTTTCACTTCAAAATACAAATGTGCAGTTCACATGCAGTAGAAGTGAAACCTCAAAAAACTCTAGACAAGGGTGGGGAGACGACAACGAAGCACCGCGCGAAGAGGAGACTGAATAGCTACGAAGCACCGTACAAAGAAGAGACCGATTAGTCTATCGCATTCTCTTGCAGGCTTAATCCTATGGATGTATGTCTTTATCTCTTTTTAATGTTGCTATTTTTCGTTTTATCGAATTTCAAATCACAACGGTGCTAAAGAAGTTTACACGTACTCGAGTTTAATCTATGTACCTACATCATCTCTAAATATTTAAATTTTTAAAATTAGTATGATATACATAATAAAAAAATGCTCGTACATCTATGGAATTTAGCCAACGAGAGAATAAGAGTATAATCGGTCTCCTCTTTGTGCGGTGCTTCGTAGCCACTCCTCCCACTGTATTCTAATTTATTTTCTGAAGGTTTCACTTTTAATTGCGTACTCGGATTTTTTTAAATTGTTTCGGATACCTATTTAGCTACCTTTTATTATATTTTTTTAATTCTTTTTAAACGTTTTATATCTTTTCATGTACATAAGAAGATGAACATTCATTATAAGTGATAATTAAATCCTTTTTTTACTTTGGTAGAAAGCAGTCACTTTGTGGTTTGACAAAGATATTAATTGAAATAAAACAATCACTTAGTTTGTAACCACGATTCATCCATTAACCTTTTTTATACCGACCGGTTTCGCTTAACCTGCGCATCAGCGTTATTTCATTATATCTACTTTATCGCATTGAAACCAAGCTCACGCACACTAACGAAATTCAAAACAATAAGCGCACACAAACTTAGCTGTTGCCGGCCGAATTCCCTATCAAGATTCCCTTCACCTCACCCACACAGCTGTTATCCCGCGCCGATCGGCTTGCTTGCCCCCCGTGCGACTAGCCCCACCGCTTCCCTTACCCCGCGGACTCCTGTTCATACAAAAGTCACGTGGAATCTGCGTGCAATCGAAATCAATTTAAAAAAATAGGTTGTCGTTGAAAATTTAGTTGGATCTTTGCAGAAATTATTTTAACATAGCTATCCTATCAATTTGACTTAAAAAAATTGGACGGAGGATTTTTCCGGAGCGATATTTTTGACTGATATCAAAAAAGCATGTACCAAAAGAAAAAAAATGTTGGATCTTTTGATTAAATAAAGCTAACACCAATATAAAGACACTTCGTGATCAAAAATTGGAGGGAGGAATTTTCCCGGCAAGAATAGAAATAAAAAAACAAATCTCTTTTTAAAAACACACTTTCCCAAGAATAATATTGTTGAATTTCTATTTAATCAGGTGGATATTAATTACCTAATACTAACAAGATGTGAAGAGTTTTCGAAAGAAATACTTTTCTAGCGGGAGTTATAATTTTTTTTTCAGTTTTTGCTAAAAATAACTAGGTAACTTCCCGTTAAATATTTTGT
This sequence comes from Limnephilus rhombicus, assembly GCA_929108145.2. Lineage (NCBI taxonomy): Eukaryota > Metazoa > Arthropoda > Insecta > Trichoptera > Limnephilidae > Limnephilus > Limnephilus rhombicus. The sequence continues at coordinate 443,666 of OV815275.1, forward strand.
TGGATCTTTTGTCATTCGTCATCCCTAAATGATACTCCACGTGACTGCAAAGGTTTCATCGACGGAGGAATTTTTGCGTACCTCAAACTCTTTATTGATTTGCCTACTACCTACCCAAGCAATAGGCCACTTGCATGGATTTCATAACGACTTTGAAAAAATCGTGTGGATAGATATTTTTACCAAGATTACGAAAATGTTAGTAAAAATTTTTAGAAATGTACAGTTTTTTTAAATTTATTTTTAAATAAATAAATCCATTATTTAGGCCCGTGACGTCACTACATGAAAATGTCCCATCGCCGAAAATGTTAATTATTATTTTTAATTTATAAACTAACGTTTAGACAAGATTTTTATGCATAGCACAAAGGGTAACAATTATTATAAGCAATAATTATCAGCCTTAAACACTCATCAACATTGAAAAATCTTCCGAGAAAAGATACTTGCCGCCAACGCCGTTGGCGGCAAGTATCTTTTCTCGGAAGATTTTTCAATGTTGATGAGTGTTTCAGGCTGATAATTATTGCTTATAATAATTGCCGAAAATGTTCCTATTAATTTTATAAAATTCCACACTGATTTATTTTTTTTATATGGCAGCACTTTGATTTCAGGCGAATTTTTGAATTTGACATTTAACGTTCAGTAGAATTATTGTTTGTTCTCTGCGAACTTATCATTTGGTTTCTTTTTGACATATGTTATGAAGAGAACCCCGTTCATTTTACGATGTCTGCACGTGTTTAGAGGTATAATGGTAGTGGTGCTGATCTTAACAAAATCAAATTTCATAATATTCTTCTTATTATTATAATTTACAAGTACAAGTATATTTCATTGGATTTAGTAATATAGACGTTGAACATTATAATGATTTATGATCAATAAGATGGATCAAGGAAAAAAAATATTTATGAGATATAATATTTTTGGAATGCCTCGCTATTCTCCTGTGCCCTTTCTTGTGGAACATGATCTTTTTTTTAAATGATTTTCTGCTATGTAATTATCGTTTTTTCGCACCCATAAAATTATGTCCCGTCTTTCCGGTTTATAAAAAATGGTCTGATTTTTCGGATTGAAATTTTCAAAAAATCGCCAGGGTTTCAAAAATACGATTTAAAAAAAATGCCGAATGTCTTAGAATATTTACCTAAACCGGATTTTTTTTTTAAATGCGATGCAAGTGGCCTATCCGCAAAATAATTATTTGTTCTTTGTAGCATTTTGATCTCGCCTGACTTATAGGACAGTGCAATTAGTGCAAAAAAGGGGGTCGCGATCGGAATTATTTCGGTAGCCCCAATTTTTTTATATGTTTTATACACTCATCTCCTGATGAAAAATCTGAGTTTTCGACCTTCGGTCACTTGAGCTTTCGCCGCCGTTTTGAAAAAACCTGCCGAAATCGCGCCAAAATCTAGTTTTTCTCAAATATTTCGTTCTCAATGAAAATTTTGGCTAAGGTAACTTCACAAGTTTTGTAGAACATAAAATTATCTACAATTTTTATTAAAAAAAATGTCTTCTACCTCTAATAAGTATTGAGATACACAGCCGTAAAAATGTGTATAAGTTTATAAAAACAAGTAAATTGCACGACTTGGTTTGGTTTTCTGTACGTACCTCTTTTTCAGTACAGTTTTGTAGAGAATAAAATTTCTAAAACGATTTTTATGTTTTTTGTATTGTTTTTACTGATTTAAAGTATGAATAAACAAATATCGGTAGGTGAAAACATAAAAATTTATCACGATATTACCACGTCTTTAATATAGAAATAACGAAAAATAAATACAGTGCGTAGTTCACATGCCGTAGAAATGAAACCTTCAAAAAACTAAAGTAGGCAAGAGTGGGTTGGCTACGAAGCACCGCACAAAGAGAAGCCCGATTATTATCTCATTCTCTCGCAGTCCTGTAGATGTATGCTTTTGCCTCTTTTTAGTGTCGCTATTTTTAGTTTCATCGAGTTTCAAATCACAACGGTACTAGGCGATTTGCAGGTGCTAGAAGTTTACACTTCAAAGTACAAGTGTGCAGTTCACACGCGGTAGAAGTGAAACCTCAGAAAACTAAAGTAGACAAGAGCGAAGAAGCTACGAAGCACCGCACGAAGGGGAGATCGAATAGCTACGAATCACCGCACAATGAGGAGACCGATTAGTCTATCTAATCTCTTATACTTATCACTCAGAAGTGATAAGTAAATAAGTACTTTTTTTCATTTTTTTATTTTTTCATTCATAGTGTAATAATAAATTTTGTTAATTATTTTAAGTTTTAGATACTTACTTACTAGCGACTTGAAATTCAAATGATACAGAAATGCGTCACGAAAATTTATTATTATTTTAATATAATAGTTAATTAGTTCTAATATAATAGGTACGGTAAATCCTCGCTCTCACTCAAGGCTCCCATAGTCCAGCGGCGTAAAGCGCCTCACGAATTTAGTGGCCAGACAATTCAGACCGCGTGGGTTCGAGTCTTATAAAATAAAATAAAAAACGTTTTAATTTTTGCAAAATTAATATTCAATCTTCAAACCACACAAAATGAAAATGAACCACACCAAGAAGAAACCATAATTATTAATATGATGACCCAATGTATAGCAAAAGTTGCACCAGAATTCGACGTCAAAAATATATATAAAATCATCCTTCACTAACTAACTAACCATAACACCGTTTCTCCGCAGGGGTAGGCAGAGAGGACGGGCCGCCAAACAACTCGGTCTTGGCACACACTCCTTGCCTCGTTCACATTCATACATCGTCTCACACATCCTCTTCTATTATTTTGACTCTTGATGCAGCCCGAATCAAGTATCTGATTCACTTGGTCTTGCCATTTTTTATATTAGCTCCACTCAGAAGGCCATGAGAAAAATAATTTCCCTCAGGCCCTATGTCATCTTAGGGGATGCAGTGAGGAGGGTCTTTCAACATCATTTTACAACTCATCGTATTTCTACGTAATGTGTTTATTTATTAAATTGATAAAATTGAGCACAATCTTTAAATTAAATTATAATTAATTATCAATCTAACAATTAACAATGTATTACGGCCAAATAAACGCATTGTTCCCACCCGCCAGTTACGGCGGGTACCCGCTAGGAGCGAGGAACCGAGGTAGGTACAATGCCAAACCGCGCGCCAGAGCTAAGCGCCCCGTAATTTGAATGATGCTCGTAGTAAAAAATCCCAAAACGTCAGAAACATGCATGTCACTAAAAATCGGCTGATCGCGTGCCGCATGGCCGACCCGAAGAGCTTCGGCATTCTTCGGAAATATTCCGAAGCTTTGGTTCCAGCGGTAGTAAGGTTTGAACAAGATAATATTAAGTAATAACATTTCTCTTCTAAAATGTAACCATTAGTCAAAGGGTCAGCTATGCGTCTCGTGTGACATTATCTTGTTCGAGCCCTTGGGATGTACCTTTTTGACATTATTATTTGTTTGTCACCCATTGATCGAAGTTGTCACGACAGTAAATGGCGATATTGGCGATCCACGCCGCAGAGTGTTTCTTGTGTGTTAATTATTATTATTGGATTATTGCGTTATTATTATTATCTTTGGAAGGTTGAGTATTTTTAAATGGATATCACACCCACCCTTTCCACTAATCTTCCAATAGATGTAATATCAATAGTAATGGAGTGTAAAATGCTTCTAAAAATATTGATACCAGAATAATTCTATAATAATTGGATAATTACTAGAGCGCCGTTTTAGTTATGTTGCGTTGTACAATTTATTATGAGTTCCTAGGCTATATGTATTTTTATTATTTGAATTTACAAACAGATACATAAAACATACCTACTTACCTGGCAGGTCAATTGACTATATTAAACTCTAGACATCAGCATGTTTTTACATCGCACGATATTTTTACTATTACAGTTACATGATATTTTTAGATACTTAGCAAGTAATGTAAAATTATGCATGATGTCTAGATTTTTTTTTAAATATAATATCAACCTTTCGTTTTTTATGAATGGCTTGGTGAACCACCTATAACTTGAGGCACCGGCCGCGCCTGGTAGGAATCAGAGGTTTAGTATATCCAGGAGTGACGGACGTATGAGTCCATCCCTCCAATAGCTGTGCAAAGCGATGGGTCGAGAGAGTCCTGCTGAAAAGGTCGAAAGGCCTCCCTCAACCAGTCTCTCTCCGCCATGCAGTAGGTGGGCAGGCGCATCCGCTGCCAAGACCTCACCCAATGAGTTCGGGCACCCCTGCTAAGTACCAAACGTAGTGAACCACTTGGGGGTGACCTATAGCAGAGGTGTTGGTTATCCAATAAATGGTTCCCGGGGCGGCGGTACTCATACCCGCCTCCCAAATTGAAATGCCACACGTCTTCTCGTTCATTCGCTCTACAATCCATCCGAGCGTTCCTTTCGTAATTTTACTCATTACGTTTACATTGGCCTTGCATTCTTCGCGGATCTCAACGTTTCTCCCAAGATCGTACATGGTTTTACCATACTCACGCCTCAGGAATCGCAATTCTACAGCATTCAGCCTACTTTCCTTCCTTTGCTTCCTTCCTCTTCCTTCCTCTACCAGTTCCATGCCTCACAGCCATACATGGGGGTCGGTTCCAGCACTCTATTATGGATAGCTGGCTTCGCTTCTTTGGACAGTTTTTTTGTTGGCGCCACTAGCGTTCTATCCTCCGTTAATGGAGTTACCTACATTTAACCTTGTTTCACATATCTCTATCAGCCTTCCCATCTACCGTAAACACACTTCCCAAATATACTTCACAATACATACTTCAAAAACTTATCCACCTGCTCCAAGTATTCATCATTCACAACTAAGTTTCACATTGTTTTTGTATCAAACACCACGATTTTAGACTTACTTACATTCATCATTAACTCATTCTTCATACATATTAAATTATCTGTCTAGGTACATTTAAATTAAATATCTAAGCATAGTTTTCTATGTTTTCATATTGTTTAATCGAAAAAAATCCCAAGCATTTGGGGCATGGCAAATAATCATTAAATGAGGAATGGTATTTTCTTGTAATGGGTTTTTTGTATTCCTGATAATTTTGTACATAATCTCCCGTTTTATGCAATTTAGCAGAAGACCTTTTCTTTCCTTGCCATTCATTATTGTCAGGATATTTTGAATTTCACATTCTATCTCGTGGTTTCTGAAAATATGCCTCGAGTCCTTTTCGAAATAAAAACAAAAATCCGGCATTCGACCTTTTTTGAAGTGAAAACTTTTGTAGCACCGTTGTGATTTGAAACTCGTTGAAACTAAAAATAGCGACACTAAAAAGAGGCTAAAACATACATCTATAGGACTACAAGAGAATAAGATAATAATCGGGCTTCTCTTTGTGCGGTGCTTCGTAGCCTATCCACTCTTGTCTACTTTCGTTTTCTGAAGGTTTCATTTCTACGGCGTGTGAACTGCGCCCTGTATTTTTTTTTGTTATTTCTTTATCAATTTTCTTCTTGGATTTGGTCAATACGTTAAAGTTTTGTGGAAACGACGAACGAAGGTCGTTTTCAGAATGGGGGTGAGGTTTGTCTAGGTCTAGGAGGCGGATGACCGGGACACACTGAACCCCAGATTCCTACCCACCCTTTAAACCCCTTTCCTTAAAATAATTTTCCTCTCCTTCCTTTCCTTCAAAAGCTCTCCGCACAACATACCCTAAGATGAATAATTTCCCTCAGGATCTTCTGTGTGGAGCTCATGTAAAAAAAAAAGAAAAAAAAAGTACGAGATTTTAAATTAGTGACTGATTATTTGTAACCCAATAATGATTGTCTTTCTTAAAAAAAAATTGTGCCTTTATTGCACTTGTCAATTGCTACCTATCGCAATAAGGAGCCAATTTTATGCATCCCAAATAATTATTGGTAACTAAAATAACCTAGTTCCTGTTCACTCTATATATTTTTTTTTCATTAGCTCCACACTGCAGGCCCTGAGGAAAACAATTTCCCTCAAGGCCTATGTCATCTTTGGGGATGTTGTGTGGAGGGTATTTTTGGGGAAAGGAAGGAGAGGAAGTTTTGGGAAAGAAAAAAGTATGAATGGTAGTTAGGAATCTGGGGGTCAATGTGTCCAGGAGTGACAGACATATGAATCCATCCCTCCCACTGTGATATAAGGCGTGGATCGAGAGTCCGGTTGGAGAGATGAAAAGGTCTCCCTCAACCAGTCTCTCCTGATCCGGCCCGCCATGTAGTAGGTGGGCAAATGCATAGGTTGCCAAGACCTAGACACAGCTCACCCCGTGAACCCGGGCACCCCCGCTAAGACACCAAACATATCTAACCACTTGGTGTGACCTATGGCAGGGCTGTTAGTTATCTTGTAAATGGTTCCCGGGGCGGCGGTACCCACACCTGCCTCCCAAATTTTTAATTTGATTGTTGTTTTTCCTCCCAAATATAAAATGATATAATAACAGTCTACCGTTTTGACTTCTTGGGATTCTGTTTTGGTTTCCTTCAAAATAATATTTATGTAACCAATCATTATGTACCTACGATAGATAGACCGTTGGCAAATCGAGAACGAATTAAAAGGATTCTGAAAGCATCGTAATTTAAACGTACTGCATACAGGAATATACGGAGGTCGTCAAATGTTCGTAATGAACGGACGCCCTAAATATGGAATGAAGTGTGATATACGTACGATATACGCGGTTGCCAAAACGGCGGCAATATGAAAGGACGCCCAAAAGACTCTAAAGTATACGTACCTATCAAAAATTTGAATACCCTCAAAACACAATTTCTGGATAATTCTTTTACTATCACTCTTTTGTCAACCTAAAAACATGTGAACATTCACCGCAATTTTATTTAAAAACCTACCGTAAGCAGTGGTAGCCAAAAGGATGCGAAGTGAAAGGACGCCAAATCTGTAGCGGGATGTATATATATATATATATATATATATATATATATATATATATATATATATATAAAAAAAGAAGATTGCAGTAGGTACATGGTTACATATATACACACAGTAGGTATAAAGGTAAGTCTGTTATTAAATACTTGTGATGGATATGTTTATTTGAGGTGATCAATGATTTTACTTTTAAATGTACTTTTGGTTTGCGTGTTTATAATTTCAGGAGGTAGAGAATTGAACAGCTTTGTTGCATTATATTTAAAACTTCTTTGCCCATAAGAAGTTTGACAAACTGGGATGTTGAAAAATTTTACATTTGACTCTCTTAAGGCTCTTGTGTTCATTCGTTCTTGTGTGTGTGTATTTTTAAATTGATGAAGCAGGATATTTTTTGAATACAATTTTTGCAGGTTCGGAACATTTAGTGTCTTAAAAATAAAATCAGTGCTCGTTCTCGGGACTTTAAGAATAACCTTCAAAATTAGTTTTTGAATCTTTACTAAAGGCTCTAGGCAAGTATTTGTGGCACTTACCCAGCTGATAATACCATATTCAAGTGATGATTGTATAAGAGCACAGTAAACTTGTTTCAGTTGTTTTCTATTTAAAATATCTCTAAAATTTTTAAGGAAATAGACAAGTTTCCTCAGTTTTGTCGTTAGGTTTGTAACATGTACGTTCCATTTAAGAAGATCATCTATTTGAATACCAAGATATTTAATACTGTCAACTCTACTTATAGAAGGACAGGTACATGGAGTTAATAGGGGGTTACAGCTGTGGAGTTTAAGGCTTTGTTGTAAAGGCAAGAGCTTATTTGAAATTCGAAATGTTAGGAATTTAGTTTTGTCTGTATTCAGGGTTAATATGTGATCATTAAGCCAATTTTTAACAATACGAAAGCCATTTTCTGCCGTTTTAAAGACTTCATCCCAAGATTTGGCGTGAAATAGCAAGACCGTATTATCGGCAAAAGTTGTGATTTGTCCACAAATTTGTAGGTTACATAGATCATCAATATAGATTAAGAATAATAAGGCTCCTAGGATGCTACCTTGTGGAACGCCACAAAATGATTTTTTGGAACTACTATAGGTACTGTTTATTTTAACACATTGCGTTCGATCAGTTAGATAACTATGAAATAATTGAAGAACTGTATCTGATATTCCTATCCTCTTAAGTTTATCTAAAAGTATTTTGTGGTTCACAGTATCAAACGCCTTTGCAAGATCACGGAAAATTGCTAAACATTTATTTCCTTTGTCAACATTACTTATTATGAAGTCTGTAACATTAGCGATGGCATCTGAGGTTGATAAGCTTTGGCGAAAACCAAACTGATTTGCTGATAATATTTTACTAGAGTCAAGGTAAGTAATCAATTGATTTCTTAGTATTCCTTCAACGATTTTAGAGAGTGCACTTAGAACACAAATTGGTCTGTAATTGGTAATTTCCGTTTTTTTTCCACCTTTAAAAATTGGAGAGATAATCCCTTGTTTTAATACATTAGGGAAACAACCTTGAGTGAAGCTCTTATTGATTAAGAATTTGAAGGGAACGGCTATACGAGATTTCAGTGATTTTAGTAGTTTACTTGGTATTTTGTCATGTCCAGGTTAAGTCCTCTCTTTCAGTGAGTCGATTTCTTTGATGATATCCTCCATCGATACATCTTTTAGAGTAAATTTTGCGTAAGTTTCTTCTCGGGGATTATCATCTGGTTGTGGAGTTTTAGTATTACAGTTGATGTTTTCTTTTATTTTACTGGCCAAATTTGATCCGACGTTTGAAAAAAAGTTTTTTGCATGATCGGCAATAGTCTTCGGGTCCAAGTTAAGATTCACATTCTGACCATCAATTATAAGTTCCTCAATTTGATCTCTGGATTGCCTTGCATGTGTTATCTCATTAAGAATTTGCCAAATCTTTCTGGAGTCATTATTACATTCAATAATTTTTCTTAAATAGTATTTATTTTTTGCATGTTTGATAAGTTTAGTACATATATTTCTATATTTTTTGTAAAATGTAGTAAGTAATTATTTGGATCTTTCCTTATTTGTTTATGAATATTATCTTTTTTCCTGATGCATTTTAGTAATCCAGGTGTAATCCATGGTTTAGTGATTGTATTTTTTTTATTAGGTACCTCTTTCTGGTTGGTGTGTAGATTTATTTGATTTTGAATACAGTTAGTGAAATAATTCCACGCCATATCATTATCAGTTATTGAATACAAATTTTCCCATTTTTAGTTTTTTATGTTGAAGATAATTGAATCCCAGTCGATTTTATTTTTCACCATAGATATATTTACGGAGTCCTCTTTAGTAGTTTTTTCATTTCCAACTTCCAATATTGTAGAGTAGTGGTCTGTTACTGTGGATTCATATATTATTGTGTTGATAGGTTTTTTCGTTTTACCTATTACATGGTCAATGCAAGAAAGAGTTTCTTCAGTGACTCTAGTAGGATTGTTTATGTAACTAACAAGACCGTAGTAGCTTATGGCATTGAGGTAATCGTCTTTTTGAGGACCATTTTCTAAAATATTAATGTTTGTGTCTCCAATTAAAAACAGATTACTAGTGTTTTAGTTTATGTAACACAGTTTCAAGTGATGTAAGGAAGTTTGTAATATTGGGTTTGGATGGGGATCTATAAATAGCCAGTATATCAATTACTGACTTAGCTTGTATGTGTAGACAATTGGAATCATTGATTTTGATTTCTTTAGTAGTAGTTTTCAGATTGTTTTTAATGTAAACTACAATTCCATCATTTTGTTTAGTATTATATGAAGTGTTGATGCAATAGTAGCCTTCTTTATTTTTTGGCGTATAAGAACTTTTAATCCATCATTCTGTAAGGATCATAATATCAAATTTAATGTTTATTAGTTTTAGGTTTATAAGAAACCCTTCGAAGTTTTTATTAATGCTTCTTATATTTTGGTGTATTATTTTCAAATTATTTTTTAGGCATAGTTTTATGTTTTCTGTGTTGGTAGTAATAGTTTCATTTTCAATTAGGTGGTATGTGAGTTCTTCCAGATTGGTAGCCATTTTAGATATTTTAATTAATTTTGACAATGTTAAAATTAAATTTTACAGTGTTGGTAGATCTCTTTCATGTTTTATATTAATAATTTTTGATTCCGTTGATTTTCTTGTGAAAATTTTTCCATTTTTAAACCAGTTATATTGATAGTTTAATTCCTGAGCTTGCTTTTTAGTTTTCCATAGTAAGTCCTTATTATATGAAGACATCACTTCGCCAATGTATAGGAATTGGCTTATTTTCTTGGTTTGGTTTTTTACTGCAAGAAGGTTGTGTCGTGTTGTAATGCTAGAGTTGTGGAATTTAATGATATTTTTTTCTTGGAAAACCTTGACGACGGTCTGGAATACGGTAAATGTCTGAAAAGTCTTCATTCAAGATTTCAATGCCTAGTTTGTTAGCAATGTCCTTCGCAGTTTCAATCGGGTTGTCGTTTGTATTTTCACACACTCCAGATATTTCAACTTGGTTTGATAAAGTATTTTGCTCTAGCTCGGCAAGCCGAATATCAATGTCATTCATTCTAGACAGGTCTTTTTTAATTTTTTCAACTTCTATTTTAATTCCCGCTAATTCGTTTAATTTACTTTGTATTTCATCATATTTTTCGGAATTTGAAGTAATTCAATTTTTTTAAACATTTCTTTTTTTAAATCAGAAAATTTATTATCAATATAATCAAAATGGATCTGATTATTATCGACTGGCTGGGGACTATGTGACGTGGCATTATTTTTTGATTTGGAGCGAGTGTTTTCTTGAGACATTTTTATGTATTATTCAATAATACCCCACAACAAATTTTGATAATAGCAATGTAAATATTATTGTTTGTGGTGCTCAAAAGGTATTTTTCACTCTATGATCAATGTAAACAATTCAGTATTATTTATGCAAATCAGTATGCTCTTGTGTAACTGTTTACCGATGTGATTATATTTATGTTGTATTTACTTATCTTCTTTTCATAACTTTAAGCGTATGGTAGAGTTTTTGAGTTTAAAAACAACACTTTTGTAGGTAACACTTTTGTAGATAACGAATTGCCAGCAATTACAATGATCAATATCGCAGTAAATATTTATTACCCACTAGCAAAACACTTTACTTGTATTCGCAACACGATTCTCTTGAATAAGCAGATAATTTTTAAGGTTTTTTGTTCGTAAAAACTATACTTTTTAATGTTTAAAGTGGGAGCTATCAAAACAAGTCAACAACCTAGATAACCATAGATCAGTATGATCAGTTACACCAATCATTTCGATGGAGGACCTGTTCGGAAGATTGCTTCCGTTGAAAGAGACTAGATTTTCATTTCGATCCCTTTTAGACGTAATCAGACAAGATTGGGTCTTTAAAACATTAAATGCAATGAGATTATTTTTACCCCAAGAGAAAACACTCTCGAGGTAACCGTCCATTCTTTGCTTCAAAGCCCTACGAGCTGTTGGAGTTTGTGAGCCCTTTGGGGGCTTGTCAAACAAAAAGTTATCATGAACTGTACTGTCATCCGCGTAACAGTGAATTGGTGCACATGACAAAAGGTCGTTGATGTGCAACAAAAACAAAGTCTGAGACAGAACCGATCCCTGCGGGACGCCAGCATTTATCGAGTGTGAGGAAGAGGTGAAACCATCGACTACCGTCTGAATCGACCTCTCCCTCAAGACGTCTGCAATCCACGTACACAAGGATGCGGGAAGTCCGTAAGAATGCAGTTTGTTGACAAGTCCTCGGTGCCAAACCCGGTCAAAGGCCTTGGAGATGTCAAGTGCAACCGTTTGGGTCTCACCGAAACGTTCCAGGCATCGCCCCCAAACATGCGTCACATACGCGAGAAGATCACCGCACGAGCGGTTCCGCCGGAATCCGTATTGACGATCGTTAATAATTTTGTTCTTCTCGAGGTATGTGACTAAAAAGAAAAAGAGAACAAAGAAACCAAAACAAACTAAAAAAACAAAGTCGAGTATGTTAGTTGTATCAATAGTGTTCCTTGGAATATGAAGCTGGAAAAAAAATAAAATCACACAAAAATGATGAAAAATAATGAAAATAGTAAACAGGTATCTCGATAAAACATCGTCTAGCATAGCTTGGTTAAATCTAAAAGAAACCATGTGAAAAGAAATAAAATAGGCAAAAAAAGATAGTCACACAAAAATAAAAGAAATAGGAAAAAGAATATATACAATAGAATAAGATAAAGGTACCTAAGATAGATATGATATAACAAAAAAAATGCAGATATAAAGCATAAAACATAAAATTCTTTGCAGTAGATGTAATAAAGTAAAGGGAATGTCCGTGGATTCAAGAGCAGATACACCTGGCAACTACATGATTTTACAACGAGTCAGCGACTCTTAGATCAGGCCATCTCTCAACCCAGACTTTCGTAAATTTCCTCAATCACTTAAAGTTCACCTTATTCGAAACGAGATCCGCGTTCCAAGCTGGTCTCGTAGTAACTTGCAAGCCATCGAGCATTTCCTCTCGGGCATCCGTCAAAATCTCGCAGTGCCACAGAATGTGCTCTGCTGTTTGATCAGTATTACCGCAAGCGCAGTTAGGATGGGGTGATAGAGAGAAACTATGAAGTCTCCCTCTGAACTCCCCATGACCGGACAGAAATTGGGTCACATGATGATCCCTAGTGATGTACGCCCCTTCCATTCTGAGTTTAACTGACGGAAAGAAGGAGAAAATCCACCTTCTCGTACTTTCCTCACCCGTGTCAGTGCGACAGCGATTCCGCGCCTTCTGGAACTTTCCGCGGGATTTGGTACGAACGGCATGTTTTACCCGTGTTCTGTGGGGCACACGCCGAGGCACTCCCTGCGCTGAGGCACTCCCCGTGCTGACCCCCGCCCACGATGGCCTTCCTGTCAGGCATAGTCTGCCTTGCTGCCAGGCTAGCAATTCCTGGGACCCTTCTACGGCGGCCGCCAGGTACCTGTGAGTAACGACTCTTAACCCTCATTTTTGTTGTGTCCTACCATACTTCGCGAATCCATAACTGACCCCCATAGCTAACACGAGTTGAGAGAAATTTGTAGGTCCCCATGCGCAGATAGTCAATCTAGTTTACCTGTGATTAATAATTGTAAATGTACTCTTGGTTGTATTTGTGAGCTACCGACAATACAAGTTATGTTCACCTCAGACAGCCTTTTATTTCCCTGGCGAGGCACGCGCAGAATTGACATATTTTATGTATTCCCCCTTGGCCCCTTTAGGAACCCACGAACTTGGTGTAGAGAGATTTCACCAGCTCTGCCGAGCATCTCAGCTAGTCTTGGTGCAGAATGTGGGTACTTCTCCCCGAGGTACACGACACTGATTAGAAGCGATATATCAGTGCGTCTAACACAGTGTAATAATAGATATTGTCCATAACTTGTCCTCGTTTCCAAGCATGACTGCAGATCGCCAACAACCATTAACAAAAAAATCCCTCAGGGCCTATGTCATCTTTGGGGATGCTGTGCGGAGGGTCTTTTAAGGGAAAGGTAGGAGAGGAACTTCTGGGAAGGAAGAAGTTATGAGGGGTGGGTAGGAATCTGGGGTTCAATGTGTTCAGGAGTGATGAACGTATGAATCTACCCTTCTAATGTTGTTCAAGGCGATGCGCGATGGGTCGAAAGAGTCTGGCTGGAAAGGTCAAAGATCTCCCTCAACCAGTCTCTCCCGATCCGATTTACGCTATGCAGTAGCTAGGTAGTAAAAGCATCCGCCGCCAAGACCTAGATAAATTTCACCCCATGAACCCGGGCACCGTTGATAAAAGTTTGACACCCAACGTAGCGAATTACCTGGGGTGGTAGGAGTGTTGGTAGACTGCAGGATGATCTTGATTTTCGTCATGGATGAGAAGAATGTAGATTTTCCTGCTCCATCTCTGACTAGGCCAATCCCATTAATATTTCCGATCCATATAAAAATAATTGGGCACCTTTCTATTTTTAGTGACGCAAACCTCGACGCGTTCACCAAAATATTTATCGAGACTAAAAATACCCGGCGCGGCGCGGCGCGGTGGCCTGCAACGAAATCCGAAAAGTTTAATTTAGAACATGTCTAATGTAAACTGTTATTTCTTTTTGAATGGACGAATTCCACCACTGTGATTCATTGGAACGGAAATCAGGAACCAAGAAAAGAATGAATTCAAAAAATCTAAAAGCTTATAAATAGGTAACAATCTCGAACCACGTTATAAATATTTATTCCCTCAAGTAGATATACACCTCAATTATACCTATGCAATGTATGAACAGTCGGTATGTTTGGGTGTGCAGAGATCTAAGAGTTTTTTTGGACAAATATTTTTTTAAAACAATTCAAAAAACTTATTTATTCGTAATCCAGCATTACAATTTTCACATTCTTTATTTATTTTATTTATTTATTTAGTAACTATATAATATTTTTTACATTTTTATATGAAACATGTTAGTTAGATGTATATATAAAATATATTCGTAGTCCTCCTCACTAGGAGATCCTGTGCTGAGGGGGACCATGCTTTGGATAAGTTTTTCAGCGACTTCTATGGTTTAACTTCATTGATTGGATAAGGTTTTCCAGAAACTTCTATGATGTTTTAAGTATACTAGTAAGTTCATTTTCCGATAGATTCTTCAGCCAACATTTAATGTCCTTAATGTAGCTATTTTTTATTTTTATTTGTTTGATACTAAGTGGGAGTTTGTTATATAACTTTACTGCTAAAAATGCAGAACTTCTTTGACCAAATGAAGAGTTACACTTTGGTATATTAAGTATGTCTGTTTGTTTGGCTCTGGTTTTATGAGCGTGTGAGGTGTCTGCCTCTGAATCATTTTTGTGGTGATGTACTAGAATATTTTTGGCATAGACTTTCTGTATGCTTGGAACATCAAACTGTTTAAAAATTTCTGCTGTTGACGTCCTTATGGGGACCTTTAGAATGGTCTTTATAATGCAATTCTGAGTTATCTTAAGTTGTTTTAAGTGATTAGATGCTGCTGAGCCCCATCCTATTACTCCATATTCCAATCGAGAGTGGCATAAAGCATAATATACTCTCTTTAGATCCCTCATCGACAAGATGTTTCTTAATTTTTTGAAGAAGTAGATGAGTTTTGTTAGCTTTTTTGAGGTAAGATCAATGTGTGAATTCCACTGTAGATTTTCATCAATTTCAATCCCAAGATATTTAATACTTTTGGTTTGGGTTATAGACGGGCAGGAACATTGTGGAAAAGTATTTTGACATTCATGTAATTTGAGGGTATGTACATTCATTGGTTGTCCTCTTTTGTTTTTGGAGAAAGTTAGATATTTAAAAAAAAAAAAAAAAAAAGAAAAAAAAGTTAGATATTTAGTTTTACTAACATTTAATGTAAGGGAGTTTACTTTTAGCCAGTTTTGAAGTACAGCCAGGCCATGTTACGCCTCCTTGTAGGTTCTTGTCCAATCTTGTTCGTGGAATATAATAACAGTGTCATCTGTAAAGTTCATTATGTTTCGATTAATGGGAAGATTCATAAGGTCATTTATATATATCAGAAATAGTATAGGTCCTAATACGCTTCCCTGGGGGACCCCGAATTTAATTGGAAGAGATTTGCTCTTTCTTTTACAAATTTGTACAATTTGTTCTCTTCCAGTTAAATAACTTATAAGTAGGTTTAGAGTTGTTTCAGTTATTCCATTTTTTTTAGTTTCAAGTACAGTATTTCATGATCAATTGTATCGAAAGCTTTTTGAAGATCAATGAAAACAGCTAAGCATTTTTTGCCTTCATCCAGTTTTCTAATAATTGTATTAGTTACATTAGCTATAGCATCACCAGTACCCAGGTTTTTTCTAAAACCATACTGCGTAGGTGATAATATTTTATTGGTATCCAAAAATGTAAGAACTTGTTTTTTTATTACTTTTTTCAATGTTTTCGACAGAAGAGTTAAAATACTAATTGGTCGATAATTTGAAATATCATTTTTGGGACCATTTTTATATAATGGTATGATCGTAGCAATTTTAAGACAAGCGGGAAAAACATCTTTAGATAATGATAGATTTACAAGGTATGTCAGTGGTTGAATTAACTCATTTTGTAGGTATTTAATTGATTTGCTTGATATCAGTTCATTTCCCGATGAAGTATTTGTGTTTAAGGAGGTTATAATATTTCTTATTTCATCACTTGTTATCTTGACTATATTGAGGCTGTTTTCATGATTTACATCATCATCTATGATCATGTTGAGTAAGAACCGAATGCCGCAACTATATATATAATTTTCATTATAACATAATTTTGAATATTATAATATGTATTGTATAGGTAAAGGTTCAAGAGTAGTTCAGATTGGGTAAGTATATATTTTTTTTCAACTGCTCCCGTCAGGAGCCTATGGCATAACAAATGTGGATATGTTGTGAGGCTAAAGGTGGTGAAGAGGAGAAGGAAAGTGGGGAGGAACCTGGATATTCAGATTTAGTCACAAAACACGGCTATAGCCATTTCAAGCAACGTTTAAATTCTGAATGTCAGTATTTTATCAGGGTGATACTGAGAGTAGCTTCTATTCTGGAACGTGCAGCAAATATACTATGTATTATTTTTAATTAGTTAATTGTGAAATAATACAAATTAATCAAATAAATAAAATTTTAAAGAAAAACTATATTTTTATAACTTTTGAAGGTTATTCCTATAAATGTAATATATCATTGAAGAAGAAGATAACAATTTATAATCTAAATGAAAATATGAAACAGAACAAGAAACGCAGAGAAACATAAAAAGACTGTGGTCGCAACTGGGACTCGAACCCAGACCTCTCTTCTAACCGTGGCTATTTTCGCTATTGCCACCTTCTGTCAAACCGTAAATAAAATTTATTCGTGCACGCCAGCATTTGAAACAGCAACCTTCTCGGATTGCTAGTCGAGACCCGTCCTTACGACTCCTCGACCACGGAGGCCGTCTTTATTTTCAGTTAGTCCACATAGTTGTTATAATTTTGTCCTCATATAATTTTTATTTTGTTCTTATAATTTTAATTTTTATTATGGTTGTTTTGTTAGGTCTTGGCACACTCCTTGCCTCATCCACATTCACACATCGTCTCTTACATACTATTCTGTTATTCTCACTCTTGAAATTGGCCCCCATCAAGTATTTGGTTCACGTGATCGTGCTTGTCTTCTCGTGTCTCGGACTTCTTCTACCATTCACATTCGCGTCATATTACTTTATTCTCCTTACACTCGTTTCTTCGTTCATTCGCCCTACATGCATGAGCAGACATGGTTTTCGAATTAATTTTTTGAAATCAATTCTTCGAATTCCAGTTTTTCGAAAGACTAATTTTTCGAACAGCAATTGGCCGAAATTTGTTAATCAACTTTAAAACATTTCAAATTTGTTAATCAACTTTAAAAATATATATTTCACTCGTTTATGACTAACGAGATACTGTAAGTTAGGTTAGGTTTGTTGATATTGTCCACCCTATAATAAAATACTCTTGTACGCTATACATACTTATATCAATTCGAAGGATCAGTGTTTCGATCAATTGATTTTCAAAAAATATGTTTTCGAAAAATTGAAGTTCGAAAAATTGCATTTCGGTCAATTTAACTAGACCCCTTTTCTTAAGCGAATCTCCATATTTTCCACACGATAATTTAACTAGACCCCTTTTCTTAAGCGAATCTCCATATTTTCCACACGATAATTTAACTTGACCCCTTTTCTTAAGCGAATCTCCATATTTTCCACACGATAATTTAACTAGACCCCTTTTCTTAAGCGAATCTCCATATTTTCCACACGATAATTTAACTAGACCCCTTTTCTTAAGCGAATCTCCATATTTTCCACACGATAATTTAACTAGACCCCTTTTTTAAGCGAACCTCCATATTTTCCACACGATAATTTAACTAGACTTCTTTTCTTAATCGAATCTCCATATTTTCCACACGATAATTTAACTATACCCCTTTTCTTAAGCGAATCCCCATATTTTCCACACGATAATTTAACTAAACCCCTTTTCTTAAGCGAATCTCCATATTTTCCAAATGATAATTTAACTAGACCCCTTTTCTTAAGCGAATCTCCATATTTTCCACACGATAATTTAATTAGACCCCTTTTCTTAAGCGAATCTCCATATTTTCCACACGATAATTTAACTAGACCCCTTTTCTAGAGAGAACCTCCATATTTTCCACACGATAATTTAACTAGACCCCTTTTCTTAAGCGAATCTCCATATTTTCCACACGATAATTTAACTAGACCCCTTTTTTAAGCGAACCTCCATATTTTCCACACGATAATTTAACTAGACTTCTTTTCTTAATCGAATCTCCATATTTTCCACACGATAATTTAACTAGACCCCTTTTCATAAGCGAATCTCCATATTTTCTAAAAGATAATTTAACTAGACCCCTTTTCTTAAGCGAATCTCCATATTTTCCACACGATAATTTAATTAGACCCCTTTTCTTAAGCGAATCTCCATATTTTCCACACGATAATTTAACTAGACCCCTTTTCTTAAGCGAATCTCCATATTTTCCACAAGATAATTTAACTAGACCCCTTTTCTTAAGCGAATCTCCAGATTTTCCACACGATAATTTAATTAGACCCCTTTTCTTAAGCTAATCTCCATATTTTCCACACGATAATTTAACTAGACCCCTTTTCTTAAGCGAATCTCCATATTTTCCACACGATAATACATGATTTTACCACACTCTCAAAGTTCCGTGTTAACCGATCCAAACAGAATTTCATATATTGCATTTGATGACAATACAAGAAATTTTAAGAAGAATACACAATATTATTAGTAAATTAGTTAATGTAAACATACTATTAGTATTGTATTATATAACAACGTATGGTTGCCACTGTCACTGACAGCTTGCAAAGCTTCAAAGGGAAACAAGAGGATCTTAGATATGTTTAAGCCAAGTTCATTTATTAGAGACCTTGAAAATACTTAAATATGCTGGGAAATAGAAACCCCTGTATCCTCATTTGAAAATAACTCATTTGACGACCTTTAGACAATTTAGGCAATGCTGCAAGAGGAGAAACTTTAAAGGGTAATAACCATTAATGATTTTCGACAGTTGACTCGGAAATCAATAAGGGCGTAGGTAATAAAAATAAAAGCAGCGAGTTTTCAATGTAAGTACCCACCTGTATAGAAATAAAATACATTGTCTGCAATAGTAATAAATTTGATAATGCTTTCAGAAGATGAAACAGCTATCACAAGTAATAATAATTACATAGCAGAATTTTTTATAAATAAGCTATTTTTTATACATTAGATTATAATATAATTGATAATAATATAAAAGAATTAAACGGAGTTGTACAAATTAAATTTGATAACAATAAATAAATAAACGATTTTCTCAAAAAACCTTTCTTACCATAACCCTGTTTCTCCGCAGGGGGGGAAGAGGTGATATCACGGCACAGTTTTCTGTCCTGGCATACATCGTTCGAACAATTTATGTTGAAAAAAAAGAAATTTCCACAACAAAAAACTTTTTTTTTATGTGAACGTAGAAAATCAATTTTTATGGGATTTGGCAACAAAAACCTCTACTTTAGCTGATCCTTTTCACTTCACTGTAATACTAAAAATGCAGTTTTCCTACTGGGATCTAAAAATATCAATGAGAAGTGGCGGAAATAGATCAAAGTGAATTGAGCGATATTTATATTTTTATCTTCCGATTATGTTTTTGGATAATATTGATCGCGATAATATTATGACTAATATTGACAAAATTAGTCACTGGAGATTATATAAAACAGAAAAGCTAGCCAAATCAGCTGCCGTATAATCTGGCCATATCAATTCAACGGTAGGCAGAGAGATCAAATGACATTTTTGTTTAATCAAAACTCAGTCTCTTCAATGATTCACGAACTTTATCCAAAAATACCATAAAAATGTTCGCAACACTCTTTGTATTGGATTTTACATATATAGTATTAAAGTGTATCATGCACTTGATATTCTAACTAAGTGACGTAAGTTAAGATGGTGGGTCGCGAAGACTGCGATGAAGGCCGACTGGGAACTAATTCAGATTAAACTCTAGGTGCTAGAGAGGAAGTAACACGGTGACTGATCTATTAAATAAGGACCGCTGCTTTGCAAGATGTTGCAGCAGGGGGAGGCGGTGGGTGCTGAATGTTGGGCCTTTTTAGGAAAGAGAGAAAGAGGAAGGAAAGATCTTCCGCTCCTTTCTGCAACGCAGTTGGTGGGCATCCGTGGGCAAGACCTGGAAAAACCTGACCTCAAGAACCCGGTCGTCCTGCTATGTCACCAAACATAGCGGAGGTGTTGATTATTCAATAAATGGTTTCCGTTACCCATATCTGCTCCCAAATTAGAAATGTTAATGATCATTATGTTTTTAAACACTAAGTACATGTAAATTGGCAAAACACGTTATAGCTTTTGTGTAAAAAACTGCGGAGGTCGGAACCAAATAATGGGATGTGGCAGAAAACTGGCGGGATAAGTTTTATTTTTATTCTTGGAGCCATTAAAAGAGTCAATGAATTGAGAGGGAAGTCAATGTAAGCCGATATCAATGGTGAGAGCGGTTCGCGAAGATGTAATAAATGTCGTCTGGTCCGTGCTTTATAGGCATTTAATGTTTATATAACATAATGTCCAACGTGTCACAGGAAAGATTGATATAGATTTGGCTAGATAGACGTTCATGGTATAAAAAAGGTCGATATATTAGTCTGATGAATGCGATCGTGCAACCGGCAATATCTAATATTGCCGTCAATTCTGTCGTTAACTGGTGTTGAAGTTTAATTTGGATATAATTATCAATTTCGTAAACAATGGCGTGCTTCGCCAAAGAAGACAAAAAAATTGTCCGCTGATGAGATTTTTTGACTGGTTACTTCTGCTACAGACGAAAACCGCTTGAAATCAATCCAAAACATTTTATGGTCTTTATGCAAAGCTGAACTCCAAATGATTAATGAAGAAGGACGATAAAACCAACACTAGGACGGGTTGTTTAAAAAAAAATAACAATCGGTACATAAAATATTGGATCTAAGTTTCGCGTTCTGTGTAAGTTCTATTCAGGTTCTGTATTTATAAAACTGAAATAATCACAGAACTTGAATAGAAATTTCACAGAACGTGAAAATTAATCTAAATCTTTTGATGAATCGTTCAACTTTTTTGAAACCACCCGTCCCTCAAAAAATCCCTCAGGGCCTATGTCATTTTTTCTGTGGAAGGCCTTTTAAAGGAAAGGAAAGGAAGGAGAAGATGTTTTGGGAAGGAAAAAGTTTTATTTTTACATTAACTCATCACATGGCATCTTTGAAGATGCCGTGTGGAGGGTTTTTTGAGGAGAGGAAGGAGAAAATAGGTCTTGAAGAGGCCCATGTTGTAATAATAATTGGCTAATTTATATAGCGCCGTTTTCGTGGAAAATCACCTCAAGGGCGCTGTACAAATAATATATAAAAGAATTAATATTACTGGCTTACAACTAAGATTTACAATTACAACTAGTGACTTACATCTAAGACTTATAGCTACTTATATTACTGGCTTACAACTAAGATTTACAATTATAACTAGTGACTTACATCTAAGACTTATAGCTAGTGACTTATGACGAAGACATATAGATTCTAACCTAAAACTGGTGACTTATTAACATTGTAGGGGGGAGGAAACACAGAGGCCAGCAAATTATTCCACAGCCGAGCTGTTTGTTAGATTATAACAAAATAATGTTAAACCTAACGCCATCTAGGATCTGTTATGTGTAGCTCAGTGTACCTACATGTATTACTTTGTGAGAATAAATTCTTCTGTTCAAGTCAAATTACTGTGTTTCATTACTGTTGAACTCAAGAATGTATGAGGGGTGGATAGGAATCTGGGATTCTTTAGGTTCAGGAGTGACGAACGTCTGAATCCATCCCTCAACCTCAAAGTTCTTCCTCAACCAGTCTCTTCAGATGTGACGTAAACGCATCCACCGCCAAGACCTAGACGAACTTTACCGTATGAACCCGAGCACCCCTGCTATGGCAGAAGTATTGGTTAACCTGTGACATATGGCAGAAGTATTGGTTAACCAATAAGTGGTTCTCGGCTGTAGTAGTAAGTGGGCTGCAGTACCTCTGTCCGCCCTCCAAATCGTAATA
This sequence comes from Limnephilus rhombicus, assembly GCA_929108145.2. Taxonomy (NCBI): domain Eukaryota; kingdom Metazoa; phylum Arthropoda; class Insecta; order Trichoptera; family Limnephilidae; genus Limnephilus; species Limnephilus rhombicus. The sequence goes on from OV815275.1 coordinate 465,912, forward strand.
AGGAAAACCTTATTTAATCCAACGAGAGGCAGCTTGGGTTTTCACTGCCTCATAATCTCCGGTTCTCCATCAATAGAATGAGGTCATCTCACGACAGCTATTTACAATGTTCGCGCCCTCGGCTTGAGGGGCGCGAACCCTAGAACCTAGTTTTGTTGTTTTCCTGGATATTTAAGGTTTTAAAAAGGCCTCCAAAAGCCCTTTTATGGCTTAAGATGGCCCTGCCTGGACCACCTACCAAACATAGATGCTCTCCTCCGATCCCTCGCTGCCCCCGCCATGTGAAAGAAGAAGAAAAACAGAAAACGTAGGAAACAGAAGTGAGCCTAATAAGGAACATGGATCTCATCTAATTACTTCTATATCATTGGCACTTGTAAAATTAGGGGCTCCGCCAAGTTTGTGTCCAACATATTTTAAATAATGAGAGAAATTCGTTGATTGAAATGCAATCGCGACGTTAAAGCGTGGTTTCGTGGTTTGATCGCAATTTCCAAAGTCTGCAAATATTACAAAGCGACCTAGGATTTGTGTGCAGTGAACTTGTGATTACATAAACACAGCTGCCGAGGTGAAGAGAACTCTCACTGGATGTGATGTATACATTTGTACATTCTTGGATCAAGAGTCTGCAATTAATGGAAAACGAAATTTCGAAGGTGAAGCTTTCATTCGCTGCATTACAATATTGCATGCTGAGTGCAAAACACGTGCTATTCAAATCTTCATTTTTATTTCTGTATACAGGAAGGCAAAATTGTTGTATCAATGTAAAATTATAGATAGTCATTTTTTTATGCCAAAACCCGATTTAACAGTTTTAGTTATAAATACACCGAGAAGCAAAAAATCTACGATGGTATATATACGTTATCCCGTCAGATATTGAACGTATACCGTCAGAATGTTAGTATTTCCGCTTTGCAATAAAATCCAAATTAATGGAATATTTCTTAAAGTATTTGAATACTAAAAAGTTTTTGAAGTACATACACTGGAAATATTCAGTTTTTTTTAATAAAATTATAAAGTTTAGGCCTTTTGCAGTAGACCTAAATGTTTTTAACAAAGCGAAATTTTTGTGATGTTGTGGGTCCATAAAGACTTTTACGTGAATCACTTACTAAAATTTGAAACACTGAGCAAACCAAAATTACAAAAATTATGAAATCATTTCAACCCACAACCCAAATAAACTCTAACCATTTGTAATACAAACACTCAAAAAACAGATAAATTTTCCTCTCATTTCAGGAGCATCACGAAATTTAAAAAATTGCTCAGTATAGTTTTTATTCATATTCGAAGATGCCCGCTAATGGTTGAAGCTGGTCCAGTCAAACAAATAAACAAGCGGAATAAAGTTTTAATTAGTTTAATTATTGGGAATATTCAGATTTTTTTTTAAAATTAAATACCACAAAATAGAGGCGATGCAGAATAATAACAAAAGTAGATAGTGTGAAATTACTATGGGCTCTTCATATTCCAACATTTAACAACCACCGATTATTTGAAAATTATCCCTCTTAAACCGGGAAAACATCTTCTTGAGAAGAATAAGAATTTTTGTCTTGGCGAGATCATGTAGCTTTATGTTTCTTGGAACGTTTCAGCGACTTTTTCTTGAAATAATTTGGAATGAGAAATTAAAACCGCAAGCAAGGAATAAAGGAATTCCATTATTTAGATACGCATTTCTCCTCCGTTTTGTACATTTCCGCTGGTCCGATGTGTTGTATGTCAGCCTGTTCTCTGCTCTCTGCGGATGGGTTGTTATACAAAATTTGAACAATTCATCAAATTTAATATTCAAGTTCTATGATAGTCCTAATAAAGTTCTGTTAAATAATAACCGACCCTAAATGGAACTTTCACAGAATTTGATTTTTTTTTATTATTCAGTTGTATCACAGAACTGAACAATTCATTTTACAAATTTCAACGATACTTTTAAAGTTCTATTCAAGTTCTGTGCAAAGATCAAAAAATACTACTTTATTGTTGTTGTCATTCTAAATCATCAGGTCTTAATTATATATATAATTAGTTTATTTTCTATTTTTATTAGTAATATTCGAAGTTTCGAAGTCCAATGAATAAATGAGATAAAAAGTAAAACAAATTTTAGCAGGAAAACTGACAAAAAGTTAATCTATATATTAATAAGGAGGCTAACTTAAAATAATGACAATTAATTAAATAAATGAAGACAACATAAGCGAAACTCAATCGAAAACCTGGAAACAGAAAAATCAGAAAAACATATTGACACCTCTGGGACTCGAACCCGTGGCGCAGTGGTTAGCGCGTTTGCCCGGAAAGCAAGAGGTCCTGGGTTCGAGTCCCAGAGGTGTCAATATGTTTTTCTGATTTTTCTGTTTCCAGATTTTCGAGTCCCAGAGGTGTCAATATGTTTTTCTGATTTTTCTGTTTCCAGATTTTCAATTGAGTTTCGCTTATGTTGTCTTCATTTATTTAAATATTACAATTTGAGGTTTTACTCATAAAGTTAAAAATGAAAAATAGAAAATTAATTATTTCACTCATGATATGCGCCCATCAAAATGGAACCCATGTGAATAGGACACACTATAATATGCTTCTTAAAAATATTATTTTAAGACCATCGTATACACTTGTCCCTCTTCCGCTAGTGACAATATGTAGGCGTAAACAAGACAAGGGGTGTTCCTTATCGGTGGAAGTATATACAGATGCACAAATACATTCAACCTTCGATCAAGTGATATCATAGGTCAATGCATTCAACGCTAAGTTTTTTGAAGTGAAACTTCTTTACGCACGCTTGACTTGGGGAGTAAGCTGGCGAATGCGTGACGAGAGCGTTACGAAAAGCGAGGCGAACGGTAGTTGAGAGGGAGTATTACTGTAGGGGCAAGAGAGAGAGGTGCGAGCACACATTTTCTTTCTCTCATAGCCAGTTACGTTACACAGTGCAGGCCTATTGTCTGTATCACACTGTAGGAGCAAGAGAGAGCAGTGCGTGCGCACATTTTATTTCTCTCATAGCCAGTTACGTTACACAGTGCAGGCCTATTGTCTGTATCACACTGTAGGAGCAAGAGAGAGCAGTGCGTGCGCACATTTTATTTCTCTCTTTCTATCATATAGATGGAGCTACAGAAGTTTTACTTCAGTCCTGTGGTCTAAAGAACACTCGTTGTTTTATTGCTTCCAACTCTCGCTGCCTGCATACAGTTGTTTTATTGTTTCCAACTCTCGCTGCACAGTTTATATTTATGTAATTATCCTTTACAAATGTACTTAAAAACGCTTTAAATTGAACAATTTTGAAATGTTTTATAAAAAATAAACTGAATAGAATTTAATCATTCGCAATCTTCCGAACAGGCCCTGCATTGTACGCCTGGTGTAACTCTAAGGCTACGTCCGCACAGGCAGGCGGCTGGCTTAGCGCCTAGAGCCTAGTGGCAAAAAACCAACACGTTGGTTTACCTGGATACACGCTAAGCGGCTATCAACTTCCTATCTAGGCTCTAGGCGCTAACAAGCCGCATGCCTATGCGGACGTAGCCTTAGTGACCAGCTCAGATATGGGGGCTACATCGACGTCAGAGTTAAGTTAGCCTCCCAAAAACCCTACGTACTTTGGAGGGGACCCACCACTTTCCCAACGGCGTTATAAGGAAACATATGGTTTCCTCCTTCACCGCACACGTCAAGACTCTACTTTTTTTTGAACGAAGCTACATTTATTTGAACGACTCTAGACCCTCCAATGTCCATGCATACGGGGTTAGTAAGCAGTATGCAAGTACTTACATTAACATTATACAAAAGATAAATAGAAGTAGCAGCCCGTGGAATAATTCTTCTGAAATAGGTAACATCAAAAAGAGATAATAGTGTTAGTAAAAGAAAAAGAAAAATAAAAATAACGGCTATGACCAGTCGAAGAAACCTTCTGTGAATAAAATAAGTAATGAGGAAAAAACAGTTATATGATTATGTTATAATGTAAGTAATTACTATAGTAGCGGAAATAAAATAAAATACATTTTTAAAAAAAGCCAGAGAAAGTATTCCATAGACCACCGGGCAGTCCCAATGAGAATGCGTATAGCTATCGGCCCAACCGCAGACGATGCTCGAAGTCCGCGTCCTTTAGCCGGTTCCCCGATTTTGCCTCGAAGAAATGTACTTGGGAGAGAAGGGGAAGTTTTTGAAGACCTTGAGGAAAGATGAGCGTCGGGTTACCGGAGGGGGGACGGAAGGACATCGAGACCGCACGGTTACGCCTCAGGCCAACGCATGTCGATGGGGGAGGCGCGGGCGGATCGCGGGAAGACCGCTCTGTTGTATGTTCGCCTGGCAATGTGCATGGACAGGGTCTATCCCACCCCCTTTCTATGGGGGAATGACGATACATAACATGCACAGTTCAGTTGCGCCACCAAAGAATGGAAACCAAAACTAATCAAGAAAAATAGAAAATAATAAGAGCATTTATACATGTAAAACATAATTTCAGAATCAGTACAGAGTGATAATGTATCAAGCGATACTGTCATCACTACCATCGCTCACCAAGATGACCTATCGAGGTAAAAACATAAATCATTGTTAGCAGAGACCAGAGAAGAAAAAAAAAATAGTCAAACATAATCAGTAATTTATAGGTCACATAAGTTATATTATAGATAGTTCAAAGCATATTCACTAAATAAAGAGTAATAGAGGAGGACCGAAGAAGACGGGAGCAATACGTGTAGCACCTGAAACAAAGATGAATTTAGTCTAGGTCGGCGACTCTAAGTACAGGCCATCTCTCTACCCAGGACTTGACAAACTTTTTCAAGCATTCGAAATTCTCTTTGTTCGACACAAGGTCAGCATTCCACGCTGGTCTTGTTATTCCGCGCAAACCATCCAACATTTCCTCTCTTGCTTCCTTCATCAACTCGCAGTGCCACAGAATGTGCTTGGCGTCTTGGTTAGTATCACCACATGCGCAGTTTGGGTGAGGAGAGAGGGTCAAGCTATGAAGCCGACCCCTGAACTCCCCATGCCCAGAAAGCATCTGCGTCATGTAGTGATCTAGTTTAATGTATGCCCCTTCCATTCTGAATTTAACTGAAGGAAAGAAGGAGAAAGTCCATCTGCCCTTCGTCGACCTATCCCATCGCTCTTGCCATACACTCAGCGTCCTCTCACGCATCGCTTTGAGCAAGCCAGGGAGGGCCACTACTCCTCCCGGTGTCAGCTCGACTCCCAGGTGGACAGCAGCCCTGCCTCTAATAAGTTCCTTTTTGGTCAATATTTCCCTAATTTCAAGGTCAATCGGCAGGACGCCGGCCAGAACCGGTAATGCATCTGAGGCCACAGTCCTATAAGCGCCCAAGAGCGCCAACAGAGGAGTCCGCTGACCCCGTTTAAGAGCCGAGTTTATCAAGACGTTATCCAAGCGATGCTCCCACACAGAGGCAGCATATGAGACTTGCGACACATATACCCCTCTGTACAGCAGGCGAATCGCCGGAGAACGCAATCCCCACTCGGCAGTTGAGAGTCTTCTCAGTTTCTGAAACAGGGCCTGGGCCCTGTCGGAGGCGTTCTTGACGTGGGCTAGGAACGAGGAAGATCTGTCCAAAATTACGCCTAAATACTTGGTGTTTTCTGCAAATCGGATGGGTGTGCCTCCCATTCTGATGAAGGGGTTCCTGCCTCGGCTGAGCATGCCCTTCATAAGGAGGCCCACGGTCTTGTGGGGAACGAAGTTCAGTCTATTTCTCTGTCCCCATTCAAGGATCACTTGTAAACCTTCTTCAGCCTTAGATTCCACTTCCCTTCTACTGTTCCCAGAGACCAAAAACAATTTGTCATCTACGTAGTCGACCGATATACAACCTTCAGGCAAGGGCAACCTGGAGGAGTCGTCAAACAAGATTTTCCACAGGTCGGGTCCGAGGACCGACCCCTGCGGACATCCCATGTCGACTGTTCGAGTGATTAAAACGTCCCCGTGCCCTATGATAACTGTCCTACCACTTAGGTAGTCACTAATAATCTCAAACAGTTTACGCGGGCAATTCCTGCCTTTCAGCTTGGTAAGTATCATCGGCCACCACGCGTGATCAAAGGCACCCGAGATATCCAAGAAGATGCCTATGACGTACCTCTTTTGGCATACCCTCACCCATTCAAGCGCATATTTAATGGCGTGCTCCGTGGATTTGCCGGGGACAAAGCCGAATTGAAGATCGCTAGGCGGCGTTAGGGTGAGGTGTAGACGGTGCTTGATGATGTTTTCCAATATTTTACCTAGAATTGGCAATAATGTTATAGGTCTATAAGCTCCTATGTCCGTCTTCGGCTTACCGTTGCCCTTTGGTATAATCCGGAGCACGCCCTTCTTCCATTCCGTAGGGAATTTTCCCCTACGCAAGCACGTCTCCAACACCTGGTAGAACTCCTCTTTGGCGTGGATCCAGACATTCTTCGCAATTATTCCATTCAATCTATCAAATCCCGGTGCCTTTTTTGGACCCAAACCCTTAATTATTATCTCCACTTCGATTCGACTTAACGGTGGCACGCCGTTCCCCTGGGCGGGCTCACTAGGTGGTAGCCGTGACAGATTTCTAATCTGTTTATGGTGAACACTTTCCCCTATTACTGAGTCTAACGGAACTAACTTGCCCAGAAGTGTCTCAAGAGTGGAGGTAACATCGACACTCTCAACGTTCCCGAGCACCACGCTCGACAAGTAACTTTCAGATCCTTTTCCCGTTTTTCCAACGACGCTGTGGATTTCCCACGGGTTGGCGTTACCCACTTCATTAACCCAATTATGCCAGGCAGCTCGTTTTGCCGAAAGGACACCCGAGCGATAGGCACCTCGTGCGGCCCTAAAGCGGGCTTGGAGGACAATAGCCTCTTCGGGCGAGCATAAACTCTGCCTGACCACACTGAGATTCCTGTAAGCGCTTTTAAATGTACCCTTCAGCAAAGTCAGCTCTTGTGTCCACCACGGCGTCCTAATAGCCTTTTTAGGGTTAGTTCTTCCCAAAGAGGCTTCTGCGGCCGATACCACCGCCGCGTTGAAAAAATTCCCCAAATTGTCCGGTTCCCTAGCTGCTACGTCGTGAAAGCCCCTTAATGATTGACGTAGCGCCTCCCCGAATTTATCCCAATCCGCCCTTGTGGTTCTGAAATTCCACGTAGACCGTGGAGCTTCTGTCTTTGGAATACCCACAGAAAAGGTTATAAGTCTATGATCAGAAACTAACGCACACTCGTGAACTTTCCACTGAGATATTTTAGTCGCAACAGATCTAGAACATAGAGTGAGATCAATGTTGCTTTCGCCTCCGGCTCCTGAAAAAGTAGAAAGCATGCCCGGTTCATTGAGGATGAACAGACCTTGCGCCGCAATAAGGTCTTCGACAGCAAAGGATCTTTCCGTCCGAATTCCGTTATAGTCGAACCAGAGAGGCGATCGCGCGTTGAAGTCTCCACCGATAATTACGTTTCGACCTCTTAATTTGTGAAGCGCCCGCGTTAAGCTCAAAATATGTGGTTCAACAGGATTACCGTATTTAAAGTAAACGGAGATCACGATGATTTCCGTGTTAGCTAATTTAATGGATACACAGGTTTGGTACTCGTTTGAGAGCCCTCCCAAGAGGAGGGGTCTGATCAAGGAAGTATTGACCAGGACACCCGCACCTGGAGAGGAACCCACCTCGAGCACCGCACCCGGACTATTAATTCCAGGAGTTTTGCCTTGCCACACGTACTGCTCCTGAATAAGCATGATGTCTATGCCAAGGTCAGACATCACCCGCTGGGTCTCCAGGGTGGCCACCCGAGATCTTTGCAGGTTTGCCTGACCAATGGTGAGGGAATTAGCGCCCGCCATAGTCCGTCATACGTACTTGGACCTCTATAGCCGCTCTGTGGGCAGGGCAAGCACGATCTCCCGTAGAGTGGTTCGCCGGTTTTTTAAACCTTGAGCAGGTAGCGCAGACAGCGGCCAGTGCTTTTTTGGGGCAATCCTCATAGTCATGGCCGGTTGCGGCGCAGTGGCTGCATGTTGTCGTCTCCTGGGTGCAAGATTTGCTCACGTGGCCATACAAGTGGCATTTATAGCATCTCGTTGCACCCAAGTAATCCCGAACACGGCAGGCGTTCCACCCAAGGTAGCAATGTCCGCTGTCTATTAGAACCTTCCTGCAGTCAGGATGACACGTAATAATCATATTCATGGTAGGGGCATCCCTCTTACCAAAAAGTGATACCCTCCGCATGGTTCTGAGGTGGTCGTCCTTAGTGAGGGTGCAGTTCCCTGTGATATTATTTACGAAGATCTCCTCAAATAGGGCGGCATCTTTTGAGACGTCACCCCTCGGGACGTCATAAAGTACAATTTTGGGTAGGCGGCCCTGTGGACTGATCATTTTTATACCACTAGCAGAGAGTTTCTCGGCAGCCTTCTGTATATTTTTCAACCCCCCGGCACTGGATGTTTGTAGGAGAAAGCCTCCTCCCTTAATACTTCTAGTGCGGACCGCTTGGAATCCGTCTGACTTTGGATCTAGGATGGAGGTGATCACTTTTTTAGTGTCCTCCGACGTTTTACCTTCCGGTACCGTGGGGTAGAACAATACTGTCGGCTGTTGAGGAGGTAAGCCGCGCTCCTGTCCATCGACAAAGATCGAGGCGCTAGGTGTCGCGCCAGCCGCACTCGCGTACGTTCTTTTGCTCGCCCTACGTACTGTACAAGACCCTCGTATACTTTAATAGTACGCAACTGCTAACCCTCTACAAATCGCAAGTGCGCCCCACGGTTGAATTTGGCAGCCACCTCTGTTCTTGAGCCCCAAAAATTCCTGAAAAAAACCGTCGACTCTATGCAGAAACGGGCGGTCCGTTTGATAGATTCTCCTATCTTAACAAACGGATTGCAATATTTAGAGCACAGGCGTCGGGTAGGAATGCTGTCCTTGCAAGATGCTCTGATGAACTAGCTTTATTGATCCGCTCGGCACCGGTGCATAGTCGGGAAACATGCCAAACACGCGTTCAACATATCTACGCTGTTGACATTGTCATAAGAGAACGGGTTGTTTTTACGACTCGTTCTTGAGTTCAGTAGCTCGGCTGTGGAACATTTGCCGATTTCTGCAAGATAGGTACATGTTCACTCTTTCCTTTCCTCAAAAAGACCCTCTACACAGCATCTTCAAAGATGACATAGGCCCTGAGCTAAATTATTTTAATGAAACCACTCTCCATAACCCCCTACCACACTGAGGATAAATTAAACTCACCCAACCTTCCAACACCAGCTGTTCGCATTTCATTAAACCAGAGCTCACTTACTAAGTTTTTCAACAGATTTTCTACTCCGCAGTATATATATTTAGCTTGGCACTAAAAGTAAACCATTTATTATATCGACGTATGGAAGTGAAAAGATCAATGTTTTATTTGTTATTTCAGTAGGTCAGACGAATAATATTGGTTCTTACGAATATTTCCTGTTTCCACTTTGCGTGTGTATACAATGTACTGTGTGTATACATAATACGAATTCTCGGCCCCGTTATATTTAGCGAGAAAACAGATGGCGTCTCTATTTATTGGTTTCCACACTCGGCGGTTAGGAAACCCATCTTTTGATTTCCAGAGTCGTAAAGCCGGGAATTCAGACCGGATTGATTGATTCGACCGTGCGTCGTACCGTGCGTCGTACCGTGCGTCGTACCGTGCGTCGTACCGTGCGTCGTACCGTGCGTCGTACCGTGCGTAGCGTCGTAAGAACCCTGAATGATTTTATGGCACAGTAATAATTCTAAAACTGCACGATAGAGGATTTCGAAAAAATTATACGATTTCACAATGTTTTATTCGTTGTAAAATAAGAGATCGATTGTATTTATTTTATCTTTTTATATATATTATCATATATAAGGGTACGGGAATAGTTTTTTTGCTGTGAATACGTTTTTAAAAATGCCATATTTTAAAGGTCTATACTAAGGTCCCGTTAGAGTTCCCAAAAAGACCCTCCACACAGCTTTCGCAAAGTTGACATAGGCCCTAAGGATTTTTTTTTGTCAAGGCCTCCTTTGTAGAGCTATTGTAAAAAAAACCGTTGGCGGATCTTGGGATGCGTCACGTAAAAACATAGTTAAAAAAGTATGAAATAGTTATCAAGAATGATATGACATTTTTTTTTAAATCAGTTAACCCGATCAAAAATGATGTCATGAAATTTTCATCGTCATTTTGGCAAATATTTTTGTGAATTTTTCCTGTTTTAGGTTTCACTATCTGCTGATATAATCATAACTATTTAACCGCAAAAAATGTGCCCTTGTCACCGTGCAATCATACATTTTTTAGAATTATTCACAGCCAATATTTGTTATCACTCATTCGTTACGGGACATTAATGGCATAGATGCAATATTCACGCCTCCAATATTTGCTGCCTTATTGGTAAGTGTAGAATTAACGTATAAAATACATATGGGCTGGTGCATCATACAATATATATTATTGGCATTTAAATTATTAAATAAAGGATGGTCTGTGTAGATTTGGTTCCATGGCAACTAAGAATCATGTAATTTCAACACCCCTTTGAAAAGTAATTAAAAGTTTTTTTTTTAATATAAAAAAATAGCCCATAATCCAACGTAACCTATTTAAAAAAATTTGAAGTAAAACTTCTTTACGCACGCTTTACTTGAGGGGTAAGCTGGTGAATGCGTGACGACAGCGTTACGAAAAGTGTGATCGGGCGAGGCGAACGGAAGTTGAGAGGAAGATATAAAGTTAGTGAAGTTTTACTTCAATCGTGTGGTCTAAAGCACTCTCATTTTCGCTTTTAATGAGTCTTCAAAGGAGGTGTTAAAGTTGCATGATTCTGAGTTGTCTAGTGACCGTACATTTAGAATAACGTACTTATACTGGTATTATGTAACTGAATGCTTTTTGACTGACTTCAAGTTCTATTTGAAAATACGCATTTAATCAGGCTGACGTTGATTCGCACATAATAAATATGACTAGCTATAACCCGCTCGGCAGGTTTTGACTGCTAGGCCCTGCGGTGGCTTTGGTGTTGGTGACCATTTTATAAATCCAATAGGAACTGGTTCCAAAAATAGCCCGTTCCCCGGATCCACGGTCATCCAGTGTAGCTAGTCATCAGGACAAAGTAAGCGAGACAAAGCAGTGACATCAGACGTAATATATAACCGCTTGATACAACATATATAACCGTCAATCTTTCCATATCCGGAGAGATATTATATATTCACAAATTCGTAGCAGTTATACCTAGGGGGGAGAAATCCCCACCCGACCTGTGAAGGAAGTAGAGACATCTTGTGACGAGTTCTTGAATTCGAAACAGAATTATAACAGTAACTTTGTGTGAAATTCCACGTACACATATATTATTTGTGATGCGGCGCGTATGGCGTGGCGTCAGTCGTGCACTCGACTGAAATTCAACCACGCAGACGTTTCAGTATTAATACTGTTTGATAAGGTCTTTGATTATGTGTGAATGCAACAGAGATAAGTACAAAATAAAATAAAAGATTATTGACAAGTAGCTTGAAACCACTCACTTTCTAAATAATATTTACATTAGAGTTCCTAATGGACATTATTTAAGAAATCTTAAAACATTTCATCTTGAGTTATTTCAATATAACATATTTCAATCCAATGTATTTGATCAAGGTCCTATTATTTACATTAGTTTCACTCCTGTGCGGAGTTTTCCTAGAGAAAAAATAATAATTACAAGTTCACACTCAAACATTAATTATGATAAAAACAAATTGACAAGTAAGAGGAACGCTGAATAGGGATGGGGATGTGATTTTAATTGATATTTTCTTTAGTTGTTGCATCAACATCTTGGTGATTTGATAAACATCTATATATGAAGAAAATCAGAGTGAGCAATTCACACGCGGTAGAAGTGCAACCTTCAGAAAACTAAAGTAGGTAAGAGTGGGGATGCTATGAAGCACCGCACAAAGAAAAGACCGATTATTCTATCTTATTTTCTGGCAGGCTAAATCCCATAGATGAATGTGTTGTCTCTATTAAGTGTCGCTATTTTTCTTTTCATCGAGTTTCAAATCACAACGGTGCTAAAGAAGTTTTCACTTTAAAAAATCTTGAAAATGACCGTGTCATCTTTGTAGTGACTGAGTCGTCCATCCCTCCCATCATCCACGCTGCAAGTGGGCAAACGCATCCGCCGTCATATCTAGACCTCCCCTCATGATCTCGGCCCTAGTTTTGGGTAGGACACGACATCAGGATGAGTTTGTATGAGGTACTCAAATAACGAAATGAGGTGTCCCACCTCATTTGAGGTGAGGTGTTACAAAATATTTTCGCTTACGGGGGGGGGGGGGGGGGGGCTAGAGAATTTCAGGGAAGGGTGTTTTTCCATCCCTCCAGTGGTGCAAGGCGTAAGGCCGGAGAAGTCAAAGGGACTCCCTCAACCACTCTCGTAGCGAACCGCTTGGGGTGACCTATGTCAGAGGTATTGGTTATATGTATAATAAATGCTTCCCGGGGCGGCGGTGCCTATACCACCCGCCTCCCGTGTTTGTTATTTTGTAATATGAAATATGGATATTAAAAAAAGGCCTACCCTCCCCCCCCCCCTCCACCATCTCTGATCCTCCCCCTGCACCACCCCTCTGATCCCCACTCACTAACCCCCTCCACCTCATCTCAACACTCCCTCAACCGGTTGGAGCTGTTGGTACTCTTGTGCGGTATTCACTTAACAATACAAAGTTTAAAATAAAAAAATATTTAGAAAAGTAATTTTTTTTGAGCAGTTGGGCAGTATTCACATAACAATAATTTACAAATTTACAATAAAAATATATTAAAAAAAAAAAAAAAAAAATTGGAGCAGTTGAGACGCTTGCGCGGTAATTTACAATATAAATATATATATTTTTTTTTTGGAGCAGTTGCTACTCTTGTGCGTAATTAGATACGTAATAACAATACATAATTTAAAATAAAAAATATTTAGAAAAAAAAAAATTTTTTTTGAGCAGTTGAGACTCTTGTGCTGTATTCTCATAACACTAATTTACAATAAAAAATATTAAACAAACCAAAAAATTGGAGCAGTTGGTACTCTTGTGCGGTTTTCACTAAACAGTAATTTAGTATAAAAAATACATAAAAAATAAAATAAAATTGTGAGCTGTTGGGACGCTTGTGCGGTATTAACAATATATGTGAATGGTTCACCTCAACCACCTCACGGTTCTAATACAAAAATGTCATACAATACACCAACCACCTCATACCTCACCTCATATACACCCAATACGTCAACAACATAGAGCGCATACAAAATAAATGTATTAAGTATCTCGGTTATAAATACAACAATAATTACATCTGCACTCTCCAATCCCTGAAACCCAGGCGAACGGTAGCTGACATGACATTTCTTCATAAAATTATACATAACGAAATAGACTGCCCAGAACTTCTATCCCAAATAAATTTTAACATCCCATCTAAAAGAACTCGCCACACCAACCTTTTTTATAGCCCCTCCAGACTCACGGCGAGAAGCCCCGAGAACACCCGAGAAGCGTGAATGTGATGTGTTTCTCGCATTCTCTTTCTCGTGCTCGGCTGTTCTCGGATGGCTGTCGGTAAATTTGGCCGCTTCAAAGGATTTCTCGGGCGAGAAGCGAGAAGGTTCTACACTCACGTTTTGTCTCAGTGTTGTTTAGTGAGCGGTTGAGAGTAGACGTGCGATAATTTTTGTTTTTGTATCGAAAATTTTGTTTACTTTAAAATGTGGAACAATCAACAAGAGTTGGAATTTATAGAGTATTTCCAAAATGAACCGGTGTTATGGGACGCAAAACATCGGAATTATAAAGACAAAAGCTTGAACCACGATGCGTGGAACAGACTAGTAAACTTTTTAAATTCTCCGCTTGGCTCAGCAACTAGTTCATCCAACTGCTTTAGCATACTGAAACTAAAGAATACAGTTTATATATAAGAATACATGATTATAATAATAACGAAAGAATATTAAATAAAAAAAATTACCAACCCTGTTCTGTTTCGATGAATTTGCGTTACCCACCATCGTCTGGCTTTTCTATTTTTTTTAACTTTATTTTTAGTTACAACAAAATAATAATATGCCATGGCGCACAGAGCCAAACTTGCTGCATTTTTAATATCGTCTGTAATGTCGTCCATACCGGATGGGAAACAGATCACGAGTGAGAAAAATGAGAGTGTGGATAAGTGCTTGTTCTCGCGATAAGTCTCGGCGAGAATGAGAGTGTGGATAAGTGCTTGTTCTCGCGAGAATTTCTCGCCAAAACTTCTCGCCGTGAGTCTGGAATCGCCTTTACACAACCAGTAATAATACGAACGCTGCAGCCAACTCCCCTATTTCCCGCATCCTTCAAGGCGATTCCAGACTCACGGCGAGAAGTCTCGGCGAGAAATTCTCGCGAGAACAAGCACTTATCCACACTCTCATTCTCGCCGAGACTTCTCGCGAGAACAAGCACTTATCCACACTCTCATTTTTCTCACTCGTGATCTGTTTCCCATCCGGTATGGACGACATTACAGACGATATTAAAAATGCAGCAAGTTTGGCTCTGTGCGCCATGGCATATTATTATTTTGTTGTAACTAAAAATAAAGTTAAAAAAAATAGAAAAGCCAGACGATGGTGGGTAACGCAAATTCATCGAAACAGAACAGGGTTGGTAATTTTTTTTAATTTAATATTCTTTCGTTATTATTATAATCATGTATTCTTATATATAAACTGTATTCTTTAGTTTCAGTATGCTAAAGCAGTTGGATGAACTAGTTGCTGAGCCAAGCGGAGAATTTAAAAAGTTTACTAGTCTGTTCCACGCATCGTGGTTCAAGCTTTTGTCTTTATAATTCCGATGTTTTGCGTCCCATAACACCGGTTCATTTTGGAAATACTCTATAAATTCCAACTCTTGTTGATTGTTCCACATTTTAAAGTAAACAAAATTTTCGATACAAAAACAAAAATATATCGCACGTCTACTCTCAACCGCTCACTAAACAACACTGAGACAAAACGTGAGTGTAGACCCTTCTCGCTTCTCGCCCGAGAAATCCTTTGAAGCGGCCAAATTTACCGACAGCCATCCGAGAACAGCCGAGCACGAGAAAGAGAATGCGAGAAACACATCACATTCACGCTTCTCGGGTGTTCTCGGGGCTTCTCGCCGTGAGTCTGGAGGGGCTATCAAAGTTTCAACTCAATTCAAAAAACCACAAATACCGATATATTTTTTGATTCCCTCCCTCTATTTAAGAAAAACCTTTTTTGCACACTGAATTTGCACACATAAAACACACATCCACACACCCTCACGCGCATTTACACACATACAAACACTCTCACACACCCCTCTCCTTTAATAAGTTACTAACTTAACTTAGGTATATTGTTGTATTTATCTCACAAAAATATAAGTAGATAACAGCGACATGTCATTGGTACCAATTATTGTATTAATTCTATAACTTTGTAACTATTTTCCATTATGTAATAATGTACTGTTTGTTTCTGCAAAATAAAAAATAAACTAAAATAATATTTGTCCCATACGTGGCAACGTGACAAGACATGTAGTCCAATACACCAACCACCTCACACCTCACCTCATATTTGTCCCATACGTGACATGACATGAATGTAGTCCTATAAACCTACCACCTCACAACTCAAATTTGTCCCCTCTTCATATTTGTCCCATACGTAACATGACATGAATGTTGTCCAATAAACCAACCACCTCACACCTCATATTTGTCCCCCCTTCGTATTTGTCCCATATGTAACATGACATGAATGTTGTCCATTAAACCAACCACCTCACACCTCATATTTGTCCCCCCTTCGTATTTGTCCCATACGTAACATGACATGAATGTTGTCCAATAAACCAACCACCTCACAGCTCATATTTGTCCCCCCTTCATATTTGTCCCATACGTAACATGACATGAATGTTGTCCAATAAACCAACCACCTCACACCTCATATTTGTCCCCCCTTCATATTTGTCCCATACGTAACATGACATGAATGTTGTCCAATAAACCAACCACCTCACACTTCATATTTGTTCCCACTTCATATTTGTCCCATACGTAACATGACATGAATGTTGTCCAATAAACCAACCACCTCACAGCTCATATTTGTCCCCCCTTCATATTTGTCCCATACGTAACATGACATGAATGTTGTCCAATAAACCAACCACCTCACACCTCATATTTGTTCCCCCTTCATATTTGTCCCATACGTAACATGACATGAATGTTGTCCAATAAACCAACCACCTCACACCTCATATTTGTCCCCCCTTCGTATTTGTCTCATATGTAACATGACATGAATGTTGTCCAATAAACCAACCACCTCACACCTCATATTTGTCCCCCCTTCGTATTTGTCCCATATGTAACAAGACATGAATGTTGTCCAATAAAGCACCCACCTCACACCTCATATTTGTCCCCCCTTCATATTTGTCCCATACGTAACATGACATGAATGTTGTCCAATAAACCAACCACCTCACACCTCATATTTGTCCCCCCTTCATATTTGTCCCATATGTAACATGACATGAATGTTGTCCATTAAACCAACCACCTCACACCTCATATTTGTCCCCCCTTCGTATTTGTCCCATACGTAACAAGACATGAATGTTGTCCAATAAACCAACCACCTCACACCTCATATTTGTCCCCCCTTCGTATTTGTCTCATACGTAACATGACATGAATGTTGTCCAATAAACCAACCACCTCACACCTCATATTTGTCCCCCCTTCGTATTTGTCCCATATGTAACATGACATGAATGTTGTCCAATAAAGCACCCACCTCACACCTCATATTTGTCCCCCCTTCATATTTGTCCCATACGTAACATGACATGAATGTTGTCCAATAAACCAACCACCTCACACCTCATATTTGTCCCCCCTTCATATTTGTCCCATACGTAACATGACATGAATGTTGTCCAATAAACCAACCACCTCACACCTCATATTTGTTCCCACTTCATATTTGTCCCATACGTAACATGACATGAATGTTGTCCAATAAACCAACCACCTCACACCTCATATTTGTCCCCCCTTCATATTTGTCCCATACGTAACATGACATGAATGTTGTCCAATAAACCAACCACCTCACACCTCATATTTGTTCCCCCTTCATATTTGTCCCATACGTAACATGACATGAATGTTGTCCAATAAACCAACCACCTCACACCTCATATTTGTCCCCCCTTCGTATTTGTCCCATATGTAACATGACATGAATGTTGTCCAATAAACCAACCACCTCACACCTCATATTTGTCCCCCCTTCATATTTGTCCCATACGTAACATGACATGAATGTTGTCCAATAAACCAACCACCTCACACCTCATATTTGTCCCCCCTTCGTATTTGTCCCATATGTAACATGACATGAATGTTGTCCAATAAACCAACCACCTCACACCTCATATTTTGCCCCCCTTTCGTATTTGTCTCATACGTAACATGACATGAATGTTGTCCAATAAACCAACCACCTCACACCTCATATTTGTCCTCCCTTCGTATTTGTCCCATATGTAACATGACATGAATGTTGTCCAATAAACCAACCACCTCACACCTCATATTTGTTCCCCCTTCATATTTGTCCCATACGTAACATGACATGAATGTTGTCCAATAAACCAACCACCTCACACCTCATATTTGTCCCCCCTTCGTATTTGTCCCATATGTAACATGACATGAATGTTGTCCAATAAACCAACCACCTCACACCTCATATTTGTCTCCCCTTCATATTTGTCCCATACGTAACATGACATGAATGTTGTCCAATAAACCAACCACCTCACACCTCATATTTGTCCCCCCTTCGTATTTGTCCCATATGTAACATGACATGAACGTTGTCCAATAAACCAACCACCTCACACCTCATATTTGTCCTCCCTTCGTATTTGTCTCATACGTAACATGACATGAATGTTGTCCAATAAACCAACCACCTCACACCTCATATTTGTCCCCCCTTCGTATTTGTCCCATACGTAACATGACATGAATGTTGTCCAATAAACCAACCACCTCACACCTCATATTTGTTCCCACTTCATATTTGTCCCATACGTAACATGACATGAATGTTGTCCAATAAACCAACCACCTCACACCTCATATTTGTTCCCCCTTCATATTTGTCCCATACGTAACATGACATGAATGTTGTCCAATAAACCAACCACCTCACACCTCATATTTGTCCCCCCTTCGTATTTGTCCCATATGTAACATGACATGAATGTTGTCCAATAAACCAACCACCTCACACCTCATATTTGTCCCCCCTTCATATTTGTCCCATACGTAACATGAGATGAATGTTGTCCAATAAACCAACCACCTCACACCTCATATTTGTCCCCCCTTCGTATTTGTCCCATATGTAACATGACATGAATGTTGTCCAATAAACCAACCACCTCACACCTCATATTTGTCCCCCCTTCATATTTGTCCCATACGTAACATGAGATGAATTTTGTCCAATAAACCAACCACCTCACACCTCATATTTGTCCCCCCTTCGTATTTGTCCCATATGTAACATGACATGAATGTTGTCCAATAAACCAACCACCTCACACCTCATATTTTGCCCCCCTTTCGTATTTGTCTCATACGTAACATGACATGAATGTTGTCCAATAAACCAACCACCTCACACCTCATATTTGTCCTCCCTTCGTATTTGTCCCATATGTAACATGACATGAATGTTGTCCAATAAACCAACCACCTCACACCTCATATTTGTCCCCCCTTCGTATTTGTCCCATATGTAACATGACATGAATGTTGTCCAATAAACCAACCACCTCACACCTCATATTTGTCCCCCCTTCATATTTGTCCCATACGTAACATGACATGAATGTTGTCCAATAAACCAACCACCTCACACCTCATATTTGTCCCCCCTTCGTATTTGTCCCATATGTAACATGACATGAATGTTGTCCAATAAACCAACCACCTCACACCTCATATTTTGCCCCCCTTTCGTATTTGTCTCATACGTAACATGACATGAATGTTGTCCAATAAACCAACCACCTCACACCTCATATTTGTCCCCCCTTCATATTTGTCCCATACGTAACATGAGATGAATGTTGTCCAATAAACCAGCCACCTCACACCTCATATTTGTCCCCCTTCGTATTTGTCCCATATGTAACATGACATGAATGTTGTCCAATAAACCAACCACCTCACACCTCATATTTTGCCCCCCTTTCGTATTTGTCTCATACGTAACATGACATGAATGTTGTCCAATAAACCAACCACCTCACACCTCATATTTGTCCTCCCTTCGTATTTGTCCCATATGTAACATGACATGAATGTTGTCCAATAAACCAACCACCTCACACCTCATATTTTCCCCCCCTTCATATTTGTCCCATACGTAACATGAGATGAATGTTGTCCAATAAACCAACCACCTCATACGTCATATTAGTCCCCCCTTCGTATTTGTCCCATATGTAACATGACATGAATGTTGTCCAATAAACCAACCACCTCACACCTCATATTTGTCCCCCCTTCGTATTTGTCTCATACGTAACATGACATGAATGTTGTCCAATAAACCAACCACCTCACACCTCGTTTTTGTCCCCCCTTCGTATTTGTCCCATACGTAACATGACATGAATGTTGTCCAATAAACCAACCACCTCACACCTCATATTTGTCCCCCCTTCATATTTGTCCCATACGTAACATGACATGAATGTTGTCCAATAAACCAACCACCTCACACCTCATATTTGTCCCCCCTTCGTATTTGTCCCATATGTAACATGACATGAATGTTGTCCAATAAACCAACCACCTCACACCTCATATTTGTCCTCCCTTCGTATTTGTCTCATACGTAACATGACATGAATGTTGTCCAATAAACCAACCACCTCACACCTCATATTTGTCCCCCCTTCGTATTTGTCCCATACGTAACATGACATGAATGTTGTCCAATAAACCAACCACCTCACACCTCATATTTGTCCCCCCTTCGTATTTGTCCCATACGTAACATGACATGAATGTTGTCCAATAAACCAACCACCTCACACCTCATATTTGTCCCCCCTTCGTATCTGTCTCATACGTAACATGACATGAATGTTGTCCAATAAACCAACCACCTCACACCTCATATTTGTCCCCCCTTCGTATTTGTCCCATACGTAACATGACATGAATGTTGTCCAATAAACCAACCACCTCACACCTCATATTTGTCCCCCCTCATATTTGTCCCATACGTAACATGACATGAATGTTGTCCAATAAACCAACCACCTCACACCTCATATTTGTCCCCCCTTCGTATTTGTCCCATATGTAACATGACATGAATGTTGTCCAATAAACCAACCACCTCACACCTCATATTTGTCCCCCCTTCATATTTGTCCCATACGTGAAAAAGACATGAATGTTGTCCAATAAACCAACCCCCTCACACCTCATATTTGTCCCCCCTTCGTATTTGTCCCATATGTTACATGACATGAATGTTGTCCAATAAACCAACCACCTCACACCTCATATTTGTCCCCCCTTCATATTTGTCCCATACGTAACATGACATGAATGTTGTCCAATAAACCAACCACCTCACACCTCATATTTGTTCCCCCTTCATATTTGTCCCATACGTAACATGACATGAATGTTGTCCAATAAACCAACCACCTCACACCTCATATTTGTTCCCCCTTGGTATTTGTCCCATATGTAACATGACATGAATGTTGTCCAATAAACCAACCACCTCACACCTCATATTTGTCCCCCCTTCATATTTGTCCCATACGTAACATGAGATGAATGTTGTCCAATAAACCAACCACCTCACACCTCATATTTGTCCCCCCTTCGTATTTGTCCCATATGTAACATGACATGAATGTTGTCCAATAAACCAACCACCTCACACCTCATATTTTGCCCCCCTTTCGTATTTGTCTCATACGTAACATGACATGAATGTTGTCCAATAAACCAACCACCTCACACCTCATATTTGTCCTCCCTTCGTATTTGTCCCATATGTAACATGACATGAATGTTGTCCAATAAACCAACCACCTCACACCTCATATTTGTCCCCCCTTCATATTTGTCCCATACGTAACATGAGATGAATGTTGTCCAATAAACCAACCACCTCACACCTCATATTTGTCCCCCCTTCTTATTTGTCCCATATGTAACATGACATGAATGTTGTCCAATAAACCAACCACCTCACACCTCATATTTGTCCCCCTTTCGTATTTGTCTCATACGTAACATGACATGAATGTTGTCCAATAAACCAACCACCTCACACCTCATATTTGTCCCCCCTTCGTATTTGTCCCATATGTAACATGACATGAATGTTGTCCAATAAACCAACCACCTCACACCTCATATTTGTCCCCCCTTCGTATTTGTCTCATACGTAACATGACATGAATGTTGTCCAATAAACCAACCACCTCACACCTCATATTTGTCCCCCCTTCGTATTTGTCCCATACGTAACATGACATGAATGTTGTCCAATAAACCAACCACCTCACACCTCATATTTGTCCCCCCTTCATATTTGTCCCATACGTAACATGACATGAATGTTGTCCAATAAACCAACCACCTCACACCTCATATTTGTCCCCCCTTCGTATTTGTCCCATATGTAACATGACATGAATGTTGTCCAATAAACCAACCACCTCACACCTCATATTTGTCCCCCCTTCGTATTTGTCTCATACGTAACATGACATGAATGTTGTCCAATAAACCAACCACCTCACACCTCATATTTGTCCCCCCTTCGTATTTGTCCCATACGTAACATGACATGAATGTTGTCCAATAAACCAACCACCTCACACCTCATATTTGTCCCCCCTTCATATTTGTCCCATACGTAACATGACATGAATGTTGTCCAATAAACCAACCACCTCACACCTCATATTTGTCCCCCCTTCGTATTTGTCCCATATGTAACATGACATGAATGGTGTCCAATAAACCAACCACCTCACACCTCATATTTGTCCCCCCTTCGTATTTGTCTCATACGTAACATGACATGAATGTTGTCCAATAAACTAACCACCTCACACCTCATATAAAGCAGTACTTTCCTTGTTAGAGACAGAAACAACTTTCTTATGAACTAAGATTTATATAAAGAACTTTTAGGAAAGCTATGCAATACTTAAACTTATGAATACTTAACTATCAATAGTAGAATTAACAGAACTTTTGTGAATCAGAAAGTAGCTCATGTCTCCGAAACACAAAATTCCAAGATATTTCTTCTCAAGTTCCCTGGAGGTTCTATGGGCTATGGGCAATAAAAGAGCCTCCAGTGGACTGAAGAAAGAAGGGCATAAACTTAAAAATAATAGCATCACAACTAAATCCGTTAAACAGATGGAACAAGGTATGAAATCAGTGTGTGTGTACTTATGTGAATAAGTATATTATTACCAAAATATTCATACGTTTAATAATACAAAAAAAAAATAAAAAACTAGAAACTAGTGCATGTTATTATTAACAGAAAAGCATATTAACGGAGGAAAGAAAGACTTAACTAACAAAATTTGGGCGCCAGTGACCACAAGGATCACATTTCAGTTTACCGAGGATAAATAAACGGTTTATCGTCAATGAACTAGAATTAAGTGTCTGTACTGAGCACAAGATTTGGAGGTACCAAACTCCAAAGCATGAGACCAGAACAATCACAAAAGAAACAAATGTAATAATGTGAAGGGTTGGTAGGCCTACACACTACAACATTGGCCTCCTTAAAGAAAAAACAAAAACTAATCTATCCGAACAATATCTTTCACGTGAAAATTACCTACAGTTCTACCTTGCATATCTGCCAATGTGTACACTAAATCCGAGACTTTATTTTTTATAACATTACGAACGAATCTAGGTGCCAACTTATGGGAAAAGTAATTCGGACCACTGGATTGAACAAAATTCCTCCTCCAAATGACATCACC
This sequence comes from Limnephilus rhombicus, assembly GCA_929108145.2. Classification (NCBI taxonomy): domain Eukaryota; kingdom Metazoa; phylum Arthropoda; class Insecta; order Trichoptera; family Limnephilidae; genus Limnephilus; species Limnephilus rhombicus. The sequence goes on from OV815275.1 coordinate 489,179, forward strand.
TACATTATAAACCACGGATTTACGGCGTAAATTATAATGTTGGGCATTCTTTTTAAAGGCCTGTATTAATGCATTTGAAACTTGTTCGTAAATAGGAACTAAGTCTTCCAACTTTTTTGCAAATTCGGCTCTAGACTGATCCAAAGGTATGTCCACGACACTAGAAGAAACATTAATTTTGTGTAAATTGCCGTCAATAATTTGTTCCCTGCCGTGCATAAGGAAAAAAGGCGTGAAACCTGTTGCAAAATTAACAGTATTATTCAAAACTGACTGAATCTGAGGCAGAAATCTGGACCAATTACGATGGTCAGACTCGGTCAAGATAGACAAGGCAGTCCCGATAGTTTGGTTATACCGCTCAACTACATTATTTTGCGGGGTGTAATAGGCGTTATAAAAAGGCATAGGAACATTATAATCAGCCAACAATTGTTTGAACTCTTTTGAAACAAATTGTTTACCATTATCACACACAAGGGTTTGTGGAACACCGTGGACTAGAAAAATAAATTGTTCAACATTTTTTACAATGCTTTTAGTAGTAGCATTTCTGATTGGAAAAATCCATGTATATTTGGAAAAAACGTCAACAACCGATAAAATGTACATAAAACCCGCGTAACTACGTGGAAGAGGTCCAACAAGGTCGATAGACAACGTTTGCATCGGTCTGTTGACTATTTTTGGATTCGCAGAAATACCAGCCGGCGCAGATGTATTTATTTTATGTGCCTTGCACGTTTTACACTTATTAACAAACTTTTTGACGTCATTATACATACCCGGCCAAAAGTAACGGAGTTGAACTTTCTTATACGTTCTGAATACAGCGGGGTGGCAAGAGTTAATAGATTCGTGTTCTTTACTTAAAATAGCGTTGCGGTCTTCAAAAGGCACAACCAGCTTCCAGGCTGTATCCTCTTGCAAAGCGAAACGAGAAATGAGGAGCTTTTTCAAAGTTGACCAAGACAAAGAGTCATCAAAAATAGTTCTAAACCAGGAAAGAGCTCTTCCCTCCAGGAGGTCAGGGAAAGAGGTAACAACCGAGGACAACTCCACCTTCCGGCATCTGGATAATTCTTCCATGCGTAAAATGAAATTCCTGACATCCGAAGACCCAGAAAATTTTAAATCCCAAGAATGAACGGACGAAGAAGAAGTTGGAGGAAAAGGCGACTGGTAATAATTATTAATTACGGTTGTAGTCTTTTCTAAACTAACTGTATTATCATTACCTATATTCATATTGGAAGCACTCCCCTCTTTCAAACTTTTATTAAAAGAGCGAGCCTGTTCGCGCATACTTGATAATGTAGCTTCCGGAACGATGTTACGATCCGTTAACAATTTTATCATTTCTTCCTTGGTTACCCCATTAATATCGGAAATCGCCATTTTTAAAGAATAAATAGAAAATTTAATTTGATTTATAATTAAATTATTATTCTCAAATAATTATATGAAATTAAATGTAATAATAGGATTAACCAAACTGTTGTAATTAATTATTTATTTGTAACACGTCAATTACCAAACACCCTGTACGTATGAACTCGATAAATAGTCATTGATTTTCAATAACGACAAAGCCCTTTATAATTTATTTAAAACCACCTTAGAAAGCCGTAAATATTTAGAATAATAATTATTTTTTATAACATACGTTCCACGAACTTCCTTTATATGTATGAAGGTATAAACGGACACAAATGCGAACAAGAATAGTCCCGTTACGATATTCTCCCAATATTTCAGTAACCGCAAGCTTATAATAAACAATTATTTATGATAAATGTCTGTCACAAGTCGTCCTATGTTTACAAAACAAAAAAAATCTATTTAATAATGAACTTCCGCGGCTTTTTAAGTAAGCAATGCACATAACCTGACAAATGTCAACAAGAATTGACAGCTCGGCCCCGATCTCCGATAAAGCATTACATAGATGAAAAATAGACAGCTGACAGTAAAAATGAAATTGCCAGTAAACTGAAAAAATGTTCCCAACAACAATTCGGTTAACACCTCTAGAGATATTATCAATTAATTTTCTGTTTAACATTATTTTAATGGCAACACTTAAAATTGCTGTCAAAGTAATCCGATGCCTTACAAATCGGTAAACAAACAAAAATATTCAACAGAAACAGAACATAACATAATGAAATGTAATTTCAGAATTTAATTTTCTTAATAGCAATTAAGTGACACACAGTATCTCTGCAGAGCGGTTAATGTCATTTGACGGTAATAACAATAATTAATAACAATAATACGACACACAGTGTCTCTGCAGACCGGTTAATGTCATTTGACGGGATGAAGAAGCGATAAGTTAATCAAGATCTATATCAACAAGATAGATATATAACCAAATATATGCACACACACACCGATTCATCTCTAATATTATCAGCAAAAATTCTGAAAATTCACCCCACAAGACAGAAAAGTACGTTTCGGGCACCGAAAATAACTGATTTTACACGTTGAGCGCCACTGAAAGGGAATCAAGTTCTGGTACAATATAATAGGAGTGTAATTTTATACGGCAGAGCAGAGACCAGGGCTCAGGATTATGGGAAAGGTATTTTTCTGTCAAGTAGGTGAGAAATCAGAAAATAAAAGAAGATGAATCTTATAAAACTATATTGTATGCAATAAAAAAACAAACATGAGAGTGCAAATTTAAAAATACAAAGCAATAACATACCAGATGGACTCCTGAACACGCTAACCTATCTAAACGAATCTACGACGGATGACGACCGCGAAGTTGCTTAGTAGAGAGAAGACGAGAAGACACTTCCAGGGTCCTTAACCGGGGACGTCGCGCAATCCCGAGATCCTAGGTCATCCTTCTTTGTAGGAAGAAGGCTGCTACGCCTCCAAGGAGTGTATTTAGCTTAGGGCTATCTTAACAAGCTCCATGAAAAAAGCACGTGGTCCCAACTGATCACCAAGTCTCTCGGTAGAACCGTCAACCGTCAGTGACTTCACGACGCGGGGTCACAAAGGCATATTATTCTGCCACCTCAAGGACCAATCCCTTTACAAGTTCATTTCCAGAACACATTTCTACAAAATGGCCAACCGCCAAAAACGGAAAAAAGTGGGATTTACATATCCACTAAAAATAATACCGTACACGAACTTCTCGTGTTACGTAAAAAACACCCCGCGCCTTTTTAAGATAAGATCGACTTAAATCCACATGATATAATGAAATTGAAACACTTTTCAAGTGAGTGACTAATTCACGAACAGCTACCCATCGCTGCCCGGGAGGAAGTGACCATAAACAAAAAGAGCTTCTCTCTTTCCCAAAAAATTACCAGTCTCAAAAAAAACACCATAGACAAAAAAACCAAATAGGCAAGAACTGCACTAGTCACATAATATTTATGTGACAGGCGTGCTCAAGGTTCCCGAGGAAAATAAAACGCACGGCTTGATCATGCCAACATTTCGGCACCAGATATCTTAAATTCGTTTAATGTATTTAATCCACATCCGGCCGCCATGCTGCTTCAGGGATAGATCGGCCATTTATTACGGTAAATTCCCGCCTAAATAAATCATCGGCGGCATTAAGAAATGTTGCCTTAAGAAATCGGCTTCTGAAGAAATGTTGCAACGTGTTGGCCCCCTTCCTAGTTCACATGTTTAACAAGTCCCTAAGCACAGGTGACTTCCCGGAACCACTTACATCTGCAGTGGTTACCCCAATCATTAAAAAACCACAGCTTGATGCCCACAACTTGGGTAATTATCGACCTGTGTCAAATCTGCCTTTTGTAGCAAAACTACTTGAAAAAATTGCTGCTTCTCAAATAACTTCCCACTTAAATCTGAATAAATTATTTACCGATCATCAATCTGCATATGGGAGGTTCCACTCGACAGAAACTGGATTACTTCGTATCCTGTCAGATATTACCCTTGCCATAGAGTCAGGTAAGTTAGCACTTTTATCACTTTTAGATATGAGCGCCGCATTTGACACCATTGACCACGACTTTCTCATTAAGAAACTAGAGGTAACATTCGGTTTACATTCTGGCATAAAAAAATGGCTACAATCCTATCTAACCAATCGCTCACAAGCAGTGAAGGTAGGAAATAAACAGTCTAACTTCACAAAACTCTCTTCAGGGGTACCTCAGGGATCCGTTTTGGGTCCACTTCTCTTCATTCTATTCACAAATGATGTCGCAACGATTATTAACTCATTTGGTCTCCTATCTCACTGTTATGCCGACGATCAGCAAGTCTACTTTTACTGCACACCAAATGAGATCACCGGCCTTAAAATTCGCATAGCTGAGTGTCTAGAAGCAATCAGTCTCTGGATGTCCTCAAACAAACTGAAGCTAAACCCTTCAAAGACCGAGTTTCTGTGGGCAGCCACAAATAGACGCCAACATTTAATAGATAACTCACCAATTGCTATTTCCGGCAATGACGTAATTGCGAAAACAACCGTCAAACTTCTGGGAGTTTATCTGGATTCAGACCTTTCATTGAAAAGCCAGGTGAATAGGACCGTCAGCACGGGGTTCTTCTACCTTAGACAACTTAAGTCAGTTCGTAGGAACCTTTCTACAGAAGCAACTAAGTTTCTTGTGAACTCGTATATAGTATCAAGTCTTGATTACTGCAATGGCATCTATGCAAGTCTTCCTAAATGTCAAACTGACAAACTACAATCAGTTTTCAACGCCGCAGCACGACTTATCACTGGAGTACCCAAATTTTCGCACATTTCGGAACACCTCCGAAATCTTCACTGGCTGAAGTGTCCTGAAAGGATCCAATACAAGTTATGCTGGATGGTGTTTATATCTATCAATGAAATGGCTCCTCCCTATATCTCTGAACTATGCATTCCGGAAAATATTGGTCTAAGGCAGTCAACTCTTAGATCAGCGACATCTTCTGCAATTATCTTGAGGAAGGTTGAAAGAACCTAAGCGAAATCCAAACCCTAAGTTTGGTGATCGTGCATTCGCAGTATCCGGCCCCGAAGCTTGGAATAAACTTCCTATGGAATTGAGATGCATAACCAACTCAGCGGAATTTAGATCCAAAGTGAAAACTCACGTTTTCCGATACTCCTTTCCATAAATTCATCATTCTATTTAAACTTCGCAATTTTTAATAGTTTTTTTTTTCTCTTTTCTCTTTGTTTTTAGTTAACTCAATCTGTTTAATGTAATCTGTTAATTGTGATACCTCAATCTGTTTACTGGTGAGCGATGAATCACCTTAATGCAGTAAAGATCGACTATTAAATTTATTAATTTATTTAAAATATCTATACCTTCCCGTAAATCCAGTTAACCTTCATTATACTTTTTGCACCCGTATTCTCGAATTGTAATATTATGTTAAAACTTCCTACTTCTTCTGGCGCTAATCTTAATTGTAAATATGTGTGTTAATAAGTCACCAGTTTTAGGTTAGAATCTATATGTCTTAGTCATAAGTCACTAGCTATAAGTCTTAGATGTAAGTCACTAGTTATAATTGTAAATCTTAGTTGTAAGCCAGTAATATAAGTAGCTATAAGTCTTAGATGTAAGTCACTAGTTGTAATAGAGAACTCCAGTCCAATTTTTTTATTTTTTTTAATGAATAAAGACCTTCAAACTTAAATAACTGCATTTTTATTTTTATTTTTATAGTTAGTTTTAATAGTTAAAATAATTGTCAAAGTTTTAATTTTTAAAGACTCCCAACGCACCGTATCTATGGTGGTCTTCACCCACCCATAGTTTTTTTACTTTTTAAGTTGTCATTTTGAATCAGTGATGTCATGTCGAGGGAAATTTCCCTAGATCTAGGGGAGAAAAATATTTTTTAGGGATAAGGGAAATCAGGACAAAATCTAGGGAAATTTCGAACTCTGGAAAAATTTTTATTACATATGACAATATTACTGGTAATATTTATATATATGTATATATATATATATATATATATATATATATATATATATATATATATAAATATATATATATACATAACACCGTCTATTTGGCGACCAGCATGGGCAAATATGCATCTAAAGTGGCGACCACCGACATTTGGCGACCGATATACGGTCGCCACTTTATTTTTCGAAATTTTTACACAGTTCATAGTACATGTCGTCACAAGCATTTTGGCAAAAATTGTCCTGGTAGCCAAATTGGGCGTGAAGTGGATGATTTCGAATATTAAAGTTCCGCCATCTGTCGCTACGCAGCTAGGCGCTAGGTGATATACACGGCCATGTATACTACCATTCATCCTACCGACATTTAGGCGACCGGTGTGACATAACATGCCGCCTTTCATTCCTAGCATTTACCCGCCACCGAGGCGTTGGCAAATGTGTTGGGAAACAACGTTGCCGGTTAATTCCAACTCCCGTACAAGAGTTGAGGTGCACGTGGCGGTGGCGTGTTTTGCGACGTTGCCGCCGCGCTTATTTAGCCTCGGTTGCCTCGAATGTTTTGCCTTTTAAAATTTTATCGTGATCAATCGTATTATCGTATACCGAGCATTAACGTACATGTGATTTGGAGTGTAGGTATTTGGCGACCGACCATTTTAGTGTCTTAATTACAATACATTATTGATTACGGTTTACTCAATGAAACGGAACAAAATAATTGCAAGAATAACAGAAATGCAATATCAAGATGATTCTTTGGAGTCATACCTACCTATGACATAGAATTCGGATAATCTGAGGTACTTGCCTTCAATTAATAATTCTTCTTTTCGGTCATTTATACGGTCAAATTTACTTCTTTAAAATTCCCGATTCTTATTTTACAGGAGTTCACTTACTCTGACGGTGATGGTGGGATACGACCCAAATCCCATGTGTGAAACAAAAGGCGAGCTCACCAATTAATTTTAATCGAAAAAATAAAAATATTGCATGGATGATTCATCTAATCAAAACGACCCACGAACATTGTTTCCACAAAACTTCAACGTGTTGACCAAATCGAAGAAGAAAATTGATATAGAAATAACGAAAAATAAATTCAGTGCGCAGATCACATGCCGTAGAAATGAAACCTTCAGAAAACTAAAGTAGGCAAGAGTGGGTAGGCTACGAAGCGCCACACAAAGAGGAGACCGATTATTCTATCTTAGGGGCATACATTAATTGAGCTCAAAATGGGGGGTGGGGGTCCAGTAAAATCTCACCAAATCTTGAACAGTTTTTCAGCATATTGTCGCGATCATATTTACCACAACGGGGGGGGGGGGGGCGTAACGGGATAGCATTGGGCGGGACGGGATAGGGTGGGACCCCAGATACACAACTGATGTCTCGTGAGGGGAGAGGGGGGGGGGGGGGCACCAAATCTCACCAAAGGGGGGGGGGGGGGGTTAAATTGGAAAATTAACTGCTCACGTTATTAATGTATGCCCCCTTATTCTCTCGCAGTCTAAATCCTATAGATGTATGTGTTTGCCTCTTTTTAGTGTCGCTAATTTTCGTTTCATCGAGTGTCAAATCACAACGGTGTTAAAGATGTTTTTACTTCAAAATAGTACTGCCAGATTTTTGTTTTTATTTCGAAAAGGACTTAGGACAGGTGGTTTTAAAAATTTGTAGGAGTCATCAAAAATTAAAAATTTTAAGTTAATTTTCACGTTCTGTGTAAGTTCTATTCAAGTTCTGTTGTTATAACAATGAACTTGAATACAACTTGCACAGATTGTGAAAATTAACTTCAAATATTTGAAGAATCTGTCATTTTTTTTAACAACCCGTTAATTATAATTTTAATTGTTCGAGGCGTGTTTTCAGAAACATTGTATTCGAGGAAACAACATCGAAAACAATGCGACTAAATTTAATATAAATGTTTTTGTTTTTTACTTTAGTTTCACACAGGAGGCCCTGAAGAAAATAATTACCTCAGGGCCTATGTCATCTTTGTGGACGCTGCGTATAGGAAAGGAAGGGGAGGAAGCTATGGGAAGGAAAAGGATTTTAGGGGTGGGTAAGAATCTAGGGTTCAGTTTGTCAAGGAGTGACGGACGTATGAATCCATCCCTCCCACTGCGGTGCAAGGCAATGTTCCGAGAGAGTGCGGCTGGAGAAGTTAAAGGGACTTCCTTAACCACTCTCACCCGATCCGACCTGTCATGCTGCTGGTTGGCAGACGCATTCGCCACCAAGACCCGAACAAACCACACCCCATGAATCATTAGATGACTAAGTCGTAGGTGAAAATATTGAAATGAACCAGAACCCACCACATCAAATGCATCACAACCATTTAAAAGTTTCTTAAATACTTATCAGACAGTCGCGAGTAAACATTCTACAGTAAAAAATTTCAGAGTGTGCAATTCACACGCGGTAGAAGTGAAACCTCCAGAAAAACTAAAGTAGACAAGAGCGGGAAGGCTACGAAGAAGTGCACAAAGAGGAGACCGATTATACTATCTCATTCTCTTGCAGGCTAAATTCTATAGGTGTATGTGTTTGACTCCTTTTATTGTCGCTATTTTTCGTTTCATCGAGTTTCAAATCCAAAACGGTGCTAAAGAAGTTTTCACTTCAAAATACAAATGTGCAGTTCACATGCAGTAGAAGTGAAACCTCAGAAAACTCTAGACAAGGGTGGGGAGACGACAACGAAACACCGCGCGAAGAGGAGACTGAATAGCTACGAAGCACCGTACAAAGAAGAGACCGATTAGTCTATCGCATTCTCTTGCGGGCTTAATCCTATGGATGTATGTCTTTATCTCTTTTTAATGTTGCTATTTTTCGTTTTATCGAATTTCAAATCACAACGGTGCTAAAGAAGTTTACACGTACTCGAGTTTAATCTATGTACCTACATCATCTCTAAATATTTAAATTTTTAAAATTAGTATGATATACATAATAAAAAAATGCTCGTACATCTATGGAATTTAGCCAACGAGAGAATAAGAGTATAATCGGTCTCCTCTTTGTGCGGTGCTTCGTAGCCACTCCTCCCACTGTATTCTAATTTATTTTCTGAAGGTTTCACTTTTAATTGCGTACTCGGATTTTTTAAAATTGTTTCGGATACCTATTTAGCTACCTTTTATTATATTTTTTTAATTCTTTTTAAACGTTTTATATCTTTTCATGTACATAAGAAGATGAACATTCATTATAAGTGATAATTAAATCCTTTTTTTACTTTGGTAGAAAGCAGTCACTTTGTGGTTTGACAAAGATATTAATTGAAATAAAACAATCACTTAGTTTGTAACCACGATTCATCCATTAACCTTTTTTATACCGACCGGTTTCGCTTAACCTGCGCATCAGCGTTATTTCATTATATCTACTTTATCGCATTGAAACCAAGCTCACGCACACTAACGAAATTCAAAACAATAAGCGCACACAAACTTAGCTGTTGCCGGCCGAATTCCCTATCAAGATTCCCTTCACCTCACCCACACAGCTGTTATCCCGCGCCGATCGGCTTGCTTGCCCCCCGTGCGACTAGCCCCACCGCTTCCCTTACCCCGCGGACTCCTGTTCATACAAAAGTCACGTGGAATCTGCGTGCAATCGAAATCAATTTAAAAAAATAGGTTGTCGTTGAAAATTTAGTTGGATCTTTGCAGAAATTATTTTAACATAGCTATCCTATCAATTTGACTTAAAAAAATTGGATGGAGGATTTTTCCGGAGCGATATTTTTGACTGATATCAAAAAAGCATGTACCAAAAGAAAAAAAATGTTGGATCTTTTGATTAAATAAAGCTAACACCAATATAAAGACACTTCGTGATCAAAAATTGGAGGGAGGAATTTTCCCGGCAAGAATAGAAATAAAAAACAAATCTCTTTTTAAAAACACACTTTCCCAACAATAATATTGTTGAATTTCTATTTAATCAGGTGGATATTAATTACCTAATACTAACAAGATGTGAAGAGTTTTCGAAAGAAATACTTTTCTAGCGGGAGTTATAATTTTTTTTCAGTTTTTGCTAAAAATAACTAGGTAACTTCCCGTTAAATATTTTGTTGGATCTTTTGTCATTCGTCATCCCTAAATGATACTCCACGTGACTGCAAAGGTTTCATCGACGGAGGAATTTTTGCGTACCTCAAACTCTTTATTGATTTGCCTACTACCTACCCAAGCAATAGGCCACTTGCATGGATTTCATAACGACTTTGAAAAAATCGTGTGGATAGATATTTTTACCAAGATTACGAAAATGTTAGTAAAAATATTTTAGAAATGTACAGTTTTTTTAAATTTATTTTTAAATAAATAAATCCATTATTTAGGCCCGTGACGTCACTACATGAAAATGTCCCATCGCCGAAAATGTTAATTATTATTTTTAATTTATAAACTAACGTTTAGACAAGATTTTTATGCATAGCACAAAGGGTAACAATTATTATAAGCAATAATTATCAGCCTTAAACACTCATCAACATTGAAAAATCTTCCGAGAAAAGATACTTGCCGCCAACGCCGTTGGCGGCAAGTATCTTTTCTCGGAAGATTTTTCAATGTTGATGAGTGTTTCAGGCTGATAATTATTGCTTATAATAATTGCCGAAAATGTTCCTATTAATTTTATAAAATTCCACACTGATTTATTTTTTTTATATGGCAGCACTTTGATTTCAGGCGAATTTTTGAATTTGACATTTAACGTTCAGTAGAATTATTGTTTGTTCTCTGCGAACTTATCATTTGGTTTCTTTTTGACATATGTTATGAAGAGAACCCCGTTCATTTTACGATGTCTGCACGTGTTTAGAGGTATAATGGTAGTGGTGCTGATCTTAACAAAATCAAATTTTATAATATTCTTCTTATTATTATAATTTACAAGTACAAGTATATTTCATTGGATTTAGTAATATAGACGTTGAACATTATAATGATTTATGATCAATAAGATGGATCAAGGAAAAAAAATATTTATGAGATATAATATTTTTGGAATGCCTCGCTATTCTCCTGTGCCCTTTCTTGTGGAACATGATCTTTTTTTTAAATGATTTTCTGCTATGTAATTATCGTTTTTTCGCACCCATAAAATTATGTCCCGTCTTTCCGGTTTATAAAAAATGGTCTGATTTTTCGGATTGAAATTTTCAAAAAATCGCCAGGGTTTCAAAAATACGATTTAAAAAAAATGCCGAATGTCTTAGAATATTTACATAAACCGGATTTTTTTTTTAAATGCGATGCAAGTGGCCTATCCGCAAAATAATTATTTGTTCTTTGTAGCATTTTGATCTCGCCTGACTTATAGGACAGTGCAATTAGTGCAAAAAAGGGGGTCGCGATCGGAATTATTTCGGTAGCCCCAATTTTTTTATATGTTTTATACACTCATCTCCTGATGAAAAATCTGAGTTTTCGACCTTCGGTCACTTGAGCTTTCGCCGCCGTTTTGAAAAAACCTGCCGAAATCGCGCCAAAATCTAGTTTTTCTCAAATATTTCGTTCTCAATGAAAATTTTGGCTAAGGTAACTTCACAAGTTTTGTAGAACATAAAATTATCTACAATTTTTATTAAAAAAAATGTCTTCTACCTCTAATAAGTATTGAGATACACAGCCGTAAAAATGTGTATAAGTTTATAAAAACAAGTAAATTGCACGACTTGGTTTGGTTTTCTGTACGTACCTCTTTTTCAGTACAGTTTTGTAGAGAATAAAATTTCTAAAACGATTTTTATGTTTTTTGTATTGTTTTTACTGATTTAAAGTATGAATAAACAAATATCGGTAGGTGAAAACATAAAAAATTATCACGATATTACCACGTCTTTAATATAGAAATAACGAAAAATAAATACAGTGCGTAGTTCACATGCCGTAGAAATGAAACCTTCAAAAAACTAAAGAGGCAAGAGTGGGTTGGCTACGAAGCACCGCACAAAGAGAAGCCCGATTATTATCTCATTCTCTCGCAGTCCTGTAGATGTATGCTTTTGCCTCTTTTTAGTGTCGCTATTTTTAGTTTCATCGAGTTTCAAATCACAACGGTACTAGGCGATTTGCAGGTGCTAGAAGTTTACACTTCAAAGTACAAGTGTGCAGTTCACACGCGGTAGAAGTGAAACCTCAGAAAACTAAAGTAGACAAGAGCGAAGAAGCTACGAAGCACCGCACGAAGGGGAGATCGAATAGCTACGAATCACCGCACAATGAGGAGACCGATTAGTCTATCTAATCTCTTATACTTATCACTCAGAAGTGATAAGTAAATAAGTACTTTTTTTCATTTTTTTATTTTTTCATTCATAGTGTAATAATAAATTTTGTTAATTATTTTAAGTTTTAGATACTTACTTACTAGCGACTTGAAATTCAAATGAAACAGAAATGCGTCACGAAAATTTATTATTATTTTAATATAATAGTTAATTAGTTCTAATATAATAGGTACGGTAAATCCTCGCTCTCACTCAAGGCTCCCATAGTCCAGCGGCGTAAAGCGCCTCACGAATTTAGTGGCCAGACAATTCAGACCGCGTGGGTTCGAGTCTTATAAAATAAAATAAAAAACGTTTTAATTTTTGCAAAATTAATATTCAATCTTCAAACCACACAAAATGAAAATGAACCACACCAAGAAGAAACCATAATTATTAATATGATGACCCAATGTATAGCAAAAGTTGCACCAGAATTCGACGTCAAAAATATATATAAAATCATCCTTCACTAACTAACTAACCATAACACCGTTTCTCCGCAGGGGTAGGCAGAGAGGACGGGCCGCCAAACAACTCGGTCTTGGCACACACTCCTTGCCTCGTTCACATTCATACATCGTCTCACACATCCTCTTCTATTATTTTGACTCTTGATGCAGCCCGAAGCAAGTATCTGATTCACTTGGTCTTGCCATTTTTTATATTAGCTCCACTCAGAAGGCCATGAGAAAAATAATTTCCCTCAGGCCCTATGTCATCTTAGGGGATGCAGTGAGGAGGGTCTTTCAACATCATTTTACAACTCATCGTATTTCTACGTAATGTGTTTATTTATTAAATTGATAAAATTGAGCACAATCTTTAAATTAAATTATAATTAATTATCAATCTAACAATTAACAATGTATTACGGCCAAATAAACGCATTGTTCCCACCCGCCAGTTACGGCGGGTACCCGCTAGGAGCGAGGAACCGAGGTAGGTACAATGCCAAACCGCGCGCCAGAGCTAAGCGCCCCGTAATTTGAATGATGCTCCTAGTAAAAAATCCCAAAACGTCAGAAACATGCATGTCACTAAAAATCGGCTGATCGCGTGCCGCATGGCCGACCCGAAGAGCTTCGGCATTCTTCGGAAATATTCCGAAGCTTTGGTTCCAGCGGTAGTAAGGTTTGAACAAGATAATATTAAGTAATAACATTTCTCTTCTAAAATGTAACCATTAGTCAAAGGGTCAGCTATGCGTCTCGTGTGACATTATCTTGTTCGAGCCCTTGGGATGTACCTTTTTGACATTATTATTTGTTTGTCACCCATTGATCGAAGTTGTCACGACAGTAAATGGCGATATTGGCGATCCACGCCGCAGAGTGTTTCTTGTGTGTTATTATTATTATTGGATTATTGCGTTATTATTATTATCTTTGGAAGGTTGAGTATTTTTAAATGGATATCACACCCACCCTTTCCACTAATCTTCCAATAGACGTAATATCAATAGTAATGGAGTGTAAAATGCTTCTAAAAATATTGATACCAGAATAATTCTATAATAATTGGATAATTACTAGAGCGCCGTTTTAGTTATGTTGCGTTGTACAATTTATTATGAGTTCCTAGGCTATATGTATTTTTATTATTTGAATTTACAAACAGATACATAAAACATACCTACTTACCTGGCAGGTCAATTGACTATATCAAACTCTAGACATCAGCATGTTTTTACATCGCACGATATTTTTACTATTACAGTTACATGATATTTTTAGATACTTAGCAAGTAATGTAAAATTATGCATGATGTCTAGATTTTTTTTTAAATATAATATCAACCTTTCGTTTTTTATGAATGGCTTGGTGAACCACCTATAACTTGAGGCACCGGCCGCGCCTGGTAGGAATCAGAGGTTTAGTATATCCAGGAGTGACGGACGTATGAGTCCATCCCTCCAATAGCTGTGCAAAGCGATGGGTCGAGAGAGTCCTGCTGAAAAGGTCGAAAGGCCTCCCTCAACCAGTCTCTCTCCGCCATGCAGTAGGTGGGCAGGCGCATCCGCTGCCAAGACCTCACCCAATGAGTTCGGGCACCCCTGCTAAGTACCAAACGTAGTGAACCACTTGGGGGTGACCTATGGCAGAGGTGTTGGTTATCCAATAAATGGTTCCCGGGGCGGCGGTACTCATACCCGCCTCCCAAATTGAAATGCCACACGTCTTCTCGTTCATTCGCTCTACAATCCATCCGAGCGTTCCTTTCGTAATTTTACTCATTACGTTTACATTGGCCTTGCATTCTTCGCGGATCTCAACGTTTCTCCCAAGATCGTACATGGTTTTACCATACTCACGCCTCAGGAATCGCAATTCTACAGCATTCAGCCTACTTTCCTTCCTTTGCTTCCTTCCTCTTCCTTCCTCTACCAGTTCCATGCCTCACAGCCATACATGGGGGTCGGTTCCAGCACTCTATTATGGATAGCTGGCTTCGCTTCTTTGGACAGTTTTTTTGTTGGCGCCACTAGCGTTCTATCCTCCGTTAATGGAGTTACCTACATTTAACCTTGTTTCACATATCTCTATCAGCCTTCCCATCTACCGTAAACACACTTCCCAAATATACTTCACAATACATACTTCAAAAACTTATCCACCTGCTCCAAGTATTCATCATTCACAACTAAGTTTCACATTGTTTTTGTATCAAACACCACGATTTTAGACTTACTTACATTCATCATTAACTCATTCTTCATACATATTAAATTATCTGTCTAGGTACATTTAAATTAAATATCTAAGCATAGTTTTCTATGTTTTCATATTGTTTAATCGAAAAAAATCCCAAGCATTTGGGGCATGGCAAATAATCATTAAATGAGGAATGGTATTTTCTTGTAATGGGTTTTTTGTATTCCTGATAATTTTGTACATAATCTCCCGTTTTATGCAATTTAGCAGAAGACCTTTTCTTTCCTTGCCATTCATTATTGTCAGGATATTTTGAATTTCACATTCTATCTCGTGGTTTCTGAAAATATGCCTTGAGTCCTTTTCGAAATAAAAACAAAAATCCGGCATTCGACCTTTTTTGAAGTGAAAACTTTTGTAGCACCGTTGTGATTTGAAACTCGATGAAACTAAAAATAGCGACACTAAAAAGAGGCTAAAACATACATCTATAGGACTACAAGAGAATAAGATAATAATCGGGCTTCTCTTTGTGCGGTGCTTCGTAGCCTATCCACTCTTGTCTACTTTCGTTTTCTGAAGGTTTCATTTCTACGGCGTGTGAACTGCGCCCTGTATTTTTTTTTGTTATTTCTTTATCAATTTTCTTCTTGGATTTGGTCAATACGTTAAAGTTTTGTGGAAACGACGAACGAAGGTCGTTTTCAGAATGGGGGTGAGGTTTGTCTAGGTCTTGGAGGCGGATGACCGGGACACACTGAACCCCAGATTCCTACCCACCCTTTAAACCCCTTTCCTTAAAATAATTTTCCTCTCCTTCCTTTCCTTCAAAAGCTCTCCGCACAACATACCCTAAGATGAATAATTTCCCTCAGGATCTTCTGTGTGGAGCTCATGTAAAAAAAAAAGAAAAAAAAAGTACGAGATTTTAAATTAGTGACTGATTATTTGTAACCCAATAATGATTGTCTTTCTTAAAAAAAAATTGTGCCTTTATTGCACTTGTCAATTGCTACCTATCGCAATAAGGAGCCAATTTTATGCATCCCAAATAATTATTGGTAACTAAAATAACCTAGTTCCTGTTCACTCTATATATTTTTTTTTCATTAGCTCCACACTGCAGGCCCTGAGGAAAACAATTTCCCTCAAGGCCTATGTCATCTTTGGGGATGTTGTGTGGAGGGTATTTTTGGGGAAAGGAAGGAGAGGAAGTTTTGGGAAAGAAAAAAGTATGAATGGTAGTTAGGAATCTGGGGGTCAATGTGTCCAGGAGTGACAGACATATGAATCCATCCCTCCCACTGTGATATAAGGCGTGGATCGAGAGTCCGGTTGGAGAGATGAAAAGGTCTCCCTCAACCAGTCTCTCCTGATCCGGCCCGCCATGTAGTAGGTGGGCAAATGCATAGGTTGCCAAGACCTAGACACAGCTCACCCCGTGAACCCGGGCACCCCCGCTAAGACACCAAACATATCTAACCACTTGGTGTGACCTATGGCAGGGCTGTTAGTTATCTTGTAAATGGTTCCCGGGGCGGCGGTACCCACACCTGCCTCCCAAATTTTTAATTTGATTGTTGTTTTTCCTCCCAAATATAAAATGATATAATAACAGTCTACCGTTTTGACTTCTTGGGATTCTGTTTTGGTTTCCTTCAAAATAATATTTATGTAACCAATCATTATGTACCTACGATAGATAGACCGTTGGCAAATCGAGAACGAATTAAAAGGATTCTGAAAGCATCGTAATTTAAACGTACTGCATACAGGAATATACGGAGGTCGTCAAATGTTCGTAATGAACGGACGCCCTAAATATGGAATGAAGTGTGTTATACGTACGATATACGCGGTTGCCAAAACGGCGGCAATATGAAAGGACGCCCAAAAGACTCTAAAGTATACGTACCTATCAAAAATTTGAATACCCTCAAAACACAATTTCTGGATAATTCTTTTACTATCACTCTTTTGTCAACCTAAAAACATGTGAACATTCACCGCAATTTTATTTAAAAACCTACCGTAAGCAGTGGTAGCCAAAAGGATGCGAAGTGAAAGGACGCCAAATCTGTAGCGGGATGTATATATATATATATATATATATATATATATATATATATATATATATATATATATATATATATATATATATACGTATATATATATATATATATACGTATATATATTTTTTGGAATTCCTATGAATCTTAATTATTGTTCATGTACTTACATGCAATGTTATTTTTAACACTGACAACTCAAAATGATATTATGGAACGTACCCATACTACGTGACACGTTCGGGGGGGGGGGGGGGTCTTCAAAATACCACGCTTGGTACAAATGAGCGGCGGGTTGCTTATGATTTTTATTTTGCAAAGTGTTTTTTTTTTTATTTGGAATTCAGTTTCTAATTCAGTGGTGAGTGTATTCGTACTTTTAAATTATTACTTCACGTAGCAAAAAGTGTTTTATTTGGAAAATCACGGTATTATTAGTATATTTACCAAGTTCCGATATCTTTCCAATTAATTATCATATTAATTAACATATAACAGGATTAGTGTTACACAATCAGGTGGCTACGTAGGTAATTGCGTAAATGTGAAATTTCACTTCGAAATCTAGGGAAATAATTTTCTTGGACTGAGCATCCCTGATTTTGAATTTAAGAAAATGGCGGAATAAAATTAATATAGGATGACTCAATGACTTTTGTGTGAGAAATTGAGGCGTTTTTATTTAAGATTAACTGCTTTTAATATAGAAAAACATTGGTAAAATGTCCACATTTCACCGCTACTGTTATTGTATTTTAACAAAGTGCAATATAAAAATAATAAATCATCTTTTTCATTGCAAATACAAGTGACATCATTCTTCAATTTTGTGTTCAGGCGTGATTTTGTACATTGTTTTAAGTATAACACATACAGAAACACTGGTATTTATAATACACTGATCATGACGATTGTGTAGTAACTTGTATAAAAAGCCCTATACTAAAAACAATTTGAAAATACAATGTCAAATATGACACGACTTTAACCTCAAATAGGCAAAATTTATTGCAGATTGTCCGCAAATATAGCCCTTTTCGTTAATTGTTGAGGGCCTAAATTATGTTTCAATAAACACAATAACTATTATTTATCTAAATCTCTATAAACAGTATGAAAATAAACCAAACACACGAAATGTTGAATTGCATAGGTACGTGTACACTTCAAGTCATTTCAAATGTCAACACACTATCACCAGGTGACAGGTTAAGTGTGACGTCACAGTTAACCATTTCAGTAATGCCAACTTAACGCTGTGTTTTGAAAGAGGTTTAAAAATGCACTTTTAATATTTTTTTAAAAACTCTGCGTTTAATATTATGAAATAAAACTTATATATTCAGAATCAGCGTTTCTTGGTCTATATGAACATATTTTTTTAAAGCCATAATATTTTTCACTGGAGTTCCTTATTGTAAATCATAGTTTTAAGCCAGTAATATTAATTCTTTTATATATTATTTTTACAGCGCCCTTGAGGTGATTTTCCACGAAAACGGCGCTTTATAAATTAGCCAATTATTATTATTATTATTAAATCCTGCAACTTGGCGCCAATTACTGCGGAGTGACATGTTTCAGTCCAATGAAGAGAAAAACTTACAAAAGTGAAATATAGTACACCCAGGCAGAGGTCGTAAGCGTGTCACAAGAGAGCATTCGAAAATAACGAACTTGATAACTTCCTAAACATTAATGCAGACAATGACCATTATTATGTAATTGACGGGTCCTTTGCAATATTTATATTTATAATTTTAACTAGCTGAAACGGCGAACTTCACCGCCTCAAAGTCAATAACTGTTGTGTTAACTTAGTAGCTGAACTAAATTATCTTTTTTAAAGTAAAACTTCTTTACGCACGCTTGACTTGGGGAGTAAGCTGGTGAATGCGTGACGAGAGCGTTACGAAAAGTGTGATCGGGCAAGGCGAACGGAAGCTGAGAGGGAGATATAAGTTAGTGAAGATAGAAAGAGAAAGAATTACGTTTCGTTTAATACTGTAGAGTCAAGAGAGAGAGGTGCGAGCACACATTTTCTTTCTCTCATAGCCAGTTACGTTGGTATATCTAAGGCACAGTTCAGCCCTATTGTCTGTATCACACTGTAGGAGCAAAAGAGAACATTTTCTTTCTCTCTTCTTTTATAAGTTAGTGAAGTTTTACTTCAATCGTGTGGTCCAAAGCACACTCGTTTTTGATATTTAGTTAAAAATTATACAATGAAGCAATTATCGATGCGCAACTGTCCGTGTTTTGTATTTGTCAGTATCATAAATGACTTGGGTACGGATTTATAATTTTGGTGATTTTCTTACTTTTCCACTAACTTACGGAACTTGCGTTTCATTTTATTTATACGTATGAGGGAGATTTAGTATAATTATTGTATTTTTCCTTTGAAGGGGTGCAGACAAACGTTCACCGTTTGTCTTATTTCCGAGTGTTGATATTTAGTGTGTAAGAAAGGGAGGCAGCATTATATGTTTAAGAACGAAAACAAAACAATCAGCGCATTGACATTTGACGTTTTGAATTTTTAGAATTCACGCACTAATCAAATAATAGTTAAACAATATTGCTGCAGCTCTTTCAAAAGATGAGAATTCGCTCCATGCGAAATGTATGAGGAAAAGAATTTTCTTCATTATTTTTTTTTCGTGATTTTTTCCGATATTTTAGTAGCTATTTTGCTGTTCGGGGTGGAGACAAATTCAACAAATCAAAGATCATAAAAATCGGTCCAGCTGTTCTCGAGGTTGAAATGGTGTAACTAACCCGACTTTGTTTTATATATAAAAGATAACAATTTCGATAAGTACTTAAAATGTTTATTCAGATATGCAATGTTTTGTTTGTAGGCATACATTAATAAATTTGTGGCATCGAAATAAAAAAACGTGAGTTAATATAATATTTTTATTTATTTATAAGCACATCATCTGTTCAGTCGAAAATGAATGTCTAATTAGGAATAGGAATATAAGCATAAAATTGTATGGAAATAAAATTTTATTAATTACATTTGTAGGGAATGATACTCAACAGCCTAATAATTGGTTTTATGCGCGGGCAACTCAGTCGCCGCGCCTGCGCGAATTCCGTTCGGCGGAATTCATTCGTTTCTCGGCTACCTGACGCGCTAGCTGTTTGCTCGAGTATCTTCCCTATAAACCTTCCAAGTTAATACTTGTAGTGTTTCGTAATTTAAATAAATTTAACTTCAGTATTCAGAAACATTCCTTTCATTTTCGGTGTATTTGGTAACCCATGGAGTCAGATCAGAGAAGTGTGAAGTAAGTATAACCACGCGGATCGCTGAACGGAAATAGCGGACGACATCATTGAATCTTACCCACATTCATCTCATCAAACCACCAAAACCCCCAAACTGGTGACACACGACTTACACAAGAAAAGATGGGAAGCTCGCATACAGCAGCCGTCAGGAGTCGGGAAGCGAATCCTGAGCAATCACGCATCCGGTAGGTCGCATTTTATTTTTTTAATATTTAAAGCATTTCATAATTTAGCTTCAATTACGTTCAATGACCACCGGGGGACCTCAGTATTTTACAAATATAACATGCTTCGTTTATGCTATCAAATAATGACAGTGATAAACGAGCATTTGGTTTGAAATGAGTTTTAACTTCTATTAAAATTAACAATGTGCTTTGTTTTTCAGTTAACACATAATGTTTTTTTAATATACCCACAAATTTCAAGTTAATAATTCTAATTGTGAAATGTAAATTGAATTAATCGCGGATTGTGAAACCCGCCATTTTTATCACAACTTTATGAAGTAAAACGGTATAAAACCGTTGCTAACCATTTTGTCTGATATCATCTAGCTGTCTCATGAATCCCTGTCAAAGATTATGTATTTTTCCTTGTTTTGTTCATTAAAAAGGACTTAATTTGCTGGCCTTCCATTTCAGCTAGATTCACAAGGGTGAGCGGTTAAAGGCGGAGACACACATCACCGCTTGGAATCGTTCCGGATAAAGGCAGAGACACACCGGCGAGTTTCGCGGACCAGTTTTGCCGAGAGAAAGGCAGAGAACCGATCTCACGAAAAAGATGACTCATCAGACACGTGAAAGTTTTAAAAAAAGTTTTACATTAATCTAATTATTTTTTCCAGCATTTTAGAAAATTGTTACATTAATTGATGCGTATACAATATGTTACAACTTAAATGTGTTGCCTTTGAAAAATCTGCAGAGCTCATGTAATCCAATTGCATCTCGAAAACGTAACTACCTACCAATAAATTTATCATCATTTAATATATTTCAATAATATTATTAAAGTTTAGCACTTTTCATTTTGATGATAATATTAAATTTCATGAGTTTTGGAGATTTTTATATATATTTTTGGCCAAGTAATAAATTTTATAAATAGTATTACAATTTTAATCCTACGGATGATGTTATCTTCTTAGTCTTTGCTGAATACTTTCTTGCATCATCTAAAATAAAATATTAAAAATTTCGGTTATTTTTAAACTTTTAATACAATTTTTAACAGATTTCAAAAATTTTAACTTTTAAAATAAAAACATTATCAATTTGCAACAAACAATTTTAGAAATCATTTTTAAACTTATATGGGTATTAAATTAAAAAATTATTTCATACATTCACACTTCCTTTGAAATTTTGCCATATCTGCTGCGAATTGTTCTGACCAAATTGGGAGATGTTTACTATCGAAAAGGAAAATAAAGAAGAAAACACCAACGAATCAAACTCAAGTAATCTCATCGTAACCAACGAAGGAAACGCCAGCAGTTCAAGCGTTTCTGATCCTCCCACAGTCCCAAGCGGCAAACTCAGCAAAAACAACATGGAAGGAGACAGCAGACCAGCATCGGACGTACACCCAGTTTCAGTACGCTTACCGAGCTGTTGGAAGTCTAATATTGCTCTCTGGTTGGCCCAGGCCGAGGCACAGTTCGTGAATTCTCGGATAAAAGACGACTTCACCAAGTACAACATCGTAATTGCCGCTCTTGATCCTGACACCCTGCAGATAATAAGCGACATAATAATTAATCCACCAGCCCAAGAAAAATATGTACGCGTCAAGACAGCCCTCATCGAGCGTCTTCAGGACTCGGAGGAGAAGCGACTAACTCGACTTCTCACCGGCATCCAGTTGGAGGACCGAAAACCAACTGGTCTACTAAGGCACATGCAGGAGTTAGCGGGACCCGCTTTGGCAAAGAGCGCCATCGTCAGAACACTATGGTTGCAGAGACTCCCACAGCATGTCCAGGCGATACTGTCCGCACTGTCAGACAACGATCTCGAACAACTTGCTTCAGCGGCGGATAAAATAATAGATGTGTACCAGGCAACCGAATGTACCGCGGTTGACCGTAACAAGCGACCAAGCACATCGCGAGCCGAAGAACCTGAGAATTCGATACTTCTAGAACTTCAAAAACAAGTGCTCACACTTACAAGAGAAATTAAACAATTGAAGTTAGACCAAAACAACGCCAATCGACAATCCGATTATAAAGGACGAAATAGACAAAACTTTCGCCGAAATTCGCACGACCAGTCCCCATCTAGACAAAACCCCGCTAGAAGACCAAGGTCAGGGTCTCGTGGGAGATCTCCGAACAGGAACCCTGAGGGATATTGTAAATGGCATAACATTTATGGTGAAAAGGCATACAAGTGCTACCAACCGTGTTCTTTTCCAAAAAAAACACCAGGGAAACGACAGAGGAAGACCACAGTAGAGACATGTGAGCTTCCTGCTAATACTTGTCGTCTCTTTCTATATGATCGCGAAACACGTCAGAAGTTCCTTGTGGACACGGGAGCTGACGTCTCCATAATCCCTAGAGATTTTAACCACAATAAAAAATGCATTACCTCGGATAGCTGCACACCAGCTTTGTACAGCGCCAGTGGTAATTGCATTAAAACCTACGGCACAAGAATACTGGAACTCAACTTGGGTCTACGTAGGACAATGAAGTGGAAGTTTATAGTGGCAGATGTATCAAGAGCTATTTTGGGAGCCGATTTTCTGCACAACTTCAACCTTACCGTCAATTTAAAAAAGGCAGCGATCACGGACTCGTCTACAGGATTGCTGATTCGAGGCACGAAATACAAAGGAATCTCTTCAGGCATTTCAACAATATCTAACACCCTGAAGTATCGAGATATCCTCTGTAAATACCCAAGCTTGACGCGGCCTAACATGGAGACAACAGGAATTAAGCATACAGTGACCCATTGTATCGAAACTAAAGGCCCTCCTGTAACCGAACGTGCGCGCAGGTTAGCACCAGCACTTCTAGAAGCGGCCAAACGCGAATTTAAATTTATGATGGAACAGGGAATATGCCGACCTTCCAAGAGCAACTGGGCCAGTCCGTTGCATATGGTAAAAAAGCCTAACGGTGAATGGCGTCCCTGTGGAGACTATAGGCGTTTAAACGCAAAGACCGTTCCGGACAAATATCCGATCCCTCAGCTCCACGACTTCACTCACAAACTGTCAACAGCAAAAGTATTCTCGACCATTGATTTAGCGCGGGCGTATCACCAGATACCTGTAGAACCTGAAGGCATACCGAAAACGGCTATCATCACACCGTTCGGATTGTACGAGTTTACCACCATGCAATTCGGGTTATCCAACGCGGCACAAAGTTTCCAACGCTTTATGCACGCCATCACCAGGGATCTGGATTTTTGTTTTGTATATCTTGATGACATACTAATTGCATCCTCAAGTGAAGAAGAACACCAAAGACACTTAGACATTTTATTCAAACGCCTAGCTGAAAATGGTCTTATCATTAACATCCAAAAATGTCAATTTGGTGCCTCTACCGTAAATTTTTTGGGGCATACAATTACACCAAAGGGGATGACCCCTATTAAAGAAAAAGTGAAAGCGATAACAGAATTTCCACTACCTAAAACCGCGAAAGGTCTGCGCCGTTTTTTAGGTATGCTTAATTACTACCGGAAGTTCCTACCTAATGCTATCCACACCCAGGCGAAATTATTTGACTGTATAGCGGGATGGAAAAAGAATGACAAACGAGAACTTACATGGAGCTCGGAATTAACCGCAGCGTTCGAAGATTGCAAAAATCATCTTGCAAATGCAGCGTTACTAGCTCAAACGAATCCCAACTCCAAAATCGCTATCATGGTAGACGCTAGCGATACAGCGATCGGAGCCTCTTTACAGCAGTCAAACGGCGACACATGGGAGCCACTTGGATTTTTCTCTAAAAAATTCACTCCAGCTCAGAGGAATTACAGCACATTCGACCGCGAGCTAACAGGTGTCTACGAAGCCGTAAAATACTTCCGCAATAGCGTTGAAGGACGTAATTTTAGTATATATACTGACCATAAGCCAATCACCTATGCCTTTCACAAGAAACGAGCCTCCAGCTCTCCACGGCAGGAAAGACAGCTGGACTTCATCGCACAATTTTCGACTGATATTAGGCATATCTCCGGACTGGAGAATGTAGTAGCGGATACCCTGTCTCGGATCGAGGAGATAAACTGTCCCTCTACAATTGACTATGGGAGAATGGCAGAAGCGCAGTGTCAAACTGACGATCTAATTAAGGAAAAAGATGACACCGGCCTCTCCCTACGTCAAATGGTGATACCTGGCACAGATAAATCGTTATGGTGCGATATATATATATATATATTTTTTTTTTTATTTATTTTTTTATCTATAATAAAATATGTTTACAATGGTTTTATTTGTATGCCTGTCTCACTAGGGTATACCTGTGTCGAGACAGGCGTACAGGTATATAAATGAATATAGTAATTACAAGGATATTTCAGGTAAAATACATATTATGAATAGAATTAAAACAGAAGGGTGATTGGAAGGGTAATAAATCTTTTAAAGAGAGTTATTTTATAAATGTTGGAGATGGAGTAATGAAATCAATTCTGCCTAGTCTATTTATAGGTTAAATTTGACAGGATTCCATTATTTTCATTTGTTTTATATGGGTTAGGTTGTATGTGAATAGTTATTTATGTCTATGTGTGATTTATTTTACAGATATTTGTGATAGTGTGGCGTCCAATACTTATAATCCATTTTTTAATATCTTGTTTGAATTTTGTAAAGGAGTCACTTTGTCTGATCGTAGTTGGTAGTGTATTGTATAGTTTGCAAGCTATGTATTTAGAGTGTCTTTGCCCGAAGGTGGTTTTGAAAAAAGGAGTTTGGAGAAGTTCGTCATATCAACTGGTCATGTCCGACCTTTCGTTCCAGAGTCCATGCGAACCGAGGTCATAGAAAGCGTACACAATGTCTGTCATCCAGGCATACTCGGAACAACAAACTCAGTAAAGTTGAGGTTTGTGTGGCCCAAGATGGCGAAAGACATAAAAATTTTCGTTAAAAACTGTATCCCTTGCCAAAAAGCGAAAGTCTCAAAACATACAGTAGCTCCACCATCAGCTTATATCTTACCAGAAGACCGCTTTCGCAACGTACATATCGATTTAGTTGGACCTCTTCCAGCATGCAATGGATACCAATACCTGTTGACAATGATCGACAGATTCACCCGTTGGCCTGAAGCAGTATCATTGAAAGACATGTCTGCAGAAACCGTCGCAAATGCACTGATGGACCACTGGATAGCTCGTCACGGGACCCCGGAGACGATAACCACAGACCAGGGCCGTCAATTTGAAAGCTTTCTTTTTAAGAAACTGGCGGAGAAATTGGGAATAAAACATACAAGGACTTCGGCATACCACCCACAAGCCAATGGCTTAATAGAGAGATGGCACCGTACTCTGAAAGCCGCTCTTAGTGCGAGCGGTGACCCGAACTGGTTGGAGACTCTTCCGCTCATACTACTCGGATTGAGATCTACTGTTCGTGAAGACCTAAAATGTTCCCCGGCTGAACTCACATATGGTAGAACATTAAGATTGCCATGTGATTTCTTCACCGAAACACCTAAAGAAGAACCCGACACTTACGTAGGTCGACTTCAAAGAAAATTTGAAAACATCAAGCCAACACCTACCACCGCCCATGGATCAAGGAAATGCTTTGTACATAAAGACTTATCTCTAACTACCCATGTCTTTCTTAGAACAGACAGTGGAAGAAGGCCCCTTCAAAATTCCTACGAAGGACCTTATAAAGTGGAGGAACGCGACGAGAAAACGTTTGTAATCAACGTAAAGGGCAAAAATAAACGTGTTTCCATAGATAGGTTAAAACCAGCCTTCCTACCTGTAGAGGAAAAGGTACCAGTAGAAGAAAATATTCCTGTTGCTACAACTGTCCAGGAACCACTCCCAGAAATAAAAAGAACAAGATCTGGTCGTAGAGTCCATTTTGGCGACCGTTACCGGTCGGAAAGCAAATAATTGGCAGAATTAGATATAATTAATTCTTTTCCTTCCTACAGATCCCATATCAAATTAAAAATGACTACCAAAAATAATATTTAAAAAAAGCATATACAAAGCTTGTATTATCTTAAACCGTATATCTGTAAAATTACTGATAACTAAAGACTTCAATTTTGAAAGAAATTTTGAACTCTAGTACTATTATTTGTTTTATACAATACATATCGGTCATCAAAGTGATGAACCATTTAACCAATGAAAATTTTTCATTTTTTAAAATCATGTAAACCATGTAACTAGTTTTAAGAAAAATTTAACACTTTAAAGTGTGTAAAAAACGATGTACTCAGACAATAGTCATTTTTTTAAACTTAATATTAACAAAGCGTAATATGTCTTGTATTGACCACATACTCAATATAACACATATTAACGTAAATAATAACCTTGTTTTAAAAATAAAACATTCCGCAGCTTGCGATGAATATATAAATAGTAAATCTAGCCACTCCGCTTTATGCGTTGAAGTTTTTATAAATTTTATACAACTTTTCTTTAAAAAACTTGTATAGAATGTTAGAATGAAATTTTTACATGTACCTATTTTTAAGCAAACATAAAACATTGTATATCAATCAATGAAACCTTCTTATCCAGCAATAATCGCTTTTCACAATACTTATACAACTTATGCTAAAAATAACTTCTTATAGGTTTGTATAATTATTGTGTAATACAATCTTAATATATTCTATATTGAACATGTTCCCAATATGGAATATATTAACATATACATATAAACCTAGTATCTAACATTGTTAAATAACTTTTAACTAACAAAAATGTCATATATAAAACAATTCTTAATTCAACTTAAACATTAAAACTTTTATCAAATCATGCATAGTGAAAATGTTTTTACCTTTGGTAATTTTAACCATGGTCACTCAGATGTGTTTTAAAATGATACTCACCATCTGACTGAACACTTAGTTGAATCTTTATATAAATAATATGTACTAATTCTTTTCAATTGTTTACGGTAGCGACTAAATGCTATTAGTCAATTAATAATTAATTGCCATAATTTTTAGAAAATAACAGATCTACTCTGGACGATCCATACCCAGTCTAGTTCCTTTTGATAATAATAAACTCCATTTGTATGTCGAGTTGATAAATGCGCTCCAGTAAACAATTGAAGATAATTTTTATTCGTCTTTCTAAAAAAAGGAAAACAAAAACAATTCTTGTATGTGCATTTAAGTATAATAAAATTTAGTATCGTAAAAATGATCAAATAATTGATCAACTTCTATGTACACATGACAGTTGTTTTGTTGTATCAAATTTTAAATTATGTAACAGTACATTAAAAATTAGTGTAATTTCTTATAAGTACTTACTTTATTATAAATAATAGATAAAAATTTTACTGAAAATTTTCCACATTCAGAGTGATGTGAGGTATTCTTTTGTATCACAAACGTGATGTAACATATTTATTGTAATATAGAAATATGAAGTACTACATTGGTACCTACAATGACTTCACTATATAATCATTTCAACATATTTCTAGACTATATTAAATACATGGCTTGTTGTATAATGTACACTTATATGTTCCTTTTGTTTTTAATAACTAAATATATTAATTAACTTATAGGAAACTTAGATATTTTGGTTTCATAACTACCATTTTTATAAATTCAAACAAAAACTTTTGTAAATAATTTTTTTTTTTTTTTTGCCAAAAATGTATACTCACCTATTAACAACTAGTTGAAGCATTATCCTAGTTAGTAATCTTTTATTGTTTTCGTTGAGTCATTTCAAATATTTAGATTTTAATAAAACTTTTACGTATATTTAAGTTCATATTTCTTGTATAAATATTTAATAAACCTGCTATCGTTTTCGACTGGCACTGCATGAACATGTTGTTCAAATTTTAATACTTATGTTATCATAATTCTTTCCAACTTTTTACTGAAGCATATAAATGTTATTAATCATTTAATAATTATTTGCAATAGCTTTAAAATAAAAGTTATAATAGGTCCACTTTGGATGATAACTATACCCAGTCTAGTTTTCTTTAATTACAATAAAACTCCATAAACATGTTGAGTTAATAAATAAGTGCTCCAGTAAACAATTGAAGATAATTTTTTTTTCGTTTTAAAAAATTTAAAAAACCATACTGGTTTATACATTTAAGCATTGCTCTTATATATCTTATTTAAGTTTATTTCATTTTTTATCGCTAAAAAACTGGGCGGGAGGTATGTAGGGAATGATACTCAACAGCCTAATAATTGGTTTTATGCGCGGGCAACTCAGTCGCCGCGCCTGCGCGAATTCCGTTCGGCGGAATTCATTCGTTTCTCGGCTACCTGACGCGCTAGCTGTTTGCTCGAGTATCTTCCCTATAAACCTTCCAAGTTAATACTTGTAGGGCGGCTTGCACCAACTATCGCTAATTTTATCTTAAATTGTATTTAACTAAATGCAGCAAAGTCACTAAATACATTTAACTTAAATGTGTTTAGTTTCGTCCTGCACCAAGCAGGTGGAGCGGTTATGTAGTTAAATAACATTTAGCGTCGGTAAAACAGTTACCGCTGTTAAAGCGTCGGTAAAACAGTTGCATTGTTCCTTAGCACCACCCACACGCACACTTTTTGCACAGCGACTTGAAGTGGCGAGGGCACTATCGCTCCGAATTGTCCGTGTGGGGGGTGCTTAAATTTGCGAGTGTCAAAATATTTTGAGGTTATGTTGTGGTTGCGTAGTGAATTATTTTATTTTGATCCAGTAAATGAGTTCGAAAATAAAACAAACATAACTATGAAATGGGGCAAAAAGAGGTTTTGTTGTTAGATTTAAAAATAACACAAATATCTGAGTAGTAATTTTGTTTTTCATTTCATTTATGTAGGTTGTTTTAAACTATTATAAGAATGCTGTAGGTATATTTTAAGTTTACAACCTTCAAAGTATTCCTCCATAAATAAATCAATACCTATTCCTCAATAAGAAATCTTTAAAACTTTCTGACACTGAGTATCAGATAAATTTTTTCTTGTGTTTACTTCTCTCACTATAAACTGTCTACTTATAAAATCTATAATTTCTTCGTCACCATCAGAATAAAAAACAAAAGTCCATCGTGAATACAAATTAATAAATGAGACAGATTTCAGAAATATTAGACAATCGGAAATCAAAGGAATAACCTAAAATTGTTTTGACAGAACTTGCTCGCTAAACATCTTTAACTTAGTTAAACAGCCCTTTCTGGGTATTTAACTTTGACAGTTCTTTAAATGCGTTTAACGACTTAAATTTTGTGGTGCAAGACGCCAAGTCGACTTAAATCAAATAATGTGTTTAACTTGACATTTAAATCAAATTTAACTTTTGGTGCAAGCCGCCCGTAGTGTTTCGTAATTTAAATAAATTTAACTTCAGTATTCAGAAACATTCCTTTCATTTTCGGTGTATTTGGTAACCCATGGAGTCAGATCAGAGAAGTGTGAAGTAAGTATAACCACGCGGATCGCTGAACGGAAATAGCGGACGACATCATTGAATCTTACCCACATTCATCTCATCAAACCACCAAAACCCCCAAATATTTTACAAATAATAAACAAAAATAGTTAAAAAAAACATTTTCACAAAAAGAAAACAAGAGGTATTATATATTTTTTAAATGTTCTAAAAGTCCTTTAAAATTTTACCGTAAAAATAACATGTTACTACCGTCATAAAGCATGAAAGTTCCTGCCTGGGACGAGATATTTTTAAATTTGTTCCTCTTCGAATTCCAATTTTACGTAATGAAATGGTACAATCCAATTTTGAATTTTGGACACCTTACCATTTCATTTAAAAATATCTCGTCCCAGGCAGGAACTCTCAAGCTTTATGACGGTAATAACATATTATTTTTACGGTAAAATTTTAAAGGATTTTCTTAGCATGTTCAGAAAGTAAGTGTACTGTGACCATAACGGGCAGTGGTTTTTTAGTTTTTTGAGGGTTGGCAACACTGAGTGGTAGAGGGGGGGTCTCCTGACCAGAACGAGCATCGAAGGAACATTACAGGAACATTAAAACTCACGTTGTAGTGTCCAGTTGCGTGAAAGATGTCGGCAAAAAAATCCCGCCAAGTGCTGTGATCCGCTTTTTACTCACGGAAGGAAAAACACCTGAAAAAAAGGTGAGGATTTCTGACCTCTATTGTGACTGGAGATGATAGTGGGTGACTCATTACACGCCTGGAAAAAAATTCGTCAATGTGGCGTCACACGTATTCCCCATCTGTCAAAAAATTGAAAATCACAACTTCGGGAAAAAAAATCATGGCCTCAGTGTTTAGAAGTGTGCTTGTTTCACGAAAACGTCCGCCATCACACAGCCTTAGCCACCAATACTCTCTTGGACTCATTTGGTTGGGATGTTTTAAACCACCCCCCCGTATTCCCCTGTCTTGGCGTCTTCAGATTATCATCTTTTCACCTTTCTGGAGGCATAATAATTTTTCAACCGGCGAGCAGTTGTAGAAAGTGGTCCTGAAGTGGGGGAAGGGCGGGAGGATTCTTCGAGGAGGGTATAAAGAAACTTGTGCCACGGCTCACCACATGCATTGAACGGGTTGGCGATTATTTTAAAAAATAGTCAACAAGTGTAGCAACAATATCCTGTATTTTTTTTCTAATATACTTTTTCAAAAAATAAATAAAAATTCTGTACACTTACTTTCTGTACATGCCTCGTATTCAATTAATATTAAATGGCTACCTCATCCTGTGCTTATTTTATTATCATAGATTTATTTTTTACTTGTTTTTATAACTGGCAATACCATAACAATTCTAAAATTCTAAAGAATCATACGGTCTACATTCCAGAAACTTCTGTCTTTTTCGTTTTCGTACAACTATTGTTAGAAGGAATATTGTTATGAACGGGGTTTAGGACGACCGTCGATGGCGTGCATACGATCTCTCCCTAGTATTAGTAAGTTTTTTTTTTTTTAATTTCTGATGAAATTGATCGAGCGTTTTCAAATATCGAATTTCTTGAACAGACAATTTTATTAATCTGTCCCGCCCTAGGATTTGAAAGGTTCGTTCTAGATCCCTCCTCTAAGGATGTCTGTTCAGTGCTTGATTCACAAGACGACATGCAAAGCGAACTGTCGTCAACATTCCTCGGTGCTGACGTACTATGCGGATTTTTAATATCGTAATTTGGATAAAACAAACAAAATGTTAACTGTTAGTTTTGGCAGGCTTTGGATATGGGAACTTGAGTATATTTTACAATAATAGAATGCTCTCAAAATACACTTATGGCATTAATATTTTTTAATATAATTAGTAAAACTAAATTTCGATGCGCAACGCAGTTGTAAAAGAAATGAGCTTTTTACGTTTTTTCATGTGTGGTAATATGGGGCGACTTTTGAATCGGGGTATGACTTTGATCATAGCGCATAAATTGCTCGCTTATTTTTTATGGTCCTTTTTGGGCAACGTAGATACAATATAAGTGTCGAATTAGTTGGATTCTAGTTATATTCAAACAGACTTTTGTTCGTTGAAAATTGTGAGCCATTTTTTTAGATATTTTAAAATGGAGAGAAAATGTGCATACATTTTTTAATTCCTCAACGCGTATAATAGTACCCTGATTTATAATTATTAGTTTCTATTGATGTATACATATAACTTTATTTTTTTTTTAAAGTCAGGGATTCCTATAAAATCAAACACATTGGTCTCTACAGATAATATATTTTTAATATCCACGTACTATGTATGGTACACACACACACACAGGTTTCGCCTTTAAAGGATTTTTTTGGTTCCTCTCTTATATTTTTTGTTATTATAGGTATATGTAAGTACATGTAAATGTACCAAAAACACTTTGCCAAAAAAAATTTTAAAACTACTAGAATATTCGAATTCGCAATAATTTTACAAGTTTTTCTTAAAATGGTGAATCGCCTCCTTCCGAAAGGTGACTATGATCAACATTTTTTGACTCCCAAAACACTTAAATTTAAAACATACGCATGTATTTATACACAGGTATATATCGATTTTTTAAGTAGGTGCAATAAGTATGACATAAAAATTTCCCTCATAAATATTTTTATAAATCAGCTATTTTGTTGCATAGTTGAAAAATAATCAAAGTTACCCCCTTTTATGGTACCTCTACCATATTATACCTACAATCATAGAGCATAACGAAAAGTACCTCACATTGTAAAAAAAATCAATATCAACGTGTAGGTACGTACGTAGTACATTGTATGTAGGTATACCTACCAAAATCCATACCTAATAATTAATGTATAAATGTGTTAAAATATTGTCATTCATGTGTTTATTTACAAATATAAAGTGAATGGGATAAGAATATACTAAAACCTTTAATTGTTATTTACATAGTTTTTGTATGTTCCCAACTTTTGAGGGTGTATATATATAGACTACTACAGACTGCAGACTGTGGTAAAGGCACAGACTAGTGATATTGTAAAACTAAGCCAAGAACTACCTAACTTATAACTTAGGTATATCAGAAGTAAGCTGGATGTAAATGCACTTTAAATTAGATTACAAATGACGAGCGCTAGAACAGCTGGTACGAGTATTATGCAACACTTGTGTAGAGCACTGGACTACTGGACACGATAACTGATAGAGTAATTTAGAGCCAAGGACGGCGCGGCGCACACTTACTACGGTGCGATGCCTTGTACGGTCATACGCGTCTACCTGTAAACACATAATGGGCACTATACTTCTTCTACTGTAGAAGTAGATGTAAACAGAATACGAAATGAAATACATTTTGTATTGTAAGAGTTCCGCAAACAGTTTTCCAGAACCTTTTTTAAATCTTCTCTCAATCTCCAAGGTAATGGCAATACGCTGCATCTTCATAAATCTAGTTTTAAATGAATGACTAAACTTTTTATGACATTTTAGCGAGTTTTCACAATAAATATATGGAGCCAACAAGTGGGTACCTACAACTTGTTTTGCCTCTTATTTTCACAGTTTAAACAAAGAAAGAAAGAAACATTATAATACATATATTATAACATTATAATAACCTGACAATATTTGAAAATCTCCTTCTACCATCAGTAAGTAAGTACACACAGTAAGCGGAAAATGTCGGTGATGGAGAACTTGCCAGTCGAGGAATTGAATTCACAACGCCTGGGTGGGAGCCAGACGCCTAGGTTCACTCTTTAAAAGCTTTTCTTGATGACGATAACAGATTTCTTATTTAAGTTAACATAATACTGTATTTTGGATAGCAGAATGATTTAGTGAATTTTATTATTCATATCATTATTTTTATTATTGTATTTTTTTATTTATTTGATGTGCCTACGAATCCAATTTAATATTGTTATTTTCAACCCCTCAGGCCTCGACCATATTCTGTTAGCAGATCAGAATATTTCCGCTACGAAGGTCATGAAATTTGCTTTAAAGTGTTTAATTATTAGAAATAAGTAGGTATGTAATTTTTTAAGTATAAAAAATTTGAATGCAAACTTCAAAATTAATTTTTTTTTTTACAATTCAAATAAATTCACTTTACGTTTTTTCTAACTAAAATTACTGGTATCGAAAAAATAATAAAAATCAGAATGTGCAATTCACACGAGGTAGAAGTGAAACCTTAAAAAAACTAAAGTAGACTAGAGTGAGGAGGCTAAGAAGCACTATTACGTCATGCTTCAGTAAGAAGTAATTTAGAATACAATTCCACAATTTGGTACCCGTACTATACATTTTTAAGGTTCATTAATTCCAAACTCTCCATACCCATTGAACAAATTACTTAATTAAACTAACTTATCATGTATAGGTTCTCAACGTGGGCGATTGAGATTTTCAGGGGGCCGGTAGAAGACCCAGATAAAATCAGGGGGTGTTGAGATGGCACAGTAATGGCGTTGAGATGACATAGTGAGAGCGTGGGCAGGTAAAAAAGGTCTAATTTTCTAATAATCTATTGTGTATTATTGATTCTATGACAGTTTAACCCCCCCCCCCCCCTCCCCTCCAATAAAAAGTAGTGGTAAATTTGGTCGTGGCAAAAGCTGTTTCAGATTCGCGACAGATGGTAAGTAAAAAAATGGGGGGCGCTACATAAAAAAACGTTCTCAAAGTGGTCGGTGGGCAAAGCAAGGTTAAGAACTTATGGTACAGAAGAGCGATCTGGTTCTTTTATTCAAATTAGTTAATGGATCACTTGAGGCACCTGACTTAACAAAACTAATAACATTCCGAGTAACAAATCGTTGATATTTTTATTTATTCCTTACTAAAATTTAAATCATATTATTATTCTAATAGGTATTATTATTTCTTTATAATTCTGCTTCCTTTCTATTGGTGCAAAGGAAGAGAAATAACTTATAATAAAATTATAAAACAATTTATTGTTTCTTTTTCTATTATTACAATGTTACATGATTGATGGAAATGCACTAAGGGCGTAAATAAATAAAATAATACTCAACAGACTGTAAATACTCAAGTAAGAAGAGTTGAACCCGTTGCATTATTCAGTCCAACCGGTCGCGGTGGACGGCCTGTTGCGAAAACCTGGTACGTATGTACCTACTACCTACACGAACGCACCGAGAAAAATGGATAAAATAAATACACTTACTGCCATAATAACCCGGTGAACTTGTTCTAGTGCAATTATTCGTTGAGGGGCAAGAAACGAAAGACTTAACTTTCTTTATTTTAATTTTTTGAAGTGAAAACTTCTTTAGTACCGTTGTTATTTGAAACACGATGAAAAAAATAGCGATAGGTACTACAAAGAGACAAACACATACATCTACAGGATTTAGCCTGCGAGAGAATGAGGTAGACTAATCGCTCTCCTCTTTCCTCCCCACTCCCCACTCCCCTTTTCTGAAGTTTTCGCTTCTACCGCGTGTGAATTGCACACTCTGGTATTTTTAAGAGGAAAACAAACATTGCCGGGTTAGAATAACCTGAAAATATTTGAAAATCTACTACTACCATCACTGTAAGCAGAAAATTTTGCTTGTCTCGTAATGCAGAATTTTGCCTTCTTCTTCTTCTTGTGCCCTGTCCGTTCAACGGACGTTAGCTATCATGTTAGCTATGCGGACTTTGTTTACTGCGGTCCAGAACAGCTCTACAGTAGACTGGCCAAACCACTGTCTCTGGTTTTTCAGCCATGAGGTTCTCCTTCTTCCAGGGCCCCGTCTTCCGGCAATCTTTCCCTGCGTTATGAGATGCAAGATCTCTGGATGTCTCATCACATGTCCAAGATTTTTATAGTTTTAATATTTTCTTTTTCGTTCTTCATCTGAACCATAACATCTTCATTCGTGTGAAGACGAATGAAGAATTTAGCCAGCCAATGAATAATTGAACTCATGACGCTTGGGTGGGATTCTAACGACCTGTCAAATATGTCCAAAGTGAATAAATATTGAATGTGGTTGGAATATTACGTGAAATTACTTTGTAAAAAGCAACAAAACTAATAACTTTTCGATATGTCAGAAAATCCGTTTGTTCGTTTATTTTCTGAAACAGCACAACTTCTTGAACATCATAAAATCTCACGAACGTCAAGCTCTTTCTGTAGATTATCTTATAACAATATTCTTCTCGCACTGCTGATAAGGAGCTTCAAAACAACTGTGATGGATGAAAGCTGCCAAATACTTTTATTTTATACATGATGTTACGGGATGTACTTGACTTACCTTAACCAGTGATTCGTTTAAGTAATCCAAGGACATCATTATTTTAAATATTTAAGCTTGACATTATTTCTAACGACGAAACTCAATAAACTTTACTTTTGTAGGCATCGTAAAATTTTATCAGAATTTGGTTGTACTTTTTTCTGTCTGTAGACTGTCATAGTAGGTATATGGATACAATACGTAAAAAAATACCGGTTTATATTCCTGAATTAAAATGAAATGTAAAAATTACACGAGAAATTTTTTTTTTAATGTATTTCAGTTCCTGCAGGTAGGGTAAAGTTTTTGAAGTGAAACTTCTATAGCCTCTCTGTGATTCGGATTTAGGTGAAACGGAAATGACGATTACTGCACTTTTAAACGCTATTATTGGTTGGGTTATGAAACGGAAATTATGCTAGGTCCGCGCTCATTGGTCGCTTTGATTATGACCGCCCTTTTCAAGTAATGGTTGAGATTGTTTTGGTAAACTTTTCATGAACCCAGTATCTTACATCGTAACATATTTAATGCAACATTGGAAACAAATTTTGCAGAACCGATTCGTTTCCGTTCCTCTTTCGCGTTTTGGTTTCCACCCTCGAGTCGTCGTTTTAGAGTCACCGTCGATAGGAATTGGTCGGGTTGTTGGTATCCTTCACACATACTCGTACATCCTTCTTGTTTCGTTTAGACCCAAACTTGATTATTAGGCAAAGACTGCAAAGCCTTCATAATAGCGTCCCCATTTTGCCTTCCTAAAATAATATCTTGTATATTGAATACGCGAAAAAATAATTGCAACTATTCGATTTTTTTCAAAAAACTGACTTTCGAACGCATCTAACAATAAATTAATGACAACAGAAATAAATACTAAAAGCTTACAAAAAAATGCAAACAAAAGTTGGGTACTGCTTGCTTTTTGGTGTGACCTTAGATTAAAAAAAGGTTAGTTTCTGAAATAATGAAGTAGCCTATTCGTTGCGCTAGTCCATTGGTCGCAATCTTCCCCTATTAAGAAGAGATTTTTTCATCGTGCCTTTCGGCTACTGAGGCGCCCGACATGTTATAATGGCCACCATCTTTAACTGTAACCGGAACGTAGCAAACAAATTAACAGAAAGACGAAATGCAAAACGCTCCAGTAAGTAGTCCGCGTTAAAATAGGACTTTCAATTCAAGTCTCAGTCAATTATATCAATTTGTGAATAAGTGGATGTATTACGTTTTTATTCCCAACTTCTTCAATAATAAATTGTAATGACCCTCAATGAAGCCAAATGAAGCGACCTCGCGGCAAAAGGGCAGTATTTCATATTAGCAGCTATTTCCTCGCAGTTCGCACTCTCTCAGGGCCGCTTTACCGTGACCGTGTCCAATGACTAATGCTAACAAACGCTCCGTCTCCGCTTTCCCTCTCCCCATTCGTCTCTCCCGCTTTTTGCAGTTTTGGTGCAGTTTCGGCGATTCATTTATCTATCTACTAGTAGACTAGTAGTAGACTAGTAGACTAGTAGACTAGTAGTAGAATAGTAGTAGATAGATATTAACTACGACGCGACGCGACGCCTGAAATAAAATTTCCCGCAAATATATCAACAACGTTTCGACGACAACGATTTGTTTTGCTTTTTGTCTGTATTTATTTGATGACAGTGTACGTGTAATAAGTATAATATATTAATATTTATAATTTCATTACGCCAGAGCTTACTTATTAGATAACTCACTATGTGCCATGAATATTGGTGGAAAAATATTATCATTTGCTGATGCATTCGAAGATGAAACATGGCAATCAGTTATTAACATAGCTAATAA
This sequence comes from Limnephilus rhombicus, assembly GCA_929108145.2. Lineage (NCBI taxonomy): Eukaryota > Metazoa > Arthropoda > Insecta > Trichoptera > Limnephilidae > Limnephilus > Limnephilus rhombicus. The sequence continues at coordinate 527,178 of OV815275.1, forward strand.
TGCTCTAATAAAAGTAAAGCATTGGCTTGACACAAACCTCCTCACACTTAACATCGACAAAACACAATATATGACATTTTCCATACGCAAATACAATATACCCAACAACTGCCCTAAACCAATCACCCACTCGTGTCAACTGAATTTAGAAAATCCAGAAACCACATCTAATATTAATTGTACGTGTTCGACCCTCAAATCATCAAAAGTAGTTAAATATTTGGGAATATCATAGACAACCAACTACGTTGGGAAGCTCACATCGGTGACACAGTAAAAAAACTTCGTAAACTCTGCCATATTTTCTGCTCCCTTAGGTCTATCTTAGATTTACAGACTCAGCGTTTACTTTGCCCCTTTCCAATCCATAGCAACATACGGTATAGTGGGATGGGGTGGTTGTGCTGAATCCATTATTAGACCAATTATTTTAGTTCAAAAACCAATTCTGAGAATTATATTTAAATGTCAACCTACCCATCCCTCAAATGAACTCTTTGCAAAAATCAGGGTCTTAGATGTTCAACGGCTATTTACTAAAACAAGCATTTATTATATACGAAAAAATAATCTACTAATCGTTCCACAACATCAAGCACACACCCGCTTTTCATCAAACCTGGGTTGCGTGGTCCCAAAAACTAATACCTCATTCGCTCAACGACAATAGGCCACTTGCATGGACTTCATAACGACTAGGAAAAAATCTTTTTGATATATTTTTTTACTAATTAATTTTTCGAAATGCACAGTTTTTTTTTATTTTTAAATAAATACATCCATTATTTGGGCTTGTGACGTCACTACATGAAAATGTTCCGTCGCCGAAAATGTTCCTATCATTTTTATAAAATTCCACACTGATTTATTTTTTTTATATGGCATCACTTTGATTTTAGGTGAATTTTTTAATTTGACATTTAACGTTCACTAGATTTAATGTTTGTTCTCTGCGAACGTATCATTTGGTTTGATTTTTTGACAGATGTTATGACGAGAACTCCGTACAATTTACGTTGTCCGTACGTGTTTTAGAGGTATAATGATAATGGTGCGGATTTTAACAAAATCAAATTTTATAATATTCTTATTATTATAATTTACTAATTTACAAGTACAAGTATATTACATTTGATTTAGTAATATAGATGTTGAACATTATAATGATTTATGATCAATAAGATGGATCAAGGAAAAAAATATTTATGAGATTTTATATTTTTGGAATGCCTCGTTATTCTCCTGTGTTATTTGTGTGTTATTTGTGTGGAAAACGTTATTTTTTTTTAAATGATTTTCGGCTATGTAATTATGGTTTTTTGGCACCTATAAAATTATGTCCCGTCTTTCCGGTTTATAAAAAATGGTCTGATTTTTAGGATTTAAATTTTCAAAAATACGATAAAAAAAAATACAGAATGTCTTAGAATATTTGCCTAAACCGGAAAAAAAAATTTAAAAATGTGATGCAAGTGGCCTATTCTGGTTCATTGCTCCTAAAATAAATAATGCTCTGAGTACTGACATAAAGTCAAGTAATTCTAATTCTCTTTTTATAACACGTGTACAACATTGGATTTTTAAAATAAAAAAAAATAAAAAATGTAACTTGATCGGTTTATTGGTTTAGGCGTGAAAGCGTATCAAGTTTCGCATTTATAATATTAGTATAGAAATATGTAGATACTGGTAGATTCGAGCACGAAAGTAGGGAACAGTAATGTAATTCAAATAATAATCTCATGTTATGAAAACATCAAAGCATGAGTCATATTCGTTTCCCGAGAGAATTATATTGAAAATTGGTGCACAATAAGTACACAATAGTCGGCTCCGATTGTTACAAAATTATGCATGTTGCCGGGTGTAACGAAAAGGAACTTTTGAATAAATTAATGAAATATCTAAGATTGTGTTTACTTTGCATTCTTTGAATCAATTGATACATCTGGTATTGTCGGAGGGGGGGGGGGGGGGGGTTGTGTCACATCAATTCTCAGTTCCATGGTTTTAATTTAAAAAAAAAAAACTATTTTTAAGAATAATATTTAAATGTCACCCATCATACCCATCAGAGCCACTTCTAAAAAAAATCACTATTATAGACATTCGCCAATTATACCCACATGAAGACAATTCTCATATACTCGTAGGTCCATATTAATCATCGCGCCCAAAATGCATAATCCGCCAACGAAAACAGCTCAGTTCTCTTGTTGCTCAAAAATGTTCAACACCTCAAGCAATGAGCGCTGATACCAGTCAATCGTAGAATCATCTTTATTCAATAAGTGTTCAGAATTGGTTTTTTAAAGAATGCATCACGTCATTAAATTAAATTACTTTGCGTTACAGTTATTTTTTTTTATATGTAATTCTAAAATCTTTAATTTACATGTAAATGTTTTTTTATTAACGCCATATTGGGCTTTTACATAAAGATTATAAATTAAATTGAAAATAACAATATAACGTAAATAAAAAAAATAAAGCATAAAATACAAGTTTTTATCAAGTAACTTTAAAAAAAACACAAAATTTAAGTACAGGTAATAAAAAAATAAATAAAAAATTCAAAATGGTTTTGTGAGTACAGTATATATGCTATATGCATAAATTATTTTCTCCTTATTTACATTTACTAAAAAGACCTGAAATAATTTGGTTTGAATGCGACATCTATCAATTCATTGCCCAGTCTACGTATTCTCTCCATCACAGAATTAAACAAAAACATCTCCATAAAGTATTGTGAAATAAATTTTTCCACCTAGTATGCTTTGTTAAGGTAAAGAATAGTATTTTTACGCACCAGATTTAAATGTCCGGGTTTAATTTTCCCCACAGGAAAAACTAAACCCTTTCACACACTTCCCAAATGATCATCTGGTCAATCCACGTTATGCAATTGCACTATATGTATTATAATTACAAAACAATACAAGAACAACATGTCAACCTACCAGAGACCAGATGGGAAAATAATTCACCGACTCCAGATATTTTCATATCAGAGGGTTCGGCTCTGTGGAATTCCTAATTGAACCTATAAATCCTACTGATCCCTCAATATAAATATTTAAAAAATCTTTTGTAATCCTACATGTATTTAAAATTACCGATTTTTGCATTTTTATATATAAATTCTTTGACAAATCTAATACGCCTAAATTTTGAATCAGAGACCTAGGTATAATGCCAGTAGCCGAAATAACAAATGGTAATATTTTTATATTCCGAGAATGCCAAATTCTTTTAATCTCATTTCCTAAATCTGTGTATTTTCTAATTTTTTCAGAAACAGTTTTTTGAATATTACAGGAATTTGGAATAGCTACATCAATGATATAAGTTATTTTTTTAATTTTGTCATGTAAAACTATATCAGGTCTATTATGACTAATTGTTCTGTCTGTTAGTATAGTTTTATCATAATATATTTTATAAAATTCATTTTCTAAAAATGAATTTGGTTCATATTCATAATATGGTACTATATTATGGCAGTCAATCAAGTTATGTTTAATTACCAAACTTTGGTGGATTATTTTTAAAACCTGATTGTGCCTAAATGTATACTCGGACGGCGCTAATATAGAACATCCCGATATAATATGTTCTATAGTTTCCGGAAAGGCCAAACATTTTCTACATAAATCATCAATTTGATTTATATCTTTAATTATATGCTTCCTATAATTTTTAGTATTAATGACTCTATCTTGAATGGCAAGCATAAATCCTTCTATTTCTGCGCTCAACTCTCCAATACTCAACCATTTGTTTGACGAAAGTTTGTCAACATATGTTTGGTTGAGATAATTGAAGTGTTTTGCATGAATAATTTTATTTGACCAGGAATCTAATAATTCCTGGTTAGTATTTATAAGAATGTTGGCATTCTCGTCATATAAATTTAAAGGTGTAATGTTTCTATCTGCCTTACAAATTATTTTGTGCATTTCTGAGCTATTAGCTTTCCTATGGAAAAAATGTCTAAGCATTTCTACCTGATTGTGTTTCAAAGATGTTATTTTGACTACACCTCTACCTCCTAAATTTCTAGGTAAATTAATTCGTTCTATAGCTGAATTTGGATGATGGCAATTAAACTTTGTTAACGTAGTTCTAATTAATCGTTCTAAACTATCTAAATCTGTATTGGACCATTTAATTATGCCAAATGAGTACGTTAATAAAGGTATTGCCCAAGTATTTATTGCTTTTACTAAATTTTTAGCAGATAGATTGCATTTTAAAATTTTTCTGATCCTAGTTTGAAATTTAATCCTAATATCATTTTTAATACTAGTGTGATCTAATCTATTCGATTGCGGGTATCCTAAATATTTATAAACCTCATCCCCTTTCATACTTTTAATTTTGAAATTTCTAAATATACCCTCGTCTCCATCTACAATTTTGCCTTTCTCTATATGGATCGTTTTACATTTATCTAAACCAAAAGTCATTTTAATATCATCTGAAAAAATTTTAACTACCTTAATCATTTTTTCTAAATTTGATTCAGAATTTGAAAATAATTTTATATCATCCATATATAAAAGATGTGAAACTATACTACTCTCTCTTGTATTACCCTTAATTTTTATTCCAAACTTGCTTTTAATTAACATTTTAGACATAGGATTCAATGCTAAGCAAAACCAAAGAGGACTCAATGAGTCTCCTTGAAAAATCCCTCTTTTTATTGAAATGCCCGGTACTACTATTTTCTTACCTTTTAAATTTACTAGTAAATCTGTATTCCAAAAGGACATAATATTTTTCAAAAAGCTAATTATAATTGGGTTAACTTTATATATTTTTAATATTTTGATTAGCCACGAGTGCGGGACACTATCAAAAGCTTTTTGATAATCTATATAACAAGTATGTAAATTACGCTTTTGATTTTGAATTTGTTTTAAAATTACAGAATCAATAACTAATTGTTCTTTACATCCCATATGTTTTCTGCGACAACCTTTTTGTTGTTCAGATAAAATATTTTTTTCATCCAAATGAGTATATATTAAATCTGTCAAGCAAGAGGTTAAAATTTTGTATATTGTCGGTAAACATGTAATGGGTCTATATTGAGAGGGATTATTAATATTTTCGCTTTTAGGTAACATATAAGTAATGCCCTTAGTTAGAAAATTAGGAAAATTTTGAGGTTGTTTGACAAGTTTTGAAAGATTTTTTGCAAAAAGAGGATGTAAAGTAGTTAGACGTTTGTACCAAAAATTATGTATCCAATCGCAACCCGTGGCTTTCCAATTATGAGTATTTTTTATAATTTTGGCTAACAATTCAACCGATATATCAGAAAAACTCATTTGTTCAATGTCTGAACAATTGAGTTCTTCATTTTCTATCCATGAACCTGCCTCATTATGTTTTATATCTTTACTCCAAATGTTTGTCCAAAAATCGCGCATATCTGATTCAGATGGCAACGGAATATTATTATTCGAAATAATATTTTGTTTATCATCAAGTTTGGAATAAAATATTTTCTCATTTTTTTGAAATAATCTATTATTATTTCTTTTATTATACGTATAATTATATCTTTTTAATCTACTAGCTTTTACACCTAATTTTTGTTTTAATAAATCTAATAAATCATTGATTATATTTTCATTATTATTACTACCAATGTTATAACCAAATTTTCTCCCAATTTCATCTACATGTCTCAAAATATTTCTACTTCTATTCCCATTTTTATATTCAATTACTCTAGCTATACTACTTCTTAAAAATACTACATCATTTTCTAATCTAATCTGCCATTCTGGTTTACTATAACTATATGATCTATCATCAGAGGATGTTAATTTAACTCCTAACCTAGTACATATAGTGATAGCACTAGCGTACACTAACGTATGAAGATCTAAAAAACTAATATCGTCAAATATTATTTTTGGTAAAATTAAATTATTTAATTCAGAAATTAATTTAGATAATTTTTTTGACGTATGCAATTTTGGTAATTTTGGTCTAACTGTGGGCTCTATATCTATATATCTATTTATATTATTATGAAGCAAGTTAGCTAATTCTATTACATTATCATCTAGTAAGTTTAAATTTGCAATGTTGATTTCCCTAAGATTATGAATAGCATCTAAGTTATTTGAATCTACTGTAATATCATTAGATTCTTCTACTAGAATATTATCTAAACTGTCTTCATTCAATGTATCTAATATAACATTACTACTCGTATTAATTTGTTCTAAATTATTCTCTAATTGCAATCTATCTCCTATTTCCTTTTTTATCTGATTTAATGTTACTACAGGGATTAAATTATTTTTGAAAATTGCCCTTTTTTGGTCAGCTAATCTTTGTTCGTTTACTTGGGCAACCGGATAATTTTGTGAGAAAAGTAAATGTAATTTTTTCCTATACAATAACATATCTGTTTCTAGTTTCGTCACATAAAAATATGAACGAACGATGAACATATTGACATCGTTCGTCCATTTCATTCTCTGCCTAGGAATACCTGCTTTTGTTTTTTGGGGTCTCAGATTATCAATGTTCATCTGTAAAGATGACATAATCAACCCATTTTCATTTCCGTTGGTTGAAAATGACATTTTGTCACCGTTCAAAACAACTTGGAAATGATTATTATTATTATTCCTACATTCCAGTAACCAAGCAACTGTCGTCGTTACCTAATACTGTCATTTGTCAACAAATAATTTTCAATTTGGCCAAATTAAATATTTTAATGTAAACTACCCTTCAATACTACAAATCTATAATAAATATTATATTTTAGAATAATGTTATCAAAATAAAATATATAATTAAATTTACCTGCAAAATATATTTCAAAGTATACTCAAAATACTGTTGTTTACCTTGGTTACTGAAGCCCTCACAAAAGGAAAAATTTTATATCGTATTTATTTATCTAAATATCCTACGGTTGACTGGCAGTTTATTTATTAGGTTATCTAATATACCTATTTTCAAATATTTATATGTTTTGGGATCAAAGCTAATTCTTTTCTTTCTGATACAATAAAAAATCAGAGAGCCAAAATACAAGCAAACGTCGAGGCTAGCGTTGCTAAGCAACCTGTAATACCTGTATACGATGTTATTATTTATTTATTTTATTTACATTAACTCCACAGCCATTGTCATCTTTGAAAATGCTGTGTGGAGGGTCTTTTTGAGGAGAGAATGGAATGAACATAGGTCTCATTCCACAGCCGAGCTATTGAACTCAAGAACGAATATTAAAAGCGATCCGTGTTTTTCTCGACTGTTCACAGGTGCTGAAGGAATTGAAGGATTGAGGGCAAAATAAACCAGGATTGAATATTATAACATAGTTTTATTGTAATGAATTGCGTACACGACATTGACAAAGTATTAGCCGACCAAGAAAGTGACAGGTAGCTTGAACAGTGGCGCCGTCTACGGGCAATCGTCGATATGAAGGACATCACAAACTGTTTGGTTTATAATTCTAACAGGAATTAATGACGCTAGTTCCACAGTGCATTCCTCCTTTCAATGACAGCATTCCCACCCGACGCCGACGCCTGCGCTATTGCAATCCAATTGTTAAAATAGGAAAATCTATCAAACGGATCAAGGTCGAGGTCGAGGTTTTTTTGGATAAAAAAATTGCTGGACTCACTGCCAGCATTTGGCAAATGTCACTATGGAGACACACGCGGTAAAAGTGAAATCTCCAGAAAACAAAAGTAGACAAGAAATGGAGAAAAAAGAGTGGGGATGCTGCGAAGCACCGCACAAAGATAATCGCATTCTCTCGCAGGCTATATTTTAAAGATGTGTGTTTCAGTGGCGGTCCATGAGTTTGTAGTGAGCTAGAGCGCTAAGATTGAAAAATATGACGTTATTGACGTTGTTGTAGCTAAAAATATTTTCTTTTCAAAATTTCAACTTTTTGTATGTGATCTTCAGGATTCTTTCATCCACGTACCGAAAGATCTTCATACAAAAAGTTAAAATTTTGAAAAAAAAATCATTTTCAGCAACGATAACAACAGTAATGTCGTATTTTTTCAATCTTAGCACTCCAACACCTCTGAAAACTCACGGACCGCTACTGATACTGGTGTGTTTGTCTCTTTTTAGTGTAGACTTTTAAATCACAACGATGCTAAAGAAGTTTTCACTTAAAAAATATATTTTTACGAATTTCTTTGCAACATCATTATGGCATGTTATTATTTATAATAATAGTAGACAACCTACCTAACTTAACTTTTGGTCATATTTCACATAACACGTTGCTCATATTTCATTGGGATAACCTATTTTCATACGAATATCTGTCGAAGTAATAATTATATACCGCAATTATAAAAAATAGGTAAATTACCACAAGTGACCTATGTTTAATCGCCTGCTATTAATAGCCACCGGATGCAATTCCCGTACAAATTCCTAAAACGAGATAAAATAGTTATTTGGTCCTTATACGGTATTGTCGGCGCTGGTAGTACTGAATCTATCAGACACTTCAAGTCATGGCCGGGAAGTACGACGGTGAGTGACGACTAACATTTATACCTCCATAAAATTATCTTCTTGTAATTATAATCGTGCGTATGCCCGGAATAGCATAAAGGAAAGAAGATAAACTATATATAGCGAAGGCCGAATTTATACTAACTGCGGAAGGTGTCGTAGCCGAATAAATAAATCCTGCTTTATTAATTGTCCACTCTACACGCGACACTAGGTAGTCAGGAAAGCGCAAAATGTCAACTGCTTTTGAAGAGAATCTAACTAAAAATATTTAACACCTGATGAAAGGCCACTACCTCTTATGAATCTAAAAGTTACCTACTTGAATCGTCTACACATCCATGTTTATTGAACAAATCTGAAAGGTCGGGTTCTTTCAAAAAAACCCTTTACATTAGCTTCACACAGGAGGCTCCGAGGAAAAAAAATCTCCTCAGAGCCTATGTCATCTTTGGGGAGGTAGGAATCTAAAGGTTGGTGTGTCCAGGAGTCAGGAGTGACGGTCATATGAATCCATTCCTCCCACTGTGATGAAAGGCGATGTACCAGTAGAGGTCAAATGGTCTCCCTCAGCCAGTGACTCCCGATCTGACCCGTCGCGCAATTCGTGGGTAGGCCCAACTGTCGCCAAGACCCGGACAAACCTACCCCATGATCCCGGGCACCCATGAAATCATTTCAAACCATTTGAAGTGACCTTATGGCAGAGGTATTGGTTAAAATCAAATAAATATACACCCCAAAACAATTTCAATATTTGTGAGGCTATTAATGAAATTAACGAAATTAATGAGAGGTCAAAAAACATAATTTTGTGCAACGTGCCCGAAAGCACGAAGGTAGCAGTTACAGACAAAATATGGAAAATCAAACTGTAGTAACAGAAATAATTTCCAAAATTGACACACCTGTAATAAACCACATTGTAAAAATGTATCTATTTGGTAAATATAACAGTAATAAACCAAGACCAATAAAAATCCATTTTGATAATTCCCAGACAGCAAGTACACTACAAGGAAAAAAACATCTCTTAAAGGACAACCTACGCATTTACTCTGACTCGACCCCAGCACAGCAAAAGCATCTAACGGACCTACGAGTAGAACTAGAAAAACGAAAAGCTAACGGTGAGACAGATATAACAATTAAATTTATCTGAGTCATTCTGCAACCAACACTACATATATATACTTTTTTACTTACTATGTTATTAATTTGCTGTTACCAATACCGAACTATATTTTTGGCACATTATTAGTTCATACTTTAGTAATTTAAAAAAATGGAAGACATAACAAATGTATTAGACAACATCTCACATATTCCATGTACCGAAACAAATAATGCTACAGAAGTCCGACAAATCTTAAATCAATCTAACCTTAAAATATTCTCCATGAATATCAGATCAATTAATACAAATTTCAATGAACTCCTTATACTACTCACAGACCTTGATTCAGATTTTGACTTACTTATTCTGACCGAATGCTGGATCAAAGATAACTTTATTCCAAAAACTATAAAAGACTATAACCAATACAACACACAGAATAATAAATCTCAAAATGATGGCGTAATCATATACATCAAAAATCACATACAACACTCTGTTAAAGAAATCTCAATCACAAATTCAAATTGTCTTAAACTCGAAATAGAAAATAGCGTAACGATATTATCTATATACCGATCACCGAGTGAGTCTAATATAACACCATTCTTAAACTCACTTAATCAATCCTTATCGTGTATGAGGGATTGTGAAAATGTACTTGTTATTGGTGACCTTAATATTAATATCATAAATACGATGCATCCCCAAGCACATGAGTACATGAACTTACTAACTCTACAAGGTTTTATTCCAGCTATTACGGCCCCCACTCGGGTATCAGAATTATGCGCCAGTTGCATTGACCATGTCTTTGCTAAATATAAATTGAATACCAAATCTCTCGTATACCAATGCACGGTTACAGACCATTATGCTACTATCACCTCCCTTTCACATGTTATTAAAAAATTACCTACATCTAAAATACCCACGAAGAAAATCTGCTATGACACGCTATTCAAACTGGTTTCCAAGGAAAACTGGTCAAATTTCTATAAATTCACCGATCCAAACATAGCGTACGAATTTCTTATCGACACCATACATAACGATTTAAAAAGTTCCACATCAAACACTAACAACAACCAAAGTAGTCGCAAAATTAAACTTAAGCCTTGGATAACAAATGGCATTCTACACTGTATTCACAAGCGTAATAAACTTCACAAATTTTGTAAAAACAATCCCAATAATCACGAATCTCTCCTATTTTACAAACGATACAGAAATGCTTGTAAAAAAATAATCTGTAGAGTTAGAGACGAATACTATAGAAAACAGATCAAGGAAGCTGCCAATGACAATAAACAAATCTGGAATATTGTCAAAGAGATTTGCTATACCAACAAAACTACCTCACCTATAAATAAAATAACCATTGCAGACCAAACACTAGATACAACAAATCATCCAGAAAAAATCGCAAATCATTTCAATAAATTCTTCTCCACAGTCGGATCAGACTTAGCAAATAATATTTTAAATAAAAACGGAATGTCAGAATTTAACCTTGCAAATAATATATCGATCGATAATCTTAGCTATGATCCATTTAATCTCACTCCTACCACAGAACAAGAAATCACTGAAATTATTTCATCACTCAAAAACACACATTCAACTGGAATCGACAATATATCCACTAAATTGATCAAACACCTCAAACCAATCATCACTAAGCCCCTTAAACATATCATAAATCTAAGCTTTCAAACTGGCCTCTTCCTAAATTCTTTAAAACACTCAACAATTATTCCTATCTATAAATCAGGGGACAGATCATCAGTGAATAACTATAGACCAATATCCTTGCTGAGTCCGATATCAAAAATAATTGAAAAAACGGTAAAGCAAAGGCTATACAAATTTCTTGAAGACAATGACATTTTGTCAGGAAATCAATATGGCTTCCGCAAAGATCGTAGTGCCGCAGATGCAATTGCAACTTTTACAAAAGCAATCTCTGATAACCTTGATAAAGGCCGCAAGCCCCTCGCTGTTTTCTTGGATCTAGCCAAAGCCTTTGATACTGTCTCTCACCGCATACTTTTGAAGAAACTCCTTCAGGTAGGAATAAAAGGTACTCCCCTCAAATGGTTTGAGAACTATCTAACAAATAGGTCACAATCGTCTCTTGTAAATTCTGCTAAAGAATACAGAAGTACAAGTTTACCAATCACGTACGGTGTGCCTCAAGGCAGTGTATTAGGCCCACTTCTTTTTCTAATATATATTAACACTTTATGTAACTTGGAAATTGATGGAACTATAATATCTTTTGCCGATGATACGGTAATCATCTTTGAAGCTGAAAATTGGAATTCAACTATGGAAAAAGCAAATAAGGGCCTGAATAAAGTAAAACATTGGTTAGATGACAACCTTCTGACTCTTAATGTTGACAAAACAAAATATTTACTTTTCTCCATACGTAAAGTCACTCCTCCTCAAAACTGTCCTAATCTTATCATTCACTCATGCTCACAGAACCATATTACCCCTACGCCTCCCCACAATAATTGCTCACAAAATCCGACCAAATTAAATATCTGGGGATTGTTATAGATGACCAACTGCGTTGGGAGGACCATGTCAATTTCACAACAAAAAGACTCCGCAAATTGTGCTATATATTTCTCTCTCTCAGATCAATCCTGAAACTTCAAACATGCATATATTTTGCACTATTCCAATCAATAGCCACATACGGTATCGTGGGATGGGGAGGCTGTGCAGCTTCAATTATATATCCCAAGATCTTAATTCAAAAGCTGCTACTAAGGATTATATTAAAATGTCACCCATCTCAACCATCAGAGCCACTTTTTAAAAAATTCGCAATCCTAGACATTAGACAATTATACGTTAAGACAATTCTCATACACTTAAGGAAAAATGATTTAACACTCAAAACTCAACAAAATATTTACACCCGCTATTCATCACACCAAAAATGCAAAATTCCTCCAACAAAAACAGCTTTCGCCCAACGACAGTTCTCTTACATCGCGCCTAAAATGTTCAACTTACTAAGTATTGATATTAAGACATCGAAAACTGATGATCTTTATGCCATTAATACACAGAACTGGTTATTTACTCAGGGAAGGAAATATTATAAAGAATGCCTTACATCTTAAAAACTGTTCTTATTTTTTCATATTTTTTGAGTAAAAATCTTATCTCTAAATTAATTTTCAACCAAAACTTTATATTACGCTGATGCTTTTTTTCATATTTTTGACATTGTTCGTCCATTTCATATGCTGCTTAGGAATACTTGCTTTTGTTTTTTGGGGTCTAAGACTATCATTGTTCATCTGTATAGATGATTTACATATTCATTCTTATTTTTTATTTCTATTATCCTTAAAATATTATTATTTTGTTACTTTTATTTTTATTACTTATTCTATTTTATTTTTATTTATACAAGATTCACCTAGTTTAACTCCTTTCCTGTATGTGATCATGTACCTAATACTAGTATAATATATATGCTATATGTTTGTACTTTCATCTACATATATATGGATGATTATTAATATTATATACTTAATATCTTATGAATCTCGACTACCATAATACGGGCATTTGCCTAGCTTGGTAGTCGAAATACCATGTAAAACAATCCTGTAATAAACAAAATGAATAAAAAAAAAAATAAAAAAATAAAATAAATAAATAAAAAAAAAAAAAAAAACGTAAATTCGTCTCCCAAAATCGTCAACATTCATCCAAAAAACTGAGTACTATGAAAATTTATTATCAAAACGTTCGTGGACTACGAACTAAATTAAACGAACTAATTCTACCATATCTACACACCACTATGACGTAATTGTGCTGTCAGAAACTTGGCTCGACTCGGAAACAAAATCAACAGAACTAGGACTTAACAACTACAACATCTTTCGCTGCGATAGAAACTCTAAATCCAGTTCCAAAACAAGAGGCGGCGGAGTGCTAATTGCAATTAAAAAAAAAAGTGTTATCAAGAAAACTCAAAACAAAAAATAATACACTCGAACAACTATTTATACAAATTGATACAACTGTAAAAAAGATAATAATTGCAACTGTGTACACACCGCTACTATCTGATGCTCTAATCTACCAAAGTCACAGCGAAGACGTTGAAGATCTACTATACAAATACCCTAACTCTAAAATTATTATTCTTGGGGATTACAACCTACCTAACCTGAAGTGGAAATCAAGTGATAGTGGTTTAATTGAAGATGAGGGCGAGAATGATCGTGCACGTGAGATTTTGGATATGACAAATTTTTTTAATCTTTTCCAACATAACTTTATATTCAATGCAAATAATCGCTTACTAGATCTAGCAATATCAAATTATCCTAAATTGGTCATTGACAAATGTAATGATCCTCTCGTACCTGTTGATAACTACCACCCCCTCTTTATATTAAGCTAAATGTGTGTAGCGTCAAACCAAAACACGTTGTAGAGACTCTCAAATACAAACGTGCAGATTTTGAATCTATAAATTATCATCTTTCCCGTGTCGACTGGTCTTTTTTATCGGACGTGAATATTGACAAATCCTTAGATAATTTATATTTAATATTGTCTAGCACCATAAAATCATATGTACCACTATATACTCCTAAAAAACATACATATCCAACTTATTTCTCACCAGAACTAAAAGCCTCACTTCAACAAAAAAAGAAACTTCATAAAAAATTCAAAGAAACTCGATCGATGATCGATTATGCAATTTTCATCGAAACTAGAAAACAATGCAAAGATCTTTCTAAAATCTGTTATAAAACATATATAAACTCTATCGAAAACACAGCTTTGCACTCAAGTAATCTCTGGGAATTTATCAAAACACTAAACAACGACAGCACAGACCATCCACCACAAATGCATATGGACGACAAATGTGCTAACAGCACTCAAGATATCGTAAATCTTTTCCCAGATTTCTTTAAAAATGTTTACGATGAGGAAACACCAGAAGAAAAAATTCCTTCATACTCATTTAAAAAAAACATACATTTAACAGACTGCTACATAACAGAAGAATCTTGCAAAAAGAAACTATGCTCCTTAGACATTAACAAATCTGGAGGCCCAGACTCCATCCCGCCAATTTTCCTAAAACATTGCTCCTCTGTATTGTCTAAACCACTAACCATTCTCTTTAACCAGCTACTATCTTCTGGACATTTTCCTGTCTGCTGGAAATCCAGCTATATTATCCCAATACTTAAAAAAGGCGATGAGACTGACATTTCAAACTATCGACCCATATGCATACAATCTGTATTATCCAAAATCTTTGAATCTCTAGTTCTTGATGAAATATATCCCACGTTAACAGAGATAATAAATGCCAAACAACATGGCTTCATTAGAGGTAGATCAACTTCAACAAACTTACTTCTCTTTCAAAACTATATATTGGAGTGTTTTTCTAAAAACAAACAAGTTGACTGTATATATACTGATTTCTCGAAGGCTTTTGATAAAGTGTCCCACAAAATACTGATCCGAAAACTTCATGCTCTGGGAATCAGAGCAAATATGTTGAACTGGCTAAGTAGTTACGTATCAGGTAGAACTTTATTTGTAAAAATAAAATCTTTTATATCCAAACCATTTTTTGCCACTAGTGGAGTACCGCAAGGTAGTCATCATGGCCCAATTTTATTTCTTATTTTTATAAACGACAAAGTCAACTGCTTTAAAGACGTCAAAGTATTGCTTTTCGCTGATGACATTAAATTATATAAAGAGATAACTATCCTTAATCACTGTGAAATTCTTCAATCAAATATAGGCATGCTAAAAATTTGGTGCTCACAAAACAATCTATATTTAAATGTAGAAAAATGCAAAACTTTGACCTTTTCCAGAAAAAAACATCACTGTTTTTCGACTATTCAATAAATAAAATAAATTTAGAAAGAGTATCGGAAATGCGGGATCTTGGCATAATAATGGATGAGAAACTAGACTTCACGGTTCACATTCAACAAACTGCAAATAAGGGTATGAAAACTTTAGGATTAGTGTTAAGAACAATTAAAAACTTTGAATCGTTACAAATCATTAAACTACTGTATACATCCCTTGTTAGAAGCCTATTGGAATATAACTCCATAGTCTGGTCGCCCTTCTACAAAATTCATATTCATACTATTGAAAGAATTCAAAGAAAATTTCTACGTTTTGTAAATTTTAAACTTAACATCCCTTTAGAGCACATAAATTACACGTCGTTAATGAATACTTTAAATATTCCAACATTAGAAAACCGACGAAAAATAAACGACCTAACTTTTTTATTAAAATTATTAAACTCTAAATTCGACAGTTGTAAACTCCTGCAATTAATATATCTACATGTACCTACACGAACAACTAGACAAACATTGACATTTTATATACGTACATCTCATTCGAACTATGATTTACATTCTCCAATACAACGTTTGCATAGTCTTGGTAACAAATACTTAAACAATCTGGATGTATTTGACAATAATTTGAACTTAGCAAACTTCAAACGCCATATGTGCCAACTATTTATTTCTACCTATCTCATAAACTAATGAAAACAACAATTTTAAACATAACCTACTTTATGTCAACTACTATTATTTTATGGACTTTATTTTGTTTCTTATATTTTATGTTACCTGTATTTTGCTAAAGCTTATATTTTATGTAACCTAATTTTTTTTTTTTTAACACTTATATTTTTTCTAACCAATTTTTTGTTTTTAACAAATATTATGTTACTTGTATTGTGTATTGTATTTTGTAAACCCATTCTTTACACTGTAATTAAAAAAAATGTACTGCATTCTATGTAAAAGCCCTATGGGCGTTTAAATAAAATAAATAAATTAATAAATAAATGATTCCAATAAAGTATTCCCGAGTAGATAAAAAAATAATATTGTCCAATCTTGTTCGTTGTGCCTTATGTGTCTGAAAAATATTGACTGTGTACCAAAAGCTCTCTGAAATCAGTGCTATCTATTCTCGAAATAGCAATATGTCTCTAATGACATAATTGTTAAGTATTCACGGTTCCACTCGTTCCCCGTGTGACACCGTGGGCCCTGAAGTGTCACGCGCGGAAGTGTAGGCGGGGCGAAGAACACAAGCGTTAAACCGTCACAATCGGCTCGCTGCCAACTTGAGCCATGACTCACCTGTCTCTGCACCTCCGTCTGTCGGCTATTACGAGATGAGTGAGTAACTCGGGCTCATCTCACTCACCTGCGAAGGTAAAGGACGCCGTAGGTCGTAATATTAAACACAAAAGATAAACATTTCCCACGGATAAATGATCAGCAGACGATGCTTGACCAACTCCCGTCGAGAAACGCAATAAAATGATTTAGAGTAGCTTGCGTTATAACAGAGAACTTACAGTGTAGTGGGTGAACCCACCGATACCCACCCATTTACTTTGCTGGAAGTACTTAACAAAAATAATATTATTGTATTACTCCACTGTAATCACTGCAAACGTACGTTATTATTGTAACCATGTAAATTTAATGGGTTCGATTTCAAAATCAAGATTCACCATAAAATCTTTAAAAAATGTATACTATTTTACAGTTTTCAATGTCAAATTGTCAATTATAATATTATATTCAACTGATCTTTGCTACGTTTCCATAGTCCAACATACTGTATTATTATTATTATTGTTTTCACATAATATGTTGACCTACATGTTCCATTCAAATGCATGCTCTCGGTGAATTAAATATATATTATCAAAATGTTAGAGGTCTCCGAACCAAAACGCATGTGTTTCTTTCCAGCATTCTTAATGCCGATTACGACGTGATATGCCTAACTGAGACATGGCTTCTGCCAAGTATATTTGACTGTGAATTATTCGATGAACGTTATGTAGTGTACCGTTGTGATCGCGACTACATGTTGTTAGGCCAGGCGCTCGGTGGTGGTTCACTGATTGCAGTACGTCGCGAACTGCCCGCGTGCCCCTCACTCTCCCTCCCACCCGTACAGCGCGCAGAGATATCCACAGCTACTCTTGCACTAGGCTCTGGCGCGCGTGCTTCTAAACTACGCATATACTGCTCATACTTCGTCCAAGGTGCGGAGCAGAGTAAATCTTTAAGTGACTTTTTTGAATTTATATCTTCGTTGTATACCAATTTCCCTGATGATGAATTCCTTCTATTAGGAGATTTCAACATACCACATGCCCAATGGCTTCTGCCTTTGACCGCAGACGGTGCCCTGGTACTTAATAGATCCTCAACCGATGCACTAACTTCAACACTTTCTGATTTTTTAGACTTTACCGGCTTCCATCAATTCAACAACCAGCTTAATGTAAACGAGCGTGTTCTCGACCTGGTGATTTGGAGTTGCATGTGCACTGTAAGGGGGTGCAATACACCGTTAGTGCCGGAGGATGTACACCACCGCTCGCTAGAGGTGGTGCTGCGCATGGCCCGCGAGCCGTCCCTCCAAATCCCACGCTCGCGCACGGTCCGCTCCTATCACAGCGCTGACTATGTGCAGATTAATAGCGCCTTAGCAGCCGTTGACTGGACAACGACTCTTAACAGCAGTAATGTAGACTCAGTCACGGCGCGCTTCTATTCAGAATTAAATAAGGTAATTGTCATGCATGTACCATCTAGAACAGTTAACATAGATTCCAGGTACCCCCCATGGTACAGCGCTGTCTTAAAAAAAGTAATTAAAGATAAACTTAAATTCCACAAAAAATATAAAATTTATAACCGCATCTCTGACTATCAAACTTTCTCTCTTCTCCGAGAACGACAAAAGCATATGGAGAAGGTGTGCTATGATAATTTCATTAATATGGCCGAAATTAATATCAATACCGATCCCAAACACTTCTGGACCTTTGTTAAATCTAAGCAAAGAAGCTCTGAACTACCTAACAATATGTTTCTTAACTCCCAGCGTGTATCGGGTGGAGAAGCTATAAGTAACTTATTCAACATACATTTTCAATCCTCCTTTGAATCCCCCGCCCCGTCCACCTCGTCTACCAATCGAATATATAATCCAAACACCTCACTACTAAATCTTAATAATGTTCATATAGACACTGAATTAGTTTGTAAATATCTCAAATCATTAGATCCTACCAAAGGCAGTGGGCCTGATGGTATACACCCGGTATTTTTAAAGAATTGCGCTAATGTTTTATGTTATCCGCTAAGTCTAATATTCAAAACTTCTTTGTCTTCTGGTATTTTTCCACTAGAATGGAAAAGTTCATATATTGTGCCTATATTCAAAAAAGGCGACAAACACAACATAGAAAATTACAGACCAATCTCTAAATTAAATGTAATGGGTAAACTTTTTGAAAAGATTGTTTTCGATATCATTTTTCCTTGTATACGACCACACATCATTTCGAATCAACACGGCTTCGTGAACAGAAAATCAACAGAAACTAATCTGTGCGAATTTGTTGACACAGTCCTTGTTGCTATGGATAACGGTTTTCAAGTCGATGTAGTCTACACAGACTATTCCAAAGCCTTTGATAAAATTCCACACAGCATTTTAATTGAGAAAGTCGAAGCAATGGGTATACACGGTGACCTCCTTCGTTGGTTAGCCTCTTATCTCGACAATCGTACGCAAGCTGTAACTGTACTGGGGTTCTGCTCTAGCTTTGTCCCCGTAACCTCAGGAGTTCCCCAAGGATCTCACCTTGGCCCCCTTTTATTCAACATTTTTATGAACGATGTTAACAAAACTATTCGTAATTCTCAGCTGTTCCTATATGCGGATGACAAAAAGATTGTCAAAATCATTAAATCTGAGATGGATTGTATAGAGCTCCAGGATGACCTGAACTCCCTGGTCAATGTGTATTGTTTAGAAAACCGCCTTCTTTTGAATGCAGATAAATGTTCCGTCATATCTTATTCTCGAAAGAAAAACACTATACTATATCCGTACATAATTAAAAACAATCTTTTAAATAGAGTAAATGAAATTAAAGATCTTGGAGTTCTATTAGACAGTAAGCTTCTTTTTCAATCTCACGTCGAGCACATCACGTCTAAGGCTTTGAAAATGCTAGGATTTATACTTAGAGTAAGTTCTGTTTTCAAAAATCCACAAACATTTAAGATTCTCTACATATCATACGTCAGAAGCCACCTAGAGTATGCTTCAACAGTATGGAACCCCCATTGTTCTACATATAAATCAAATATAGAAAGAGTCCAGAAAAAGTTTTTGAAATATGTTTCGTTTCGCATGCGAAATGATGTAAATTATGTCTCTATGAACCTCAAAACCCTTGATCAACGCAGAGATATCAGAGACCTAGTAATGCTTTATAAGATAATCCACAATTTTATTGATAGCCCTTACCTATTACAAAATATCAATTTCAGATGTCCAATAAGAATCACTCGATCTCCAGACATATTTTATATTCCTAAGAGCAATGCTAATTATCTTCAAAATGTGTTTATAAGAAGAAGCTGTAGCACTTTCAATAGATTATGCACAGACATTGACATGTTTAACACGAACCTTGCTAACTTCATAAAATTCGTAAAAAGTAATATTCAACGGAAAACTTAATGTTTCATTAATTCCTTATCTTTCTGTTACATTTTCATTTTTCTTCATTTTCATTACATTTTCTTTTTTGATTTCAGCAGTTTGAAAATACATTTTTTGTAGATTTAAGTGAGTAGATGCACTTTTTCAGAACTGTTTATATTACATACATATATTGTTTTGTTTGTTTTTTTTTATTTTTATTATGGTCTCAAATTTTTATGTCGTTATTTTATTGGTCAATGATATGACTATCTCTAACACTGTTATATATGAACTTGTAATGACTGTTTATAACGCTAATAAATAAAATAAAATAAAATAAAATACCGATCAAGGGCTTTTATAGTCCACGAGAAACGTTCGTTCATCAACGAAATGCAACAAAATATCTTAGAATATTACATTTTTATTAAAACACTCAATTTTATAATAACTTTTTAAAGGTTATTCCTTTCCATGTATCGCTGAAGAAGATGATCATAATAGGAATAAATCTTAACGAAAATATTAACAAAAAACAAGTGACAAAAAAATAAAAAGGTAATGGTTGCAACTGGGACACGAATCCTGGATCTCTTGTCTTACTGGAACAAGCACCTCAATCAACTCGGCCATGAGACTTCTAATTTTTATAATGAAAAATAAATAACTTCGCTTACACCACTATATAATTAACAGTATCAACATGTTTCAATAACAATGTTATCTTCATCAGGATAAGACGTAAATTTTATTTATTTTTATATATGAAGGTTGGTGTTGCTTTTTTGCAACTAAATTAGAGATATTCAGGTTGATGTTACTGCTAAGCTGTAATTTCAAATCGGATTACATTTGCAATATGTTTTATTATTATTTTTCGGGCTAACTTGACCGGAATACCTCCCCCCCCCCCCCCTCCCGCGTCTCTTCCCTCGCGGCTACCTACAAACTGCGAATATGTACGATCAGCTGTTTAACCGTGGAACGACCAAATATTTTATTTTTAAATTGAATTAAATGATGGGTAATTTCAAAATAATGCTTTAAATCCGAATTTCTTTGTTTGTTTTTCTTTTGAATAGTTTTTATTAGTTAGGTACTATGATCGTCGGTAATAATTTACAAGAATTTGACAAAAAAAATCAACTTCTGACTCGATTTACTCGAAAACGAAAGCTCAAATCAAAAAAAGTTATACCACAAAATCGACTTCAAATGTGATGTGGAGTCTCCAGTTTCCCGCTTGTACTACGAGTTTCCGGACACCTTGTATTTATATGTTAATTTTATTTATTTTTCATTATATTAATAATGATGCCACAAAGTATTTTTGTTAAGTTTAAAGAAGTTCTAACTTTTAATTCATTTTAACAATCTCATATTTCAAATTCAGAAGTGACAATATTTGTTTCGACTAATTTTTTGCCATATTTTTTGCAGATTCATTTTTTGAACGATCACTAATGTGTGAATGATCACAAATATTCAAAGAGCTGAAAATTTTTCCATTGAAAAGGGTAGCTGCCAAAAATATGGAAAAAAGTAGAAAAAAATATTATTGTTAATTCTGAATTTGAAATATGAAATTGACAAAAATGACTTAATAATAAGAGTTGGCTGAGGAGCTTAGTCGAGAGATCCTGGGTTCGAGTTCCAGTTGTGACCGTTAATTTTTTAATTTTCTGTATCTTTTTTCTTTTTCACGAATATTATCTTGAACTTGTAGTTAATTTAGATCAACATCGCGAGGGTTGTTAACGACCAGAAGTGTGTGATCGAGATGACTAGTTGCCAAAATGTACTACCTCCCAGAGCAATGAGGTACCTATCCCTCAATGACACGAGGTTAACCTCGTTATCCCCAAACCTTGTACAAAACCACATAAATCATGCAAAAGTTTTTAGAGGGGTACAGTTGCATTACTTTTTTTTAAATTTTCACCAAATTAGGCCAGTAATGTACGGACACAACGTAGATACGTTAGGGGTATTCTACAGTTATTGAAAGCCAGTTACAGCCTGCTGGAAGGTGCTAGCAGAAACGATCCCCTGTGCATCGGTACACGTACGTGAAATTTGTGGACACGAGCGGAAAACCCTATCACAGGGTTTTTCCTCCTTCAGGAACAGGCTGCTTCAAGGCCCCAAATACATTCCTATAACCCCTAACTTTCCCCGCCTCACAAATATTGCCACCACCCTGTCTAAAGACAAAGAATAGTAATGTGTAAATACAATAAAAATATATATAAAATATTTTTGAATGTAGCTATAACTTTGTGGTTATCCATTATAGATAAATGAAACAATTTAAAAGTGGTTCAAACAAAGTTATATTGTATTTTTAATTTAAAAATTAAAAATAAAAATAAAAAGAAATTAAAAATAAAATATTCATCCTAGACTTGCAGAAAAGTCGATAGATGTCGCATATTAAATAAAATGGATAAAGATTTATCCAGACACTATCTAGAGAGCATTTAGTTCGGGTTTGAATCTTGCAATCATACATAAAAGATAGTTGCCAATAATATATGCGTTAAAGAAAATGAAGATAGTGTAGGTGGTTCTTAGTCGAAGTATGGTACAGTTAAAACATGACCGAATTTCATATCGACACCGTGGCGCAGTGGTTAGCGCGTTTGCCCGGAAAGCAAGAGGTCCTGGGTTCGAGTCCCAGAGGTGTCAATATGTTTTTCTGATTTTTCTGTTTCCAGATTTTCGATTGAGTTTCGCTTATATTGTCTTCATTTATTTAAAAGTTATATTGTTTTTGTTATTAGTTTTTGCGGTATTATGCCGTGTTACGCTACCTCCTTCTTTAGGCTAAGGAAGGAGGTAGCGTAACACTACATAATACCCCAAAAACTAATAACAAAAATATTTTTGGCCGTGAAAATCTAAAATCGTATCCAAAGTTATATTGTTTCATTTATATATATATAAATGAAATTTATACCTAATTTATATTATTATTAGTATTTTATACCTTTATATATATTTATATATATATATATATATACATATATATATATATATATATATATATATATACATAACACCGTCTATTTGGCGACCAGCATGGGCAAATATGCATCTAAAGTGGCGACCACCGACATTTGGCGACCGATATACGGTCGCCACTTTATTTTTCGAAATTTTTACACAGTTCATAGTACATGTCGTCACAAGCATTTTGGCAAAAATTGTCCTGGTAGCCAAATTGGGCGTGAAGTAAATGATTTCGAATATTAAAGTTCCGCCATCTGTCGCTACGCAGCTAGGCGCTAGGTGATATACACGGCCATGTATACTGCCCTTCATCCTACCGACATTTAGGCGACCGGTGTGACATAACATGCCGCCTTTCATTCCTAGCATTTACACGCCACCGATGGCGTTGCAAATGTGTTGGGAAACAACGTTGCCGGTTAATTTCAACTCCCGTAATCTCACTCCCGTGAGGTGCACGTGGCGGTGGCGTGTTTTGCGACGTTGCCGCCGCGCTTATTTAGCCTCGGTTGCCTCGAATGTTTTGCCTTTTAAAATTTTATCGTGATCAATCGTATTATCGTATACCGAGCATTAACGTACATGTGATTTGGAGTGTAGGTATTTGGCGACCGACCATTTTAGTGTCTTAATTACAATACATTATTGATTACGGTTGACTCAATGAAACGGAATAAAATAATTGAAAGAATAACAGAAATGCAATATCAAGATGATTCTTTGGAGTCATACCTACCTATTACATAGAATTCGGATAATCTGAGGTACTTGCCTTCAATTAATAATTCTTCTTTTCGGTCATTTAAACGGTCAAATTTACTTCTTTAAAATTCCCTATTCTTATTTTACAGGAGTTCACTTACTCTGACGGTGATGGTGGGATACGACCCAAATCCCATGTGTGAAACAAAAGGCGAGCTCACCAATTAATTTTAATCGAAAAAATAAAAATATTGCATGAATGATTCATTTAATCAAAACGACCCACGAACATTGTTTCCACAAAACTTCAACGTGTTGACCAAATCGAAGAAGAAAATTGATATAGAAATAACGAAAAATAAATTCAGTGCGCAGATCACATGCCGTAGAAATGAAACCTTCAGAAAACTAAAGTAGGCAAGAGTGGGTAGGCTACGAAGCACCGCACAAAGAGGAGACCGATTATTCTATCTTAGGGGCATACATTAATTGAGCTCAAAATGGGGGGTGGGGGTCCAGTAAAATCTCACCAAATCTTGAACAGTTTTTTCAGCATATTATCGCGATCATATTTACCACAACGGGGGGGGGGGGGCGTAACGGGGTAGCATTGGGCGGGATGGGATAGGGTGGGACCCCAGATACACAACTGATGTCTCGTGAGGGGAGATAGGGGGGGCACCAAATCTCACCAAAGGGGGGGGGGGGTTAAATTGGAAAATTAACTGCTCACGTTATTAATGTATGCCCCCTTATTCTCTCGCAGTCTAAATCCTATAGATGTATGTGTTTGCCTCTTTTTAGTGTCGCTAATTTTCGTTTCATCGAGTGTCAAATCACAACGGTGTTAAAGATGTTTTTACTTCAAAATAGTACTGCCAGATTTTTGTTTTTATTTCGAAAAGGACTTGGGACAGGTGGTTTTAAAAATTTGAAGGAGTCATCAAAAATTAAAAATTTTAAGTTAATTTTCACGTTCTGTGTAAGTTCTATTCAAGTTCTGTTGTTATAACAATGAACTTGAATACAACTTACACAGATTGTGAAAATTAACTTCAAATATTTGAAGAATCTGTCATTTTTTTTAACAACCCGTTAATTATAATTTTAATTGTTCGAGGCGTGTTTTCAGAAACATTGTATTCGAGGAAACAACATCGAAAACAATGCGACTAAATTTAATATAAATGTTTTTGTTTTTTTACTTTAGTTTCACACAGGAGGCCCTGAAGAAAATAATTACCTCAGGGCCTATGTCATCTTTGTGGACGCTGCGTATAGGAAAGGAAGGGGAGGAAGCTATGGGAAGGAAAAGGATTTTAGGGGTGGGTAGGAATCTAGGGTTCAGTTTGTCAAGGAGTGAGGGACGTATGAATCCATCCCTCTCACTGCGGTGCAAGGCAATGTTCCGAGAGAGTGCGGCTGGAGAAGTTAAAGGGACTTCCTTAACCACTCTCACCCGATCCGACCTGTCGTGCTGCTGGTTGGCAGACGCATTCGCCACCAAGACCCGAACAAACCACACCCCATGAATCATTAGATGACTAAGTCGTAGGTGAAAATATTGAAATGAACCAGAACCCACCACATCAAATGCATCACAACCATATAAAAGTTTCTTAAATCCTTATCAGACAGTCGCGAGTAAACATACTACAGTAAAAAATTTTAGAGTGTGCAATTCACACGCGGTAGAAGTGAAACCTCCAGAAAAACTAAAGTAGACAAGAGCGGGAAGGCTACGAAGAAGTGCACAAAGAGGAGACCGATTATACTATCTCATTCTCTTGCAGGCTAAATTCTATAGGTGTATGTATTTGACTCCTTTTATTGTCGCTATTTTTCGTTTCATCGAGTTTCAAATCCAAAACGGTGCTAAAGAAGTTTTCACTTCAAAATACAAATGTGCAGTTCACATGCAGTAGAAGTGAAACCTCAGAAAACTCTAGACAAGGGTGGGGAGACGACAACGAAGCACCGCGCGAAGAGGAGACTGAATAGCTACGAAGCACCGTACAAAGAAGAGACCGATTAGTCTATCGCATTCTCTTGCAGGCTTAATCCTATGGATGTATGTCTTTATCTCTTTTTAATGTTGCTATTTTTCGTTTTATCGAATTTCAAATCACAACGGTGCTAAAGAAGTTTACACGTACTCGAGTTTAATTTATGTACCTACATCATCTCTAAATATTTAAATTTTTAAAATTAGTAAGATATACATAATAAAAAAATGCTCGTACATCTATGGAATTTAGCCAACGAGAGAATAAGAGTATAATCGGTCTCCTCTTTGTGCGGTGCTTCGTAGCCACTCCTCCCACTGTATTCTAATTTATTTTTTGAAGGTTTCACTTTTAATTGCGTACTCGGATTTTTTAAAATTGTTTCGGATACCTATTTAGCTACCTTTTATTATATTTTTTTAATTTTTTTTAAACGTTTTATATCTTTTCATGTACATAAGAAGATGAACATTCATTATAAGTGATAATTAAATCCTTTTTTTACTTTGGTAGAAAGCAGTCACTTTGTGGTTTGACAAAGATATTAATTGAAATAAAACAATCACTTAGTTTGTAACCACGATTCATCCATTAACCTTTTTTATACCGACCGGTTTCGCTTAAGATGGTACGAGAGATTTTTCAATATTTAATGATTTTTGCGCGTTTTCGAAGTCGCCTACGTCCATAACCGTACAAACAAAAGAAAAGTTATACCAAAAGAATGATAGTTACATTTACGTTCTATCCCTAGAAATATAATTAAATATTAACAAAAAATATTTTTCATACTTTATTACTGTTTGAAAAATAGTTGTTTTCAACAAATCTCAATCGACCTACAAATATTTTTCTTATGTTGTCGTACGCATAAAGGAAAAAAAAATATAAAAAATATTTTTAGATAGAAAACATCTCAACGTATGCCGCTTCATTTTTAATTTTTTTTAATTAAAGAGCCTTTTTAGCTAAATTACGATGTGATATTATTAAAAAAACTGCATAAATCAGTCAACTTTAGAATCGTTTTAATGTACCAAAAAACAGGTTAGTTAATAAAATAAAAATATCATCCAATAAAACAGTATTTTAAGAATCTCAATTTAAAAATAAATATAATAAAATCCAATGATTTATTTGGTTTGCATCAATTTTCGTATCATATATTTAGAGCAGATCTCAATTATTGTTTCAGTGCCTGGACAAGCCCCAAGACGGAAGGTTGTCTGTCACGCTACTTTAAATAATTTAAGTAAAAGCTGAATCACCCAAAAGATCAGTCATTTACTAGACCTGAATACATTGTCGGAATTATTAAATGGCCCTTTTTACAATTTCTTCTTTAATTTACTCTCTACTCAAATCGCACGGGCGAGCTGTGTCGGCGCTGTTCAGGGATATTCAAAGTTAACATAATATTATATGTTTATGATAATTAAATAATGTTTTTGATAATTAAATAAATGTATATAATAATTAAATAAATGTTTCCGACATTTAAATAAGAACAAATAATATGAAATGCGAAATATCTATTCGATGGCAAATAACTATTTTTGAAAAATCTTAATGAAATTTTATAAAATTATTCACATAAAATTAATCACTTATACCTACCTTAGTTTTATTCACGTTTACATATCTTTATTTATAATATATTTTTTTCATTTCTAGTTTTGTTATTTTCGATAAGGCTCTCGACTGACGTTCCGGAGGTCACGGATTCAAATTAAGCATGCGCAAGTAAATTTTATTTGATTGGTTTGTGTTATTTCACAATTTGATCATTTAAAAATATTATAAGGTATTCTCTTATTTGCGGTACGTTCCAGATTGAAAGATAGTTTCAGTATCGCCCTAGTAAAAGACCACCATTCAGAATTAAAACTTTGCTTTAAATGGCTTTAGCCGTGTTTGGTGACTAGATGTGAATAATCAAGCTATCTGATCTGACAGTAACCATGTAGCAACTTAAACTTTTTTTCCAATTTAACCTTAAAAATTTAGTCTTCAAACTCTATTTACTCGAAAACTAAGGTTTTTTGGTTTGAGTTTTATATATAAACATGTATATACCCAGCTGAGTAGTCGACCAACCCTTCACCCCTCCTCCAACTGTACAACACCTACCATTTTTTTATGTTTTTGTAGAAAAAAAACATCAAAGATGTCACCGGAGACCGAAATTTCATTTTCATTTTTTACTCCATATAATGTCAGGAATCACTGGTTAAAGTAAGTCAAGTACTTAACATCCTGTATATGTGCAGTCCTAGTGCTGCATATATACATTATCCATTTTACCCTTAAATCGACTAAAATCAAACTAACCGTACAATGTACTTAAATGAAAACTATTAATTCTTGTTTATTATTTTCTTTTTAATAACTTTTTACTTAACACTATGTACTTTTATTTAAAAAATTTTTGTATTTAGTAATTTTATTTAAATAACTACTCGAAACTATTATTTCTGTATTGATTATTACCACTTTTTGATAATTTTTACAACGTGCTTACAATTTATACCTACTATAATTGTTTAATAACCACTTGATTTCACTGAACTTAACTGGTTTAAATTATATTCACTATTTAATGTACAATTACTTTACACACAATTGCATGCTTCCTAAATAAACATAAATAAATAAAATAAAATATATGTATTGTATAAATATATGTACTGTAAATATATGTAAAATATTGTATAAATATATGTACTGCATATATACCTACAGGGTTTTAAGGGACGTACTTGACTTACTTTAACCATTGATTCCTGACATTATTTGGAGTAAAAAATGTAAATGAAATTTTTAGTCTACAGTGACATCTTTGATTTTTTTTTTCTACAAAAAACATAAAAAAATTTTAGGTGTTGGACAGTTAGAGATGGGGTGAGGGGTTGGTCGGCTACTCGGCTGGGTGACCAGTGATGACATGCGGAAAAAAAATTGATTTTGAGGAAAAAAGTTTTGAAAAAAAAAGTCGCCGGAGACCAAAATTTCATTTACATTTTTTATTCCAAATAATGTCACAAATAACTGGTTAAAATACGTCAAGTACGCCTAATAATACCCTGAATATGTAATATTGTATTATACTCGTAATATAGGTATGCACATTTTGTAGTAATAAAAATTCTTGGTGCATAATTCCACAAGCAAATGCTTTTAATGGAGGAAAAGTAACACTGTAACATGTTCCATTTTTTAAGATAATAAAATTATTAAAAAAAATTATTAAAATTATAATCGTCTAATCAACCGTTATTATCAATTTTGTTAAGTTTTCAAATAAAACAATGACAACAAGAGGTTTTTTTCTTTGCGATGATATTAATAACAAAAATAATTATCGATTCATTAAAGTAACGTTTACCTTTTGTGTTGAAAAAGTAATAATTTACATTGGAAAAATTATCATTTTTTTCACTTTCTGCAAAATTTTAAATAAAACTGCTTTTATACCCCTGATATCACCAAATGCTCGCTGACCAAAATTACATACGAGTTTCATGGTAAAGTCGACGCCCTAGAGCTTGACGGGAGGAGGAAATCGGGGAATTAGATTACAAGTAGCGTTGTGAAATTATGTACAACTTTAAAACACAATACCGAAGTTAAAATATCTAAAAACTACACGGGCGACATTACGACGAAACAGCAAACTAATTTCACCAAATTTGAAAATACTTGAAGGACTGCTAGGCTCTTAACCTGCGCATCAGCGTTATTTCATTATATTTACTTTATCGCGTTGAAACCAAGCTCACGCACACTAACGAAATTCAAAACAATAAGCGCACACAAACTTAGCTGTTGCCGGCCGAATTCCCTACACCTCACCCACACAGCTGTTAAGCATTGTGGGTGTAGCCAGTAGCGTCTAGCGCATCTTGTGTTCGGAACTCGGAAGTGCGTGCCGTAAGCCGTGCATATAGGTAGGTACCTATAGACTACACAATAGAGGTTCAAACTGAGGCTAACCCAAACATTAATTGAACGTAGTTATGCAGAAAGCATCCAGGCCACAGTTTTGGCAAAAATAAGATATTGTTGTAATCCGACGGAGAAACGTCCATTCTATGTTCTATTAAAACCAGCCAGGTCGCTTTCATACAAAAATTCGTAGTAATCGCCTTCTTAAATATTTGCTGATCACGAAAACACCGTTTAACAATCTGCAGAAAGCGCCCACGGCACTCATATTCAGCAGAAAACAGCCAGAGACAACTGGTCGATTTTGTCAGTGCAACTAACATTTTGTTTATAGATAAGAGATTTGTTTTTTATTTCTATTGTTGCCGGGAAAATTCCTCCCTCCAATTTTTGATCACGAAGTGTCTTTATATTGGTGTTAGCTGTATTTAATCAAAAGATCCAACATTTTTTTCTTTTGGAACATGCTTTTTTGATATCAGTCAAAAATATCGCTCCGGAAAAATCCTCCGTCCAATTTTTTAAGTCAAATTGATAGGATAGCTATTGTTAAAATGATTTCTGCAAAGATCCAACACAATTTTCAACGGCAACCTATTTTTTTAAATTGATTTCGATTGCACGCAGATTCCACGTGACTTTTGTATGAACAGGAGCCCGCGGGGTAAGGGAAGGGATGGGGCTAGTCGCATTCGGGACTACTCTACGCGACACGCGACTACTGCGAAGTCTGCGTCTGTGTAAAATTAAGAGGGAATGCGGGCTGCGTTTTTTCCTTACAAACGTATTCCCCGTTTATCTCTCTGGATTTTGACCCTAGAGCAATTTTTTTTACATAATATAGATATCGACCACTAGCGTATCGGTACGTTTTGCTTTTTTTGATAATTTACTTCTTACAGAAATTAGGACCTTCCAAAAATGAATAAAATTGCCTGGTTTAAATGCCGTCAAAGACGTTCAGTATACAAACTAAAATATGTATTTGAAAAAAAAGCAAAACGTACCAACATAGAATATTTTCTTCTAATACAGTTAAGGAAAAAAAAAATAAAATCGGCCCAGTTTTGGCGAAGAGAAATGGGGAATACAAAACATCGATTTTGACGATTTTATTTAGGTATTTTCGGCCCGATATGCAGTTGTCCCTTTCGCTCAGTTCCCCTGAGGGGAGCGCGGAGTGGAACAGAAGACATTGGTTCAATACCTATCGACGATATTTTTAAATGACCGGCATAGCTCTTAACGAAGGGCATTGTTTGCATGGTTGATTGACAATGCGGCCAGTGCGATTAGCGATCCGCGATCGGTATTATTCCGGTAGTCCCAATTTTTTTTTATATGTTTTACAAACTCATCTCTTGATGTAAAATCTATGTTTTCTAACTTGGGTCACTTGAGCTTTCGCCGCCATTTTGAAAAAACCAGCCGAAATCGCGCCAAAATCTAGTTTTTTCCCAAATATCTCGTTTTCAATAAAAAATTCGGCTTAAGTATTTTCACAAGTTTAGCAGAATATAAAATTACCTACAATTTTTATGCACATAATTTTCTTCTATCTCTAATAAATATCGAGTTATGCAGTCGTAAAAATGTGTATAAGTTTATAAAACCAGGTAAATTGCTCGACTTGGTTAGGTTTTTTGTCCGTATCTCGTTTCCAGTACAATTATGTGAAAAAATTATAAATATCAATTTTGTAGAAAACAAAATTTTATAAAAGACTTAGGTATATGTTTAATGTTTTTATCACAATTAGGTATCCAGGTTCTATTACAAAAATTAGGTCAAAAATTGAATCAGTAGAATAGTGTTTGATCATGGCATACCTTGATTATTCGTTTTTTTAAACATTTATTGTTGAAATAACATGTAACATACGTGACAGTAATGTTGCTGTCACCTAACATACGTGACAGCAACATTATCCATCAATATAATCACAAAATATAAATGAAATTATTAATTAAGGTACATACATGTGGTTAAAAAAAAGTACGAGTAAAAACGGTGACTTAACGTATGCATGGACGTGGATTAACAGATGGTGTGCTGGCTATGCAAACTCTTAAAATTTCGTCAGCAATCGAGGAGTTCTCTGGGGTTTGTTCTTCATCTAGCGAGCAACATGTCGACAATCGCACTTCGCGAATAATTCGCGATTCAAAGGATATCGAAACATTTGAAACCTGGTTTGAAAGTCATGGTCCGATTCCTTATTTGAATAAACTAATGTCTTTGGGTACAGGTATAACGGGAGGTAATGATATCAACTGTCATGACGCTCAGGATATTGGTATACATATTATGCAAAATACTGAAGGTAAAAATTTTCATGAAGTTTCATACTCAAGAAAGGATAGAGTTTTATCCATCGCAGCTGTAAATTCATCCCTAAAAGTTAGGAGAACTAGAGTAGCAGCACATTTTTTGGGGGGCATGCTATTTGTTTTATCTAGATTCTAGATCAGGGTTTCCCAACCAGTGGTCCGCGGACCACTAGTGGTCCGCAAGAGGGTAGAAGGTGGTCCGCGATTGTCCGCCGGTCAATAAACGAGCCAACGCGCGGGCGGTTCCTGGTCGAGAAGTCTGAATAAAAAAATCGGGAGAGTATTCAGTTTATCATTATTGTACCTTGTGGTCAGTGGCCATTATAGTATTCCGTTTCGCCCCACCCCATCCTTCCCAGTTCTACACCCTCCGCTGTGGTAAATATTCTGCTGGAACCCGTCCCACCCTATCCCATTCCGCCCTCTCCGTTGTGGTAAATATTCTGCTAGAACCCGTCCCACCCTATCCCATTCCGTCCCCTCCGTTATGGTAAATATTCTGCTAGAACCCGTCTTACCCTATCCCATTACGCCCCTCCCGCCGCTATTCGTCCCGGGTGCCACCCATGCTAGCCTACGCCACTGACCACAAGCAGTGGCTTAGGCTAGCATGGGTGGCTCCAGGGGTCCTAGCATGGTCGGTCGATATAGGTTTTATCGAAAATGTCGGTAACTTGACATCGCTCCCGAGCACGACTGCAGACCGCTAACGAACAAACAACAGTTCACAATGACTAAGGATTCGTAATTTATTTGACGTAAACTGTTATTTCTTCGTTAGCGGCCTGCAGTCGTGCTCGGGAGCGATTTCAAGTTACCGACATTTTCGATAAAACTTATATCGATCGACCATGCTAGGGGGCCAGGAATGGATAGGGCGGATAACGTGGAGTTACCCTTTTCCCCCGTAGTTGACAAAACACAAATTTCGAATTCAACAAGTGGTCCCGGATCAGAAAAAGGTTGGGAACCACTGTTCTAGATAGTTTAAAAATATTTATTATGATCTTATTGTGAAAAAAAATGTAGTTCTATTTCTATATTTTTTTCTATCTTCTACTTTGATAATAAAAAAAATTATACCTTATTTTATTGTATTTTTGTTTTATTTTTATGGTCAGTTGGTAAATGATCTTGTTAGTTTCGAAAAGTAATGTTTTTAAAGTGTAATACTTTTTTTCATATTATAATAGACTAGCTGGTACCCGGCATGCGTTGTTATGCCATTTAATAACGAAATTATTTCTCCCTTTCCCATTCGTCCCGTTCACCTTCCTCCTCCCATAATCAACTCCTTCCTCCCGCAGATCCCCCTCCCGATATCCCCTCCCCCCTCGTGAGTTCCCCTCCGCCCTCCCAGGTTCCCCTTCTGCTTTCTGCATTCCATACATTCATTCCCGATACATTCAGTATTCAAAGAGCTCGTGTGCCACTTATTGCAATTTTTTTATACAAATTTCATGATGCCAGAGCAAAGTGTCCTTTCCCATTCGCCCCGTTCCCCTCCCGCCTCCCCTTCCTCTCCCGCGTCCCCTTCCCACTCCGCCTTTTCCGCCTTCCCTCTCCTCACTTCCCTCGCCCGCTTCCCCTATCCCTTAAACCCCCCTCCCGTACTCTTCTCCCCCCTCCCGAGTTCCCCTCCCCCCTCTCGGGGTTCCCCTCCCCACCCCTCCCGCGGACACCCTTCCCCGAGTTACCCTCCCTTGTTCCCATCCCATCCCCTCCCTCATCCTTCACCCCTTTCCCATCGCCACCCCCTCCCACATTCCATATATTCAGTCCCGGTACATTCAGTTTTCCAACAGTTCGCGTGGCACCAATTGCAATTTTATATACAAATTTCATAATTCCAGAGCTCATCAGTATATACAGAAACCTTTGCGGGCGTGCTCACAACAACTCACCAAAGTTTCATCGCAATCGGATGAGCGGTTAGCAATTCACAGGAAAGTACTAGCTTATACGGGAAAATGAAATTGTTGTTTTTACTATCTTCTTCGCCATTTTTCCATATTTTCTCACTGTTTAAATCTTCCCTCGACTACGACAAACATTTCAAAATCATCTAAATCGGCCCGGCCGTTCTCGAGTTTTAGCGACACAAATGAACAACAATTGATTTTTATATATGTAGATTTTGATTCAACAATAAAACGATAAAAATAAAAATTGATCCCAATTGTTGTCATTTGTAGGTACCTATAATGTCTTATAATTAATTTTATTATTCAACTACAGTAAGTACACCCATTTAATTTTCGGTCACATAAAAAGGCATTATTTGTCAAAATAATTAATTGGTTAAAATAACATTGTATTATGCAAGTATTTTAAAATTAAAATGAATATAGAAGCTTTAGGTCTATTTCATTGATTTTAACAACGCTTTCGGAATTGCCTGTTTGTGTTGCTTTTTATTGAGAATTTGAGTAACGAAACAACCTCATTTACAATGCCACAATAATTAAAAAATATAGGTATATTGAGTTAGTTTATATTGCACTTCGCATATAAACCATTAGTAAAATTATAATTCTATGGTTATTATAAAACACTTTTACAGTAATCAAAGTAATTTTTGTGTAAAACATTCATTCTTTCATTGAGGTATAATATTCAATGCTTCTGCATTTCTTTGCACTTTCGGACATCCCATAAAACACAAAAAAAAAATCAAGTCGGCTTCCCACCCCTCCCCGCCCCCGCCACGGCCGCGCTTACTTCGCTGTATCCCGCGCCGATCGGCTCGCTTGCCCCCCGTGCGACTAGCCCCACCGCTTCCCTTACCCCGCGGACTCCTGTTCATACAAAAGTCACGTGGAATCTGCGTGCAATCGAAATCAATTTAAAAAAATAGGTTGCCGTTGAAAATTTAGTTGGATCTTTGCAGAAATCATTTTTACATAGCTATCCTATCAATTTGAATTAAAAAAATTGGACGGAGGATTTTTCCGGAGCGATATTTTTGACTGATATCAAAAAAGCATGTACCAAAAGAAAAAAATGTTGGATCTTTTGATTAAATAAAGCTAACACCAATATAAAGACACTTCGTGATCAAAAATTGGAGGGAGGAATTTTCCCGGCAAGAATAGAAATAAAAAAACAAATCTCTTTTTAAAAACACACTTTCCCAACAATAATATTGTTGAATTTCTATTTAATCAGGTGGATATTAATTACCTAATACTAACAAGATGTGAAGAGTTTTCGAAAGAAATACTTTTCTAGCGAGAGTTATAATTTTTTTTTTCAGTTTTTGCTAAAAATAACTAGGTAACTTCCCGTTAAATATTTTGTTGGATCTTTTGTCATTCGTCATCCCTAAATGATACTCCACGTGACTGCATCCAGGTTTCATCGACGGAGGAATTTTTGCGTACCTCAAACTCTTTATTGATTGGCCTACTACCTACCCAAGCAATAGGCCACTTGCATGGATTTCATAACGACTTGGAAAAAATCGTGTGGATAGATATTTTTACCAGGATTACGAAAATGTTAGTAAAATTTTTTAGAAATGTACAGTTTTTTTTAAATTTATTTTTAAATAAATAAATCCATTATTTAGGCCCGTGACGTCACTACATGAAAATGTCCCATCGCCGAAAATGTTAATTATTATTTTTAATTTATAAACTAACGTTTAGACAAGATTTTTATGCATAGCACAAAGGGTAATAATAAAGGGATTTTTCAATGTTGATGAGTGTTTCAGGCTGATAATTATTGCTTACAATAATTGCCGAAAATGTTCCTATTAATTTTGTAAAATTCCACGCTGATTTATTTTTTTTATATGGCAGCACTTTGATTTCAGGCGAATTTTTGAATTTGACATTTAACGTTCAGTAGAATTATTGTTTGTTCTCTGCGAACTTATCATTTGGTTTCTTTTTGACATATGTTATGAAGAGAACCCCGTTCATTTTACGATGTCTGCACGTGTTTAGAGGTATAATGGTAGTGGTGCTGATCTTAACAATATCAAATTTTATAATATTCTTCTTATTATTATAATTTACAAGTACAAGTATATTTCATTGGATTTAGTAATATAGACGTTGAACATTATAATGATTTATGATCAATAAGATGGATCAAGGAAAAAAAATATTTATGAGATGTAATATTTTTGGAATGCCTCGCTATTCTCCTGTGCCCTTTCTTGTGGAACATGTTCTTTTTTTAAATGATTTTCGGCTATGTAATTATCGTTTTTTCGCACCCATAAAATTATGTCCCGTCTTTCCGGTTTATAAAAAATGGTCTGATTTTTCGGATTGAAATTTTCAAAAAATCGCCAGGGTTTCAAAAATACGATTAAAAAAAATGCCGAATGTCTTAGAATATTTACCTAAGCCGGATTTTTTTTTTAAATGCGATGCAAGTGGCCTATCCGCAAAATAATTATTTGTTCTTTGTAGCATTTTGATCTCGCCTGACTTATAGGACAGTGCAATTAGTGCAAAAAAGGGGGTCGCGATCGGAATTATTTCGGTAGCCCCAATTTTTTTATATGTTTTATACACTCATCTCCTGATGAAAAATCTGAGTTTTCGACCTTCGGTCACTTGAGCTTTCGCCGCCGTTTTGAAAAAACCTGCCGAAATCGCGCCAAAATCTAGTTTTTCTCAAATATTTCGTTCCCAATGAAAATTTTGGCTAAGGTAACTTCACAAGTTTTGTAGAACATAAAATTACCTACAATTTTTATTTAAAAAAATGTCTTCTACCTAAGTATTGAGATACACAGCCGTAAAAATGTGTATAAGTTTATAAAAACAAGTAAATTGCACGACTTGGTTTGGTTTTCTGTACGTACCTCTTTTTCAGTACAGTTTTGTAGAGAATAAAATTTCTAAAACGATTTTTATGTTTTTTGTATTGTTTTTACTGATTTAAAGTATGAATAAACAAATATCGGTAGGTGAAAACATAAAAATTTATCACGATATTACCACGTCTTTAATATAGAAATAACGAAAAATAAATACAGTGCGCAGTTCACATGCCGTAGAAATGAAACCTTCAAAAAACTAAAGTAGGCAAGAGAGGGTTGGTTACGAAGCACCGCACAAAGAGAAGCCCGATTATTATCTCATTCTCTCGCAGTCCTATAGATGTATGCTTTTGCCTCTTTTTAGTGTCGCTATTTTTAGTTTCATCGAGTTTCAAATCACAACGGTACTAGGCGATTTGCAGGTGCTAGAAGTTTACACTTCAAAGTACAAGTGTGCAGTTCACGCGGTAGAAGTGAAACCTCAGAAAACTAAAGTAGACAAGAGCGAAGAAGCTACGAAGCACCGCACGAAGGGGAGATCGAATAGCTACGAAGCACCGCACAATGAGGAGACCGATTAGTCTATCTAATCTCTTATACTTATCACTCAGAAGTGATAAGTAAATAAGTACTTTTTTTCATTTTTTTTTTTTTCATTCATAGTGTAATAATAAATTTTGTTAATTATTTTAAGTTTTAGATACTTACTTACTAGCGACTTGAAATTCAAATGAAACAGAAATGCGTCACGAAAATTTATTATTATTATTATTATATTATATTTATTATTATTTTATCACATTATTACTCACCAATCAGTCGATTACACATTTTAGGAAATGAATATGCTAACATCGGCGACATTTATTTCTTAAAATTAGCGCAATATAAACATGCACTCAAAAATTATTTTTCCATAATGTAACTTTATATACGCAATATGGACATGTTGAAAAGAAATGTGATATTTCTCATTGTTCTTTTTTGTTATTTTTTGTTGTGATACACAAAATAATTGTATGTTATTTTAAAGTTTAAAACTACTATTATGTAATGATATTATTTTTCTTACTTTTGTACTCTATTATATGTTTATTTATAAAAGGCAGTATAGCCGTTTATGTACTTAAAATAAATAAAATAAAATAATAGTTAATTAGTTCTAATATAATAGGTACGGAAAATCCTCGCTCTCACTCAAGGCTCCCATAGTCCAGCGGCGTAAAGCGCCTCACGAATTTAGTGGCCAGACAATTCAGACCGCGTGGGTTCGAGTCTTATAAAATAAAATAAAAAACGTTTTAATTTTTGCAAAATTAATATTCAATCTTCAAACCACACAAAATGAAAATGAACCACACCAAGAAGAAACCATAATTATTAATATGATGACCCAATGTATAGCAAAAGGTGCACCAGAATTCGACGTCAAAAATATGTATAAAATCATCCTTCACTAACTAACTAACCATAACACCGTTTCTCCGCAGGGGTAGGCAGAGAGGACGGGCCGCCAAACAACTCGGTCTTGGCACACACTCCTTGCCTCGTTCACATTCATACATCGTCTCACACATCCTCTTCTATTATTTTGACTCTTGATGCAGCCCGAATCAAGTATCTGATTCACTTGGTCTTGCCATTTTTTATATTAGCTCCACTCAGAAGGCCATGAGAAAAATAATTTCCCTCAGGCCCTATGTCATCTTAGGGGATGCAGTGAGGAGGGTCTTTCAACATCATTTTACAACTCATCGTATTTCTACGTAATGTGTTTATTTATTAAATTGATAAAATTGAGCACAATCTTTAAATTAAATTATAATTAATTATCAATCTAACAATTAACAATGTATTACGGCCAAATAAACGCATTGTTCCCACCCGCCAGTTACGGCGGCTACCCGCTAGGAGCGAGGAACCGAGGTAGGTACAATGCCAAACCGCGCGCCAGAGCTAAGCGCCCCGTTATTTGAATGATGCTCGTAGTAAAAAATCCCAAAACGTCAAAAACATGTCACTAAAAATCGGCTGACCGCGTGCCGCATGGCCGACCTGAAGAGCTTCGGCATTCTTCGCAAATATTCCGAAGCTTTGGTTCCAGCGGTAGTAAGGTTTGAACAAGATAATATTAAGTAATAATATTTCTCTTCTAAAATGTAACCATTAGTCAAAGGGTCAGCTATGCGTCTGGTGTGACATTATCTTGTTCGAGCCCTTGGGATGTACCTTTTTGACATTATTATTTGTTTGTCACCCATTGATCGAAGTTGTCACGACAGTAAATGGCGATATTGGCGATCCACGCCGCAGAGTGTTTCTTGTGTGTTAATTATTATTATTGGATTATTGCGTTATTATTATTATCTTTGGTAGGTTGAGTATTTTTAAATGGATATCACACCCACCCTTTCCACTAATCTTCTAATAGATGTAATATCAATAGTAATTGAGTGTAAAATGCTTCTAAAAATATTGATACCAGAATAATTCTATAATAATTGGATAATTACTAGAGCGCCGTTTTAGTTATGTTGCGTTGTACAATTTATTTATTATGAGTTCCTAGTCTATATGTATTTTTATTATTTGAATTTACAAACAGATACATAAAATATACCTACTTACCTGGCAGGTCAATTGACTATATTAAACTCTAGACATCAGCATGTTTTTACATCGCACGATATTTTTACTATTACAGTTACATGATATTTTTAGATACTTAGCAAATAATGTAAAAATATGCATGATGTCTAGATTTTTTTTTAAATATAATATCAACCTTTCGCTTTTTTATGAATGGCTTGGTGAACCACCTATAACTTGAGGCACCGGCCGCGCCTGGTAGGAATCAGAGGTTTAGTATATCCAGGAGTGACGGACGTATGAGTCCATCCCTCCAATAGCTGTGCAAAGCGATGGGTCGAGAGAGTCCTGCTGAAAAGGTCGAAAGGCCTCCCTCAACCAGTCTCTCTCCGCCACGCAGTAGGTGGGCAGGCGCATCCGCTGCCAAGACCTCACCCAATGAGTTCGGGCACCCCTGCTAAGTCACCAAACGTAGTGAACCTCTTGGGGGTGACCTATGGCAGAGGTGTTGGTTATCCAATAAATGGTTCCCGGGGCGGCGGTACCCATACCCGCCTCCCAAATTGAAATGCCACACGTCTTCTCGTTCATTCGCTCTACAATCCATCCGAGCGTTCCTTTCGTAATTTTACTCATTACGTTTACATTGGCCTTGCATTCTTCGCGGATCTCCACGTTTCTCCCAAGATCGTACATGGTTTTACCATACTCACGCCTCAGGAATCGCAATTCTACAGCATTCAGCCTACTTTCCTTCCTTTGCTTCCTTCCTCTTCCTTCCTCTACCAGTTCCATGCCTCACAGCCATACATGGGGGTCGGTTCCAGCACTCTATTATGGATAGCTGGCTTCGCTTCTTTGGACACTTTTTTTGTTGGCGCCACTGGCGTTCTATCCTCCGTTAATGGAGTTACCTACATTTAACCTTGTTTCACATATCTCTATCAGCCTTCCCATCTAACGTAAACACACTTCCCAAATATACTTCACAATACATACTTCAAAAACTTATCCACCTGCTCCAAGTATTCATCATTCACAACTAAGTTTCACATTGTTTTCGTATCAAACACCACGATTTTAGACTTACTTACATTCATCATTAACTCATTCTTCATACATATTAAATTATCTGTCTAGGTACATTTAAATTAAATATCTAAGCATAGTTTTCTATGTTTTCATATTGTTTAATCGAAAAAATCACAAGCATTTGGGGCATGGCAAATAATCATTAAATGAGGAATGGTATTTTCTTGTAATGGGTTTTTTGTATTCCTGATAATTTTGTACATAATCTCCCGTTTTATGCAATTTAGCAGAAGACCTTTTCTTTCCTTGCCATTCATTATTGTCTGGATATTTTGAATTTCACATTCTATCTCGTGGTTTCTAAAAATATGCCTCGAGTCCTTTTCGAAATAAAAACAAAAATCCGGCATTCGACCTCTTTTGAAGTAAAAACTTTTGTAGCACCGTTGTGATTTGAAACTCGATGAAACTAAAAATAGCGACACTAAAAAGAGGCTAAAACATACATCTATAGGACTACAAGAGAATAAGATAATAATCGGGCTTCTCTTTGTGCGGTGCTTCGTAGCCTATCCACTCTTGTCTACTTTCGTTTTCTGAAGGTTTCATTTCTACGGCGTGTGAACTGCGCCCTGTATTTTTTGTTGTTATTTCTTTATCAATTTTCTTCTTGGATTTGGTCAATACGTTAAAGTTTTGTGGAAACGACGAACGAAGGTCGTTTTCAGAATGGGGGGTGAGGTTTGTCTAGGTCTTGGAGGCGGATGACCGGGACACACTGAACCCCAGATTCCTACCCACCCTTTAAACCCCTTTCCTGAAAATAATTTTCCTCTCCTTCCTTTCCTTCAAAAGCTCTCCGCACAACATACCCAAAGATGAATAATTTCCCTCAGGGTCTCTTCTGTGTGGAGCTCATGTAAAAAAAAAGAAAAAAAAAGTACGAGATTTTAAATTAGTGACTGGTTATTTGTAACCCAATAATGATTGTCTTTCTTAAAAAAAATTGTGCCTTTATTGCACTTGTCAATTGCTACCTATCGCAATAAGGAGCCAATTTTATGCATCCCGAATAATTATTGCTAACTAAAATAACCTAGTTCCTGTTCACTCTATATATTTTTTTTTCATTAGCTCCACACTGCAGGCCCTGAGGAAAACAATTTCCCTCAAGGCCTATGTCATCTTTGGGGATGTTGTGTGGAGAGTATTTTTGGGGAAAGGAAGGAGAGGAAGTTTTGGGAAAGAAAAAAGTATGAAGGGTAGTTAGGAATCTGGGGGTCAATGTGTCCAGGAGTGACAGAATATGAATCCATCCCTCCCACTGTGATATAAGGCGTGGATCGAGAGTCCGGTTGGAGAGATGAAAAGGTCTCCCTCAACCAGTCTCTCCTGGTCCGGCCCGCCATGTAGTAGGTGGGCAAATGCATAGGCTGCCAAGACCTAGACACAGCTCACTCCGTGAACCCGGGCACCCCCGCTAAGACACCAAACATATCTAACCACTTGGTGTG
Organism: Limnephilus rhombicus; assembly: GCA_929108145.2. Taxonomy (NCBI): domain Eukaryota; kingdom Metazoa; phylum Arthropoda; class Insecta; order Trichoptera; family Limnephilidae; genus Limnephilus; species Limnephilus rhombicus. The sequence goes on from OV815275.1 coordinate 569,339, forward strand.
ACCTATGGCAGGGCTGTTAGTTATCTTGTAAATGGTTCCCGGGGCGGCGGTACCCACACCTGCCTCCCAAATTTTTAATTTGATTGTTGTTTTTCCTCCCAAATATAAAATGATATAATAACAGTCTACCGTTTTGACTTCTTGGGATTGTGTTTTGGTTTCCTTCAAAATAATATTTATGTAACCAATCATTATGTACCTACGATAGATAGACCGTTGGCAAATCGAGAACGAATTAAAAGGATTCTGAAAGCATCGTAATTTAAACGTACTGCATTCAGGAATATACGGAGGTCGTCAAATGTTCGTAATGAACGGACGCCCTAAATATGGAATGAAGTGTGATATACGTACGATATACGCGGTTGCCAAAACGGCGGCAATATGAAAGGACGCCCAAAGGACTCTAAAGTATACGTACCTATCAAAAATTTGAATACCCTCAAAACACAATTTCTGGATAATTCTTTTACTATCACTCTTTTGTCAACCTAAAAACATGTGAACATTCACAGCAATTTTATTTAAAAACCTACCGTAAGCGTGGTAGCCAAAAGGATGCGAAGTGAAAGGACGCCAAATCTGTAGCGGGATGTATATATATATATATAAATATATATATATATATATATATATATATATATATATATATATATATATATATATATATATCCCGCTACAGATTTGGCGTCCTTTCACTTCGCATCCTTTTGGCTACCACTGCTTACGGTAGGTTTTTAAATAAAATTGCTGTGAATGTTCACAAGTTTTTAGGTTGACAAAAGAGTGATAGTAAAAGAATTATCCAGAAATTGTGTTTTGAGGGTATTCAAATTTTTGATAGGTACGTATACTTTAGAGTCTTTTGGGCGTCCTTTAATATTGCCGCCGTTTTGGCAACCGCGTATATCGTACGTATATCACACTTCATTCCATATTTAGGGCGTCCGTTCATTACGAACATTTGACGACCTCCGTATATTCCTGAATGCAGTACGTTTAAATTACGATGCTTTCAGAATCCTTTTAATTCGTTCTCGATTTGCCAACGGTCTATCTATCGTAGGTACATAATGATTGGTTACATAAATATTATTTTGAAGGAAACCAAAACAGAAAACCAAGAAGTCAAAACGGTAGACTGTTATTATATCATTTTATATTTGGGAGGAAAAACAACAATCAAATTAAAAATTTGGGAGGCAGGTGTGGGTACCGCCGCCCCGGGAACCATTTACAAGATAACTAACAGCCCTGCCATAGGTCACACCAAGTGGTTAGATATGTTTGGTGTCTTAGCGGGGGTGCCCGGGTTCACGGAGTGAGCTGTGTCTAGGTCTTGGCAGCCTATGCATTTGCCCACCTACTACATGGCGGGCCGGACCAGGAGAGACTGGTTGAGGGAGACCTTTTCATCTCTCCAACCGGACTATCGATCCACGCCTTATATCACAGTGGGAGGGATGGATTCATATGTCTGTCACTCCTGGACACATTGACCCCCAGATTCCTAACTACCCTTCATACTTTTTTCTTTCCCAAAACTTCCTCTCCTTCCTTTCCCCAAAAATACCCTCCACACAACATCCCCAAAGATGACATAGGCCTTGAGGGAAATTATTTTCCTCAGGGCCTGCAGTGTGGAGCTAATGAAAAAAATATATATAGAGTGAACAGGAACTAGGTTATTTTAGTTACCAATAATTATTCGGGATGCATAAAATTGGCTCCTTATTGCGATAGGTAGCAATTGACAAGTGCAATAAAGGCACAATTTTTTTTAAGAAAGACAATCATTATTGGGTTACGAATAACCAGTCACTAATTTAAAATCTCGTACTTTTTTTTTCTTTTTTTTTACATGAGCTCCACACAGAAGACCCTGAGGGAAATTATTCATCTTTGGGTATGTTGTGCGGAGAGCTTTTGAAGGAAAGGAAGGAGAGGAAAATTATTTTAAGGAAAGGGGTTTAAAGGGTGGGTAGGAATCTGGGGTTCAGTGTGTCCCGGTCATCCGCCTCTAAGACCTAGACAAACCTCACCCCCCATTCTGAAAACGACCTTCGTTCGTCGTTTCCACAAAACTTTAACGTATTGACCAAATCCAAGAAGAAAATTGATAAAGAAATAACAAAAAAAATACAGGGCGCAGTTCACACGCCGTAGAAATGAAACCTTCAGAAAACGAAAATAGACAAGAGTGGATAGGCTACGAAGCACCGCACAAAGAGAAGCCCGATTATTATCTTATTCTCTTGTAGTCCTATAGATGTATGTTTTAGCCTCTTTTTAGTGTCGCTATTTTTAGTTTCATCGAGTTTCAAATCACAACGGTGCTACAAAAGTTTTCACTTCAAAAGAGGTCGAATGCCGGATTTTTGTTTTTATTTCGAAAAGGACTCGAGGCATATTTTTAGAAACCACGAGATAGAATGTGAAATTCAAAATATCCTGACAATAATGAATGGCAAGGAAAGAAAAGGTCTTCTGCTAAATTGCATAAAATGGGAGATTATGTACAAAATTATCAGGAATACAAAAAACCCATTACAAGAAAATACCATTCCTCATTTAATGATTATTTGCCATGCCCCAAATGCTTGGGATTTTTTCGATTAAACAATATGAAAACTATGCTTAGATATTTAATTTAAATGTACCTAGACAGATAATTTAATATGTATGAAGAATGAGTTAATGATGAATGTAAGTAAGTCTAAAATCGTGGTGTTTGATACGAAAACAATGTGAAACTTAGTTGTGAATGATGAATACTTGGAGCAGGTGGATAAGTTTTTGAAGTATGTATTGTGAAGTATATTTGGGAAGTGTGTTTACGTTAGATGGGAAGGCTGATAGAGATATGTGAAACAAGGTTAAATGTAGGTAACTCCATTAACGGAGGATAGAACGCCAGTGGCGCCAACAAAAAAACTGTCCAAAGAAGCGAAGCCAGCTATCCATAATAGAGTGCTGGAACCGACCCCCATGTATGGCTGTGAGGCATGGAACTGGTAGAGGAAGGAAGAGGAAGGAAGCAAAGGAAGGAAAGTAGGCTGAATGCTGTAGAATTGCGATTCCTGAGGCGTGAGTATGGTAAAACCATGTACGATCTTGGGAGAAACGTGGAGATCCGCGAAGAATGCAAGGCCAATGTAAACGTAATGAGTAAAATTACGAAAGGAACGCTCGGATGGATTGTAGAGCGAATGAACGAGAAGACGTGTGGCATTTCAATTTGGGAGGCGGGTATGGGTACCGCCGCCCCGGGAACCATTTATTGGATAACCAACACCTCTGCCATAGGTCACCCCCAAGAGGTTCACTACGTTTGGTGACTTAGCAGGGGTGCCCGAACTCATTGGGTAAGGTCTTGGCAGCGGATGCGCCTGCCCACCTACTGCGTGGCGGAGAGAGACTGGTTGAGGGAGGCCTTTCGACCTTTTCAGCAGGACTCTCTCGACCCATCGCTTTGCACAGCTATTGGAGGGATGGACTCATACGTCCGTCACTCCTGGATACACTAAACCTCTGATTCCTACCAGGCGCGGCCGGTGCCTCAAGTTATAGGTGGTTCACCAAGCCATTCATAAAAAACGAAAGGTTGATATTATATTTAAAAAAAAATCTAGACATCATGCATAATTTTACATTATTTGCTAAGTATCTAAAAATATCATGTAACTGTAATAGTAAAAATATCGTGCGATGTAAAAACATGCTGATGTCTAGAGTTTAATATAGTCAATTGACCTTCCAGGTAAGTAGGTATGTTTTATGTATCTGTTTGTAAATTCAAATAATAAAAATACATATAGCCTAGGAACTCATAATAAATTGTACAACGCAACATAACTAAAACGGCGCTCTAGTAATTATCCAATTATTATAGAATTATTCTGGTATCAATATTTTTAGAAGCATTTTACACTCCATTACTATTGATATTACATCTATTAGAAGATTAGTGGAAAGGGTGGGTGTGATATCCATTTAAAAATACTCAACCTTCCAAAGATAATAATAATAACGCAATAATCCAATAATAATAATTAACACACAAGAAACACTCTGCGGCGTGGATCGCCAATATCGCCATTTACTGTCGTGACAACTTCGATCAATGGGTGACAAACAAATAATAATGTCAAAAAGGTACATCCCAAGGGCTCGAACAAGATAATGTCACATCAGACGCATAGCTGACCCTTTGACTAATGGTTACATTTTAGAAGAGAAATATTATTACTTAATAATATCTTGTTCAAACCTTACTACCGCTGGAACCAAAGCTTCGGAATATTTGCGAAGAATGCCGAAGCTCTTCGGGTCGGCCATGCGGCACGCAGTCTTTGTGTGCGCTTATTGTTTTGAATTTCGTTAGTGTGCGTGAGCTTGGTTTCAACGCGATAAAGTAGATATTATAATGAAATAACGCTGATGCGCAGGTTAAGCGAAACCGGTCGGTATAAAAAAGGTTAATGGATGAATCGTGGTTACAAACTAAGTGATTGTTTTATTTCAATTAATATCTTTGTCAAACCACAAAGTGACTGCTTTCTACCAAAGTAAAAAAAGGATTTAATTATCACTTATAATGAATGTTCATCTTCTTATGTAAATGAAGATTTTTTTTTTTTTTTTTACAGTGAATACCGCACAAGAATCTCAACTGCTCCCGTCTGTTGCCAGTGAGACTATGGCATCCCCAATTGGGGTATGTTGTGAGGCTGAAGGTAGTGGGGAGGGGAAAGAGGTGGGGAAGAGGAAGGTTGGGAAGTACCTGGCTATTCAGATCTGGTCACTAAACACGGCTAAAGCCATTTTCAAGCAACGTTTCAATTCTGAATGGTGGTCTTACACCAGGGCGATACTGATAGTATCTTCCACTCTGGAACATGCCGCAAATATACTATATATTATTTTAAATGAATTAATTGTGAAATAACACAATTTAATCAAATAAAATTTATTTGCGCATGCCGGGTTCGAACCCACGACCTCCGGATTGTGAGTCAAGAGTCTTACCCACTGGACTACGGAGGTCGTCAAATAGAAGATATAAAACGTTTAAAAAAAATTAAAAATATATAATAAAAGGTAGCTAAATAGGTATCCGAAACAATTTTAAAAAATCCGAGTACGCAATTAAAAGTGAAACCTTCAGAAAATAAATAAGAATACAGTGGGAGGAGTGGCTACGAAGCACCGCACAAAGAGGAGACCGATTATACTCTTATTCTCTCGTTGGCTAAATTCCATAGATGTACGAGCATTTTTTTATTATGTATATCTTACTAATTTTAAAAATTTAAATATTTAGAGATGATGTAGGTACATAAATTAAACTCGAGTACGTGTAAACTTCTTTAGCACCGTTGTGATTTGAAATTCGATAAAACGAAAAATAGCAACATTAAAAAGAGATAAAGACATACATCCATAGGATTAAGCCTGCAAGAGAATGCGATAGACTAATCGGTCTCTTCTTTGTACGGTGCTTCGTAGCTATTCAGTCTCCTCTTCGCGCGGTGCTTCGTTGTCGTCTCCCCACCCTTGTCTAGAGTTTTCTGAGGTTTCACTTTTACTGCATGTGAACTGCACATTTGTATTTTGAAGTGAAAACTTCTTTAGCACCGTTTTGGATTTGAAACTCGATGAAACGAAAAAAAGCGACAATAAAAGGAGTCAAACACATACACCTATAGAATTTAGCCTGCAAGAGAATGAGATAGTATAATCGGTCTCCTCTTTGTGCACTTCTTCGTAGCCTTCCCGCTCTTGTCTACTTTAGTTTTTCTGGAGGTTTCACTTCTACCGCGTGTGAATTGCACACTCTAAAATTTTTTACTGTAGTATGTTTACTCGCGACTGTCTGATAAGGATTTAATAAACTTTTATATGGTTGTGATGCATTTGATGTGGTGGGTTCTGGTTCATTTCAATATTTTCACCTACGACTTCATCTAATGATTCATGGGGTGTGGTTTGTTCGGGTCTTGGTGGCGAATGCGTCTGCCAACCAGCAGCACGACAGGTCGGATCGGGTGAGAGTGGTTAAGGAAGTCCCTTTAACTTCTCCAGCCGCACTCTCTCGGAACATTGCCTTGCACCGCAGTGGGAGGGATGGATTCATACGTCCGTCACTCCTTGACAAACTGAACCCTAGATTCTTACCCACCCCTAAAATCCTTTTCCTTCCCATAGCTTCCTCCCCTTCCTTTCCTATACGCAGCGTCCACAAAGATGACATAGACCCTGAGGTAATTATTTTCTTCAGGGCCTCCTGTGTGAAACTAAAGTAAAAAACAAAAACATTTATATTAAATTTAGTCGCATTGTTTTCGATGTTGTTTCCTCGAATACAATGTTTCTGAAAACACGCCTCGAACAATTAAAATTATAATTAACGGGTTGTAAAAAAAAAATGACAGATTCTTCAAATATTTGAAGTTAATTTTCACAATCTGTGTAAGTTGTATTCAAGTTCATTGTTATAACAACAGAACTTGAATAGAACTTACACAGAACGTGAAAATTAACTTTTTAATTTTTGATGACTCCTTCAAATTTTTATAAACACCTGTCCTAAGTCCTTTTCGAAATAAAAACAAAAATCTGGCAGTACTATTTTGAAGTAAAAACATCTTTAACACCGTTGTGATTTGACACTCGATGAAACGAAAATAAGCGACACTAAAAAGAGGCAAACACATACATCTATAGGATTTAGACTGCGAGAGAATAAGGGGGCATACATTAATAACGTGAGCAGTTAATTTTCCAATTTAACCCCCCCCCCCCTTTGGTGAGATTTGGTGCCCCCCCCCTCTCCCCTCACGAGACATCAGTTGTGTATCTGGGGTCCCACCCTATCCCATCCCGCCCAATGCTACCCCGTTACGCCCCCCCCCCGTTGTGGTAAATATGATCGCGACAATATGCTGAAAAACTGTTCAAGATTTGGTGAGATTTTACTGGACCCCCACCCCCCATTTTGAGCTCAATTAATGTATGCCCCTAAGATAGAATAATCGGTCTCCTCTTTGTGCGGTGCTTCGTAGCCTACCCACTCTTGCCTACTTTAGTTTTCTGAAGGTTTCATTTCTACGGCATGTGATCTGCGCACTGAATTTATTTTTCGTTATTTCTATATCAATTTTCTTCTTCGATTTGGTCAACACGTTGAAGTTTTGTGGAAACAATGTTCGTGGGTCGTTTTGATTAGATGAATCATCCATGCAATATTTTTATTTTTTCGATTAAAATTAATTGGTGAGCTCGCCTTTTGTTTCACACATGGGATTTGGGTCGTATCCCACCATCACCGTCAGAGTAAGTGAACTCCTGTAAAATAAGAATAGGGAATTTTAAAGAAGTAAATTTGACCGTATAAATGACCGAAAAGAAGAATTATTAATTGAAGGCAAGTACCTCAGATTATCCGAATTCTATGTCATAGGTAGGTATGACTCCAAAGAATCATCTTGATATTGCATTTCTGTTATTCTTTCAATTATTTTATTCCGTTTCATTGAGTCAACCGTAATCAATAATGTATTGTAATTAAGGCACTAAAATGGTCGGTCGCCAAATACCTACACTCCAAATCACATGTACGTTAATGCTCGGTATACGATAATACGATTGATCACGATAAAATTTTAAAAGGCAAAACATTCGAGGCAACCGAGGCTAAATAAGCGCGGCGGCAACGTCGCAAAACACGCCACCGCCACGTGCACCTCACGGGAGTGAGATTACGGGAGTTGAAATTAACCGGCAACGTTGTTTCCCAACACATTTGCAACGCCATCGGTGGCGTGTAAATGCTAGGAATGAAAGGCGGCATGTTATGTCACACCGGTCGCCTAAATGTCGGTAGGATGAAGGGCAGTATACATGGCCGTGTATATCACCTAGCGCCTAGCTGCGTAGCGACATATGGCGGAACTTTAATATTCGAAATCATCCACTTCACGCCCAATTTGGCTACCAGGACAATTTTTGCCAAAATGCTTGTGACGACATGTACTATGAACTGTGTAAAAATTTCGAAAAATAAAGTGGCGACCGTATATCGGTCGCCAAATGTCGGTGGTCGCCACTTTAGATGCATATTTGCCCATGCTGGTCGCCAAATAGACGGTGTTATGTATATATATATATATATATATATATATATATATACATCCCGCTATCATTGCTGCGTCTTCTAATGGTCCACTTTCATTCAATCCTGCGTCCGGCCGTCATTCTGCGTCCGGTATACGGACGCAGGATTGAACACATGTAATTTCAAGTTTTCCCCACTCCTGTACCCTAATACAGTCCAAAAACGAAAATAAGCCAGACGCGGTATTGGTACCTAAATCAACTGAAATATGCTATTTTAGTTCAGTGTTTTGTCACCAAGCAGGCGAGCCGCGGCGCTGCAGTAGACGAGCGTATATTTTTAGCAAAATATACGTTTCATTGACTAGCGTATCGCAATTCCTACATTTGGCAACATCGCTTTTCAATAGCGTGTCTTCTGTTCTCTGCGAAAACAAAGCAATCATACTAAAATATCGCACATTGCTACGTAAGATTACACTGAAATTTAGCTACATTACCTATCAAAAATTGGCACCAAATATGATTCCAATAAGGATGGATCTTTGTCAAACGTATGTAATTAATATTTCAATTTCACCAAGACAATTTTGCAATAATATCGTTGTTGTTTACGCATTAAATAATAGTTTTTTTGCTGATATTGAATTTGCCAAAGCTGCATTTTTTTTAAAGTAATGATTTTACTTCTTACTCGCATAGTGAATAGAAATTCATCTTTAAACTAATATTCAATCACGGCATCCATGCTTATATCTAAAAATAAAGACGAAATTGCCTAAACTAATTTACTAGAAGTGGTATTTTTCTTTTAGTTTCGTTTAGTTCTTCTGACTTTACAATTTCAATTTGAGAGGCAGACATGGGTACCGCCACCTCGGGAACCATTTATTGGATAACCAACACCTTTGCCGTAGGTATCCCCAAGTAATTCGCTACATTTGGTGTCTTAGCAGGGGTGCCCGAGTTTATGGGGTAAGGTTTGCCCGGGTCTTGGCGTTGGATGACGGCAGGCCGGAACGGGAGATAATGGTTGAGGGAACCATTCTCTCTGACTTCTAACTTCTTCAGCCGCTTTTTCTCGGAACCTCGCCTTGCACCGAAGTGGGAGGAATGGACTCATACATCCGTCACTCCTGGACACACTAACCCCCAGATTAACCTACTCAACCTTCATTCGCTTTTCTTGCCCAGAACTTCCTTTCGATCCTTTCCTAAAAAGACCCTCCACACGCATTTAAAAAATGTCAGCGCTAATGTAAAATGCATATTACTAAACTGAAAATGTCCAGATCTTCAGAGACAACAATTGCACATTTATGAAAAAGCCGGAGGAAAATTTGAAAAAAAAACTACCAAGAATTTGGCGATATTAACCAAAAAAAAAAATAAAGATGACAATTTTTTGTAGTGTAGTAAGTAATCAGATTGAACAGAAAGAAGAGATGTCCTGGTTCTAGTTAGTTTAAACAGAAATTACTTTAAAATCATGAATTGCGGCCTCCGTGGTCTAGAGGTCGCGGGTTCAAATCCCGGAGTGCGCAAGTAACATTTTATTTTTAAAATAAACAATATATCTTTGTTAGAACTACTTATATATTTTATTAACGCCGACCGGTTTCGGAACGACCGTTTCTTCCTCAGGGCAAACTATTAATATGTATTTGTGCTCATCTTTTTTTTTTCATTAACTCCACACAGGAGGCTCTCAGGAAAATAATTTCCCTCAGGGCCTACGTCATCTGGGATGCTGTGTGGAGGGTCTTTTTGAGGAGCGGAAGGAATGAACATTTGTCTTAAAGAGACCCATGTTGTAGGAAGGAGGAAACACAGAGGCCGGTAAATCATTCCATAGCTGTTGAACACAAGAACGAGTCGAAGATGCTACCCGTTCTCGTGTGACAAATGTCAATCGTGTACAAATGTAGGGCACGCGTTTGGCGTGTTTCCCGACTATGCACCGGTGCCGAAGGGATCAATTACGCTAATTCTTCGAAGCATCTTCCATTGTAATACCGGTAGAACAAGGGTAGCATTCCCACCCGACGCCTGTGCTCTAAAGATTGCAACCCGTCTGTTAAGATGGGAGAATCTATCAAACGGACCGCCCATTTTTGCACAGAGTCGAGGGTATTTTTCAGGTATTTTAGACCTTCAGACCAGAGGTGGCTGCCAAATTCAACCGTGATTTGTACAGGGTTAGCAGTTGTTGTATACTATTAAAGTATCTGCGGGCCCTGTAAAGTAACGCCCGGTTTTTGAGAGGTTTTATACCCTTTTAACATTTTTATAAGCTTTTATGTCTTTTTTGTGATTAAAATAAATCACTTCGGTCCCTACATTAAAATTTCTTTTTGAGTTTTTTTAAAGCAAAATAATGCCCATCTTATTGTGACACGTGTATTCTGTGAATGTAATGGTTGACTGTTGAATATTCAATGACCCATAGAAAGATAAACAATAAAAATGAAATGACTTGATTAAGATAAATAATTATCACATTATGGGCATCAACTGTGGTTCGGAAAGAATTCGAATGATTTACGAGGTAGTTTGTTTATAATTAAATAATTAAGGATACGTATGAACACTTGAGTTGTGAAAACATTATTGGATCAGCTGTCCCAAGGACGCTTATCACATAATAGTCTAACATTTATTTATTGTGGCTTGGACTTTTTTGTTTCAAGTTACGATGAGTCAACGCCGACAAAAATGATATGGTGTTTTGGTGTTTTCTTCACATGTATGACCAGCAGAGCAGTACATTCGACCGGCCAATAGCCGAATTTGTATCGCGTTTGGATCCGACTCAGGCGTTGTATGTTCAGTTCATCTGTGGCTAAATCCTCCATCTCGACACAAGCAACATTTTCTGCTTACTGTGGTGGTAATTTGGGAGGCGGGTATGAGTACCGCCGCCCAGGGAATCATTTATTGGATAACCAACACCTCTGCCATAAGTGGTTCGCTACGTTTGGTGACTTGGTAGGGATGCCCGGGTTCATGGGGTGAGATTTATCTGAGTCTTGGTAGCGGATGCATCTGCCCATCAGCTGCATGGCAGGCCGGATCGCGAGAGTATGGTTGAGGGAGTCCCTTTAACTTCTCCAGCCGTACTCTCTGGGAATATCACCGCAGTTATACCGCAGTGGGAGGCATGGATTAATACGTCCATCATTCCTGGACACACTAAACCGCGATTCCTACCCATCCCTAATACCATTTTCGTTCCCAAAATTTCCACTCCTTCCTTTCCCTAAAAAGACCCTCCATACAACATCTCCAAAGATGACATAGGCCCTGATGGGTGATTCGTTCGTTGTTCAATAAAAATACATTTACTGTATATTTTAAATACTGTTTTAGCCTTTATCCAATCTTTAAAACATTTTTGGAATTTCGGAAAGTTTCCCATTTCCAAATTTACTCCCCTCTATCCCCTACCGTTACTATGTCTCCTTTGCAATTCCTCCCTCTGCCATCCCTTGTCCTCCATCCCTTACGCTCACCCTCTCCTGTGTGTCCTTTCCCATGCGCCCTCGTTCCACTCTCGCGACCCTCACCCCTCTTGCGTTCCTTTCCACCTTCCCATCTTCCCTGCTTTCTCCCCTTCCGCGAACTCGTCCCTCGTTGAAATTCCCAATCCCAAATTTCCCCTTCCCCTCCCTCCATCCCTCCTTAAAGCGAAACTAAATGAAAAACATACATTTCAAACAGCTCGCACGCCACTAATTGTAATTTTTTATACAAATTTCGTAACGCCAGAGCTCACTATTATATATAGAGAAATTCACGGATGTGCGCATAACAACTCACCAAAGTTTCATCGCTATCGGATGAATGCCAAAGGAAATAATTTCATAGAGCTAGAGCTCACCATTACGTACAGAAACCATCGCGGGGATGCGCACGACAAATCACCAAAGTATCATCGTAATCGTATGAATGCTTTAGGTACAGAAACATTCATTTTTAAATAAAGATTTTTTTTTACATTAGCCAGGGGGGCAGGATGCATTTCCACAGGAGGCCCTGAGGAAGGTGTCCAGGAGTGACGGACGTATGAATCCAATCCTCCCACTGCGTTGCAAGGTGATGTGTTGAGAGATTCTGGCTGGAGAGGATAAAAGACCTCCCTCAACCAGTCTCTCTCGATTATACCCACCACGCAGGTGGGCAGACTCATCGGTCACCAAAACCTGGACAAACCTCACCCCATGAACCCGGCTACCCCTGCTAAGTCAACAAACGTAGCGCACCACTTGGGTTGACAGCATTTATATGATAAGCATTTATATAATTATAATTTAATTCTTCATTCATTATTAAAATAATTCCCCACAGAGCCTATGCCATCTTTCACGATGCTGTTTGGAGGGACTTTTTAGGTGAAGAAGGAGAGGAAGTTCTGGGAAGGAAAAGGATACCAGGGGTGGGTAGGAATCTGGGGGAGTGTGTTCAGAAGTGAGGGACGTATGAATACATCCCTCCCACTGCGATGCAAGGCGATGTTCCGAGAGAGTACGGCTGGAGAATCAACCAACCAATCCCTCAACCATTCTCTCCCGATCCGGCCAGTTATGCAGCTGGTGAAAAACCAGATAAACCACACCACATGAGCATAGAATATTATAGGGCACCCCTGCTAAGTTACTAAACGTAACGAACCACTTGGGGTGACCTATATGGCAGAGGTGTTAATCGTAAGGTTATCCAAATGGGTTCCCGGGGCAGCGGTACCATACCCGACTTCCAAATTGAATCTTCCGGAAGACTACGGTTTCTTTTTAATGAATAGGTCGTAAAATATATCTACTGATAATCGTGTTGTAGTAATAAAGTCCTTATATGGTAATCACTGTCGTGATGCGGAATCAAAATAGGGAGAAGAGGATGCATAGGAAGGTCCCAGCAATATAGATCTAGTCACTAAAAATAACAAATCACACTTCAAGCAACGTTTTAATTCTAAATGATAAGTCTCAAAAAAATCTCATACCAATTTAATAAATTTTATGTGGGCATTGCCGCCGGGTTGATTAGAGTCCGCGACGTATGGGCCAGTCACCTTGGCGCCTTCATATTCTATAAATACCTATACCGTCGTCCAACCAAAAACTTGAAAAAATAAGCGGCAACGTCGCAAGACGTCGGTTTGTCGTACACATGAAAATGAATATATAATTGGACGCTTCATTGTGGACCAAATTAAAGTAAATATACGCAGGATGCCTCTCTGCATTGAATATGAAAGGAGTTCAGATTGGTGGAACGTTAAAGGGCATTTTTTTTGTTTTGTATATTTTTAAATTAATGTTTTTCAAAAATGTAAATACCTAACTACAATCAAACACTGAAAAGATAGAATATACTTTAGTTAGAACTATGTAAAATCAAGTCCTTCAGATAGACGCAGTAATGTCGATCTGATGAAAGGACGCAGAAATGATAGCGGGATGTATATATATATATATATATATATATATATATATATATATAAATATATATATATATATATATAAAGGTATAAAATACTAATTTCAGAGAACTCAAATTTATGTGTCATTTCAGAATTTGGAGTTTATTCAGACAGATGATAAATTACCCATCTACGACCTATAGTAAAATATATGAGAAAATAAAATTGTTTTAATTTTGGCCTTTTCAAGATTGGAGCTGATTTGTCGAAATTTCTGAATATTCCGAGATTCTTCAATTTACTATTTATGTAATATTTTTAACAAATAGTTATTTTAATTAATACACTTTCAATTTCAATTAAGAACAGGAAAAATGTTTATAGTGGGAAGTCCAGAAAAGCGGCTTTGACAATGAGGACCTTAGGCTCCAAGAATAAGAAAAAAAACGAAAATGTGAAAAATTCTTACTGTGCCAAAAATAATTACTAACAAAATTATTTGTGGTTCAAATTAATAAAATACTTATTTTTAACCACTTTTATTGTTTACAAAAAGCAACATGTTTCGTGAGCAACGCTCACTTCTTCAGGGTTTTTATTGATACTAATTTTAATATAATATTTGTGGTGTTATTCTAGCAACGCGATCTACCGTGTCACCGGTGGAATTGCGTCTCCTCCATATTGCCATATATTAACTCGACCAAAATACCGCATTGATTATTTTGGCACTCGGCAGCACTCAATTTATGGCGTTTCATTATAATTAGCTGAATCTCGCTGACAAGCGGCCGCGGCCGGTTGCGAAAAATTCCACGAATAATTTCCTACTATTGATGTCGGGTGACACCAGAAGAGATTGATCTATAATATCGCATCTCGTGTAAGTGGCAACACACTTTTAAACTTTATCAATGTTTTTGAAAAAAAAAATCTTTCGCACCGACTCTGAAACTCAATGAAATGAAAGATAGCTACAATAAAAAGAGAGAAACACATACATCGATAGGACTTAGCCTGCGAGAGAATGAGATAGTATAATCGGCCTCCCCTTTGTGCGGTGCTTCGTAGTCTTCCTTATCTTGTCTATTTTAGTTTTCTGAAGGTTTTACTTCTACCGCAGATGTACCCCACACATGTTTTTTCGTTTCTTGTTTTAATTTGATATATAATTAACATTTTATAGTATAATTTAATAATGTTGGCCTCTCTGGGTGGCTCACCCTGGCTGAGGCCCCCTTAATAATGTTGGCCTCTCCGGGTGGCTTACCCTGGCTGAGGCCCCCTTAATAAGGTTGGCCTCTCCGGGTGGCTTACCCTGGCTGAGGCCCCCTTAATAATGTTGGCCTCTCTGGGTGGCTTACCCTGGCTGAGGCCCCCTTAATAATGTTGGCCTCTCCGGGTGACTTACCCTGGCTGAGGCCCCCTTAATAATGTTGGCCTCTCCGGGTGGCTTACCCTGGCTGAGGCCCCCTTAATAATGTTGGCCTCTCCGGGTGGCTTACCCTGGCTGAGGCCCCCTTAATAATGTTGGCCTCTCCGGGTGACTTACCCTGGCTGAGGCCCCCTTAATAATGTTGGCCTCTCTGGGTGGCTTACCCTGGCTGAGGCCCCCTTAATAATGTTGGCCTCTCCGGGTGGCTTACCCTGGCTGAGGCCCCCTTAATAATGTTGGCCTCTCCGGGTGGCTTACCCTGGCTGAGGCCCCCTTAATAATGTTGGCCTCTCCGGGTGACTTACTCTGGCTGAGGCCCCGTTAATAATGTTGGCCTCTCCGGGTGGCTTACCCTGGCTGAGGCCCCCTTAATAATGTTGGCCACTCCGGGTGGCTTACCCTGGCTGAGGCCCCCTTAATGTTCGTTATTAGAGGTTTGGATAAACGCACAAAAATGGGAGACATTCTATTTTATTAAAACTTTGTATAGTTCGAGAAAGAACTATTCTAGTAATGAAAATGGAAACTAATGCACATCAATCAGCCATCTCTTCAAATTATTTAATTTTTTATTATATCCATCGTTTGGGTTAATAAGAGAAGAACTAACCTCAAAACTTTCACTTCAATAACAGTGGCCGCCAAGTGAACAATCGGTTTTAATTTTAACGAAATAACAATAATGCATTCCTACTCCTTTTCCTGAAAACGAAATACTTACTTCTTATTTATTGTTTTTGTGTTTAATTCGTAGAACTCCATTTTAATTTTTAGAAATTTAATTAAAATTAAATTTGATAATGTTATTATCGAGTTTTGCAAGTTTTTTGGTTAGTGTTTTAGTTACAGCTGTTTCGATTTGTAAGGTCATTTTCAAACTGTGGTGAAGCCACGTACGTTACGACTTATTTATAAGATTTTAAATGTCAATTTTTGAAAGTGTCTAAGTTGATTTATTACCGGTTAAACCAATTTGTAGAGACACTAATTGAGAGAGTGCTAATGTGGGATTCGGAGTATTTCCCTTTGGTTTGCCTTGCACTAAGTGTAAGGGTTTTCTTAATTGATTTAGAATGACGTTATTGCTATGACTCATTTAAGTGCATTATATTTTTTAGGTTTGGTAAACATACTAAGTAGTGGGAAATAAATCATTTTCCTTACTTTATTAATTAGCGTTATGTTGGGGTCATTCATTCGTTTATTGATTTCTAATTGTTCAAGCAAATTTAATCTAAGACCCTTTCGTTCTATATGTAATGGTTTTAGCTGGTTATTTTTAAGTGGAACGTGATTATTCACTAAGAGATTTTTGAAGAGGTGTTTTTATTTTTATAACATCTTATATGTTCTTTGAATCTAGTTGAGAATGCCCTACCTGTTTGTCCGATGTACGTAGCGTTACAGTCGGCGTGGTCACATTTTAATTCATATATGCCACCGTTATTGAGTTTAGGATTTCTACTTTTTGAGTTTTTAAGGCTTGTTCCCATATTATTATTGGTTCTAAAAGCTATATTTAAACCACATTTTTTAATTTCTTTTGCAATTTTTAAAGATATTGGGCCGAGGAATTCGAGACATGCAAATTTTTCTATTTTTTTGTTATGTACCGGATATATTAAATTAATTTTATTTTTGTATTTCTTGTTTTTCATTATTTTTTCAATGTTTTTTGCCTCAGCCGTTATTAATCGCGATTGTTTTAATAGTTTCCTTTTCTTTTACGTATGCTTTATTATCTAAGGGAATGTTAAGGAGTCGATGTACCATTGAATGGTAAGCTGATAATTTGTGGGACCAAGGATGAGTTGAATTTGCATTTATCGTAGTATCTGTAAACGTTGGTTTTATAAATATTTCGAAGGTATATTTATTATTACTTCTACCAATTGTCAGATCTAAAAAAAATATTTTACCTTCGATCTCATGTTCAACTGTGAAGCAGATTTTATTATTAATGGTGTTGGCCCAGTTAGTAAAGATATCTAACTGTCGGTTGGTGCCGTTCCAACAAATAAAGATATCGTCAACATATCTGACATAATATATTATGTGTTTTGCTAAGGGAGATTTAAGCATTATATTTTCAATATAATCCATAAATATATCTGCTAGGAGTGGACTTAATGGTGACCCCATGGGGAGAGGAGACCATCATTTTGTTCATAGTATGTATCATTAAAAAGGAAATAATTTGTTTTTCGCAAATTTTTATGAGCTGGAATAACTGTTTTCTTATTACCGGGTTGATGTTACATACGTGGCTTCACCACAGTTTGAAAATGACCTTACAAGTCGAAACAGCTGTAACTAAAACACTAACCAAAAAACTTGCAGAACTCGATAATAACATTATCAAATTTAATTTTAATTAAATTTCTAAAAACATAAAAATAAAAAATTAAAATTAAAAAAAAAATTAAAAAAAAAAAATTAAAAAAACTTACTTCTCACTAATCTAATCTTATGATCTAATCTAACTTTTTTGAAGTGATTTGGATTTCGGATGTAACGGAAATGACGATTACTGCACCTGCGACGCATCAACTGCGCTCATCAGCCGCTTTGATAATGATTAATGATGTCACTTTTAACGGCTCCTATCGGTTGAGATATGAAACGGAAATTACGGTAGGTGTGCGCTCATTGGTCGCTTTGATTATGACCTCACTTTTTTCAAGCATTGGTTGAGATTGTTTTGGTAAAGTTTCGCTTCTACCGCGTGTGAACTGCACTCATTTTAGCTTTTCGTGAAATCACTATTTTAGATTAATCTTTAATACGAATCGGCACCTCTTGAATACTAACAAAGATAAATTGAAGCTTTTCTATCGTTTCGCTCGACTAGAATTAAATTTAATTCTAAATTACTTGACAAAAAAATAATAATGCATTTTTTCAATTTACGAACCCATACAAGAATAAACTAAAGAAGAATATTATTACTAAGATTATCTTTGATAGTTTCCTATGATTATTTTAAAGGAAAACTTCTTTAGGCACTGTTGTGATTTGAAACTCGATGAAACGGAAGCGAGTGACACTAAAAAGATACAAACACGTACATCTATAAGATTTAGCCTGCGAGAGAATGAGATTGACTAATCGGTCTCCTCTTTGTGCGGTGCTCCGAAGCCTCCCCACTCTTGTCCACTTTAGTTTTTTGAAGGTTTCAATTCTACCACGTGTGAACTGCACACCCTGATTTACCCCTTATAAAACTATCCATAAATGAAACGCTACTTCTGATTTGCTTATGACCTACGTACCTACTACATTACTACATTAGCTACTATTCATGGCGATGGCGATGGCGATGGGGGGCGCAGGGCACACTAATAATATACACTTCTTTGGCTTGTAATGTGGCTTCCTCTTAGAGTGCGTTTTAACGTTTGTCGACTTTTCTGCATTTTACCGGGGTTTGGATTCCTAGTTTGACGTTATGCTTACGTCATTAAATTTTTATTTTTTACATGCCAGTCGTAGTATTAGTCTTTTTGTGGGTAAAATTGCTAAATTTCAGCTGTTTAAAAATTAATATTTTTCGTGTGAATACCACACGAAGTACCCGCTACCCAAACCAGCGAGAGTTGAAAATTGCTCATTGCTTTCTTCGCTCACCCGCGATAGATATCTGTACACTCTCATCGTTTGTGAATGATTAAACATAACTTAAATCATTAAAAGCAACAACACTCCGATTCTGAGTGCAATTCTCTAAAATAAAAATAAAAATATTCTGTATTTTTGGGTTTTGGTTCAGTTTAAAATACAGCAACAAAAACAGGAAGCCGGCACAGAAGAGACGCTAATGGATCGCATCCAAAAGAAACACCTAATATCTATACACAATTACATGTCAGAAAGTTTGTCCGCTCACGACCGTCTGCTGATGACGCACTTGAGCACACGCCGATCTGGAGCGGGTGCAAGACATTAATATTGTTCATTGAGTAAATACGCCAAACATTGGGATAAATATCTAGAGACCGCATTACACGGACTGCTCTCGTAGTTAGGGGCGCGCGTGACGGACACATTACGGACGTGATTTTACATGAATGATGTTTATACTGGCGCTGTTTATAAGGAACACTTCAAGATGTTTACGACCGCGTAGAAGCTGGCGCGGCTGTTGCTAGATCGGTGTTTTCCAAAGTGGGTGATGGCTGATGACGCTGAAGCTGTGGAGATATTAGTTGAGCTATGCGCTGGAGGCATCCAGGGGGCGGTAGTTGCATCATATTGCAAGGCAATGCAGAAATTTAGTTGACTAATATATTTTTCACTTATCTATTTATACACGTAGAAAAGACGTGCATCGTCACAAAAAAAAAATATTTTAACGGTTTCCATTTTCGACAATAGAGAAAGAAAATTTATAAAATGTGCATGATAACCATTCGACTTTTAAGACGGCGCGGCAGGTCTAAAGCACTTAAAAATCACAAACCTCGAAATGTATCGAGTCTATAGCACGGAGCGCGCGAAATTGTGTAGCACAATAAAAGAAAGTCGAGAACGGTTTCACAAAATGTATATATTCGAATGTTCTCTTTAATCTATGAAATGTATTTGCAATTGCTTTTTGATTTCTAAAAGCGAAAAACCACCCCCATCCCCTTTTCCCACCCTTTAAAGCAGTATTTTGTTATATTTAATTAAGTTTTGCTTACCTGACATTCAAAATAAGAGGAAAATCTTCAGTAGTTCTTCTATATATTATCCATATTTCTATATGAAGAAGTTTATCGGTGTGGCTTTGTTTTTTTTATACAAATCCATAGATTTATTTCGAGATAGATGAAAATTTTCACACTTGGCCTTCTAACCAAACAAAATCACTTTCTAGATGAGATTCCTCAAAACCACTTACACCCCCTTTTCCCTAAAGCAAAATTTTGACATTGCTGAATGAATGTTTGAACTTTTGACCGTCAAAATTAGAGAAAAATTACGGTCTTCATCTGATTTCGAAAAAAAATAAAAATAAAACCCGGGCAATATAAAGGAACTTTAGATATGTATCTGTCTGTCCTTATCATAAGAGTGTTGTTATGTAGCGGTTTTCCCACACTACACCACTGGCGGACGCTAACGGCTCCCCTCACCCCCCGTGCAGCTGTACCCCCGCCTCCTTTCCCCAACGGCCTGCGGCCGTCTGCAAGTTCCGGCAGTCAAACCCCGACCTCCCTAGGCGAAGGCCGCGTCACTCAAACGCGTGCATACGCGCCATTCTAGAATTCCGTTCGGACTCGATACAAAACGGGCGGATTTTCGTGGCGATCCGTGAAGGATGCACGAGACTCCCACCTAGGAGGGCACACCCTGTGCTCCCCCAAGCCCATCGTGGCTTACCTGCTAAGCATAGCCCGCCCTGCAGCCTGGCTAGCACTTTCCTGGGACCTCTCCACGACGGGCCCGGCTCCTGTGAGTAACTGACAAAGTAATACCTCTTTTGCCGTGTGTCCTTACATTTCCGTGTACCTACAATCGACCCTAGAGGCAGCTCGACTGAGAGAGATTTTGTTAGGCTTTCTTCCCCAGAATAGTTAGGCCATGAATCCTACCTGTGCTCAATTATTAACCGTAAATGAACCACTGTTGTATTTAAACTATTCCCTCCAATACAAACAATGTATACTCCAGCTGTTGTTTTATTGCCCTGACAAGGTACGGTGTAGGTTGACTTTATTTTAGGTATTCCACACTTGCGCCTAGAGAACCTACCACCCTGGTGTTGGGAGACTTTACCGCTCTGCCGGACGAATGAGCTAGTCCTGCGGCAGAATGTAGACACCCCCAGCGAGGTGTGCTAACAGTGTCCTTGGATGGAGGTTAGGCTTTGTTTTTTATGCAAATCTACAGTTTTTTTTAGGAATCGTAGAAATTTTGAATACTTGACTTTCAAACCTAAAAAAATGTCACTATCTTCATTAGATATAAAAAAACATCCCCATACTATTTTCTCTAAGCTCATAGCTAAAAGCTCACAATTCAAAGCTCAAAGCTCTAATCAAACCTTCATTCCGATTCAACTACTTCTATTAACTTTCTTCTATTTTGTATCTATATTATATATATATGTTTTGAGGGTATTAAAATTTTTGATAGGTACGTATAC
Source organism: Limnephilus rhombicus (assembly GCA_929108145.2). Taxonomy (NCBI): domain Eukaryota; kingdom Metazoa; phylum Arthropoda; class Insecta; order Trichoptera; family Limnephilidae; genus Limnephilus; species Limnephilus rhombicus. The sequence continues at coordinate 590,441 of OV815275.1, forward strand.
TTTAGAGTCTTTTGGGCGTCCTTTCATATTGCCGCCGTTTTGGCAACCGCGTATATCGTACGTATATCACACTTCATTCCATATTTAGGGCGTCCGTTCATTACGAACATTTGACGACCTCCGCATATTCCTGTATGCAGTACGTTTATATTACGATGTTTTCAGAATCCTTTGAATTCGTTTTCGATTTGCCAATGGTGTATCTATCGTAGGTACATAATGATTGGTTACATAAATATTATTTTGAAGGAAACCAAAACAGAATCCCAAGAAGTCAAAACGGTAGATTGTTATTATATCATTTTATATTTGGGAGGCAATATCAATCAAATTAAAAATTTGGGAGGCAGGTGTGGGTACCGCCGCCCCGGGAACCATTTACAGGATAACTAACAGCCCTGCCATAGGTCACACCAAGTGGTAAGATATGTTTGGTGTCTTAGCGGGGGTGCCCGGGTTCACAGGGTGAGCTGTGTCTAGGTCTTGGCAGCCTATGCATTTTCCCACCTACTACATGGCGGGCCGGATCGGGAGAGACTGGTTGAGGGAGACCTTTTCATCTTTCCAACCGGACTCTCGATCCACGCCTTATACCACAGTGGGAGGGATGGATTCATATGTATGTCACTCCTGGACACATTGACCCCCGGATTCCTTAACCCAAAAATACCCTCCACACAGCATCCCCAAAGATGACATAGGCCTTGGGGGAAATTGTTTTCCTCAGGGCCTGCAGTGTGGAGCTAATGTAAAAAAAATATATAGAGTGAACAGGAACTAGGTTATTTTAGTTACCAATAATTATTCAGGATGCATAAAATAGGCTCCTTTTTGCGATAGGTAGCAATTGACAAGTGCAATAAAGACACAATTTTTTTTTGAAGAAAGACAATCTTTATTGGGTTACGAATAACCTGTCACTAATTTAAAATCTCGTACTTTTATTGTTTTTTTTTTTACATGTGTTTTTTTCTGTGCTCCACACAGAAGACCCTGAGGGAAATAATTCATCTTTGGGTATGCTGTGTGGAGAGCTTTTGAAGGAAAGGAAGGAGAGGAAAATTATTTTAAAGAAAGGGGTTTAAAGGCTGGGTAGGAATCTGGGGTTCAGTGTGTCCCGGTCATCCGCCTCCATGACCTAGACAAACCTCACCCCCCATGAACCCGGACACCCCTGCTAAATCACCAAACGTAGCGAAACACTCGGGGTGACCTATAGCAGAGATTAGCAGAGATTTGCAATTTGGTAGGCGGGTATGGGTACCGCCGCCCTGGGAACCATTTATTGGATGACCAACACCTCTGCCACAGGTCACCCCAAGTGGTTCGCTACGTTTGGTGACTTAGCAGGGGTGCCCGGGTTCTTGGGGTAATGTTTGTTCAAGTCTTGATGGCGGGTGCGTCGGCCCACCTTCTGCGTGGCGGGCCGGATTGGGAGATGCTGGTTGAGGGAGACCCTTTACAACCGGTTACCGCTGTCCGGGCCGCTCGGTAGTACAGGGGCCCGACCCTCAGGCTCACGACTGAGGGTGGGCTGCCCCATCAACGAGTGTAAAAACCCCGCCGCTGCTGTTGTGCCGGTTCGTGACCGGAGGGGACCCAGCAGTAGCGTTTGGGGCGCATTGGGTGACCTCTCCAGCCGGACTCTCCCTATCCATCGCCTTGCACCGCAGTGGGTGGATTGGATTCATTCGTTCGTCACTCTTGGACACTCTGATCCCCAGCTTCCTACCCACCCCTCATACCTTTTCCTTCCCAGACCTCCCTCCCCCCACACCCCATCATAAAAATATTTAAAATCATGACAAAACAAACAACAAAAATTAACATCATTACAGCGGCGAGTAGTAGGCGACCCCGGCGCAGGCCAAAAATGTTGGTGAATTACAGCAACATTCGCGGCCTGCATACCAATTTAAACTCCGTCCACCACCACCTTTTTTCTCAACGCCCCAACCTACTATTCCTGTCTGAAACGCAGATAGCCGAGCCTGTAGATGCCTCCTATCTGGACTGCCCGGGCTTCACCCTCGCAAGCAAGTTCAGACCTAAAGGAGGTGTCTGTCTCTATAGTCGAGCTGACGTCAACTGTGTGCGACTGTTGAATCTGGAAAACTCCAGATTCGACGTAATGTGGGTACGCGTCAATCTTGCCAGTACGGTAAGATTCTACGCGTGTTTATACCGCTCACCGAACCTTAGCGAATCAGACACGTCCGAGCTCTTCAAACATTTAAGCGACACTATTGATGACCTCTTGCCCCGCTACCCTATGGCAGAGTTTGTGGTCCTGGGGGACTTCAATGTTCATAACGAACCTTGGTTGAAGTTCTCAGGATCAACAGACTCGGCTGGACGCCAAGCGGAATCCTTTGCCCTTTGCTACGGATTGGAGCAAATGGTTCAGGAGCCTACAAGGGTTCCTGATGTCCAGACTCACCGTTCCAATCTGTTAGACCTTTTTTTAACTACTGTGCCACACGGTTACAGTATTGAAGTCACAGCGCCTTTAGGATCGTCCGACCACTGCCTGGTGACGACATCAATCCCTGTAAACTTCAGACCACCAAAGGAGAGGCTGAAGAGAAAAGTGTGGCACTATAGGTCAGCAGATTGGTTCGGTCTGCGGGCACATTTTAATGCTTTCCCATGGTCAGCTGTCTGTTTTCGGACTTCGGATCCCTCAAGATGTGCACAGGAAATTGGTGAGGTCATCACATCCGCGATGGATGGCTTCATCCAATCTACTGTTAAGGAAACTGGTGTAGGCTCAAAGCCGTGGTTCAGTCGACAATGTGCTGAAGCAGTGCGACGAAAAAACGCGGCTTACCGAGCCTACAACACATCTAGAACATCCGAAGACAGAACAGCTTACAACAAAATGGCAAAGGAAACCAAGAGAATCAATAATAATTTTGGCCGTGAAAATCTTAAAACTTATCTGAATCATAAATAGGTCAAAATTCGAGCACGACCAGCAGATCAGCAGAAAGCTGACTGCATGCCCGCATGGCAGCAGGCAATTCTGGTCGCTTGCTGGCTCAATAGGTCGCAATTTCTGCAAATCCAGTTTGCCACCTCTTACCAGACCCGACGGCTCACTAGCAAACACCGCCACCGAAAAGGCTAACTTACTAGGTAAAATGTTTGCGGATAACTCAACCCTCGATGACCAAGGTGCTGTCCCGACGTCGGTTCCTCACTGCGGTTTTCGTATGAAAAAGCTGAGGATCCGGCATCGGGAAGTACTCCATGTTTTACGAGGGCTTGATGTTAATAAAGCTAGTGGGCCTGACGGAATACCTGCCCTGGTACTGCAAAGGTGCGCTGCAGAAATAGCTCCAATTTTGACGAAGCTTTTTAAACTGTCCCTGAAGACTGGCTCTGTGCCCTCTGGTTGGAAAAAAGCGGTTATCCATCCTATTCCAAAGAAGGGTGACCGCTCCAACCCGGCCAACTACCGCCCCATAGCGATCACATCAGTTCTGTCTAAGGTGATGGAACGTGTGATCAACGACAAACTGCTCACATACCTCGAGAAGAACAAAATTATTAACGACCGTCAATACGGATTCCGGCGGAACCGCTCGTGCGGTGATCTTCTCGCGTATGTGACGCATGTTTGGGGGCGATGCCTGGAACGTTTCGGTGAGACCCAAACGGTTGCACTGGACATATCCAAGGCCTTTGACCGGGTTTGGCACCGAGGACTTGTCAACAAACTGCATTCTTACGGACTTCCCGCATCCTTGTGTACGTGGATTGCCGACTTCTTGAGGGAGAGGTCGATTCAGACGGTAGTCGATGGTTTCACCTCTTCCTCTCACTCGATAAATGCTGGCGTCCCGCAGGGATCGGTTCTGTCTCCAACTCTGTTTTTGTTGCACATCAACGACCTTTTGTCATGTGCACCAATTCACTGCTACGCGGATGACAGTACAGTTCATGATAGCTTTTTGTTTGACAAGCCCCCAAAGGGCTCACAAACTCCAACAGCTCGTAAGGCTTTGAAGCAAAGAATGGACGGTTACCTCGAGAGTGTTTTCTCTTGGGGTAAAAATAATCTCGTTGAATTTAATGTTTCAAAGACCCAATCTTGTCTGATTACGTCTAAAAGGGATCGCAATGAAAATCTAGTCTCTTTCAACGGAAGCAATCTTCCGAACAGGCCCTCCATTGATTTGCTTGGTGTAACCCTAAGTGACCAGCTCAGGTATGGGGGCTCCATCGAAGCCAGAGTAAAGTTAGCCTCCCAAAAACTGGGCGTACTGTACAGGGCCCGCAGATACTTTAAAAGTACACAACTGCTAACCCTGTACAAATCGCAAGTGCGCCCCACGGTTGAATTTGGCAGCCACCTCTGGTCTGGAGCTCCAAAATACCTGAAAAATACCCTCGACTCTGTGCAGAAACGGGCGGTCCGTTTGATAGATTCTCCCATCTTAACAGACGGATTGCAATCTTTAGAGCACAGGCGTCGGGTGGGAATGCTATCCTTGTTCTACCGGTATTACAATGGAAGATGCTCCGAGGAACTAGCATCATTGATCCCTTCGGCACCGGTGCATAGTCGGGAAACACGCCAAACGCGTGCCCAACATTTGTACACAGTTGACATTAGTCACATGAGAACGGGTCGTTTCTTCGACTCGTTCTTATGTTCAACAGCTCGGCTGTGGAATGATTTGCCGGCCTCTGTGTTTCCTCCTTCCTACAACATGGGTCTCTTCAAGACCAATGTTCATTCCTTCCTCTCCTCAAAAAGACCCTCCACACAGCATCCCAGATGACATAGGCCCTGAGGGAAAGTATTTTCCTCAGGGCCTCCTGTGTGGAGTTAATGTAAAAAAAAAAAAAAAAACCAATAAAGCTTCCCGGGGCGGCGGTACCCATCCCCGCCTCCCAAATTGAATTATACTAACCTCTCAATTGTAAGCTTTAAGTGGCGACCACGTACGACGTATCCCGCATTTCATTCCACGCATTTAGTGGCGACCGGGAACGACGTATACCTACCGCATTTCATTCCTAGCCTTTAGTGACGACCGATGGCGTTGGCGAACTTGTTAGGAAACAACGTTGCCGGTTCACTCCAACTCCCGTACGAGATTTTAGTAGCACGCGGCGACAGAGTGATTTTCGACGTTGCCGCACATATTTAGTCGGTTGCCTCGAATGCTTTGCCTTTTCAAATTTTGTCCGAGCATTATTTGTATTATTCCGAGCATTGACGTCTGTGTGGATTAGAGTGTATTTGGCGACTGACCATTTTAGTGTATTAATTACAATACAGTATTGATTACTGTCGATGCATTGAAACGGAACAAAATAATTGAAAGACTAATAGAATAATTATTCCAAGATTACTCCTCGGAGTCATACCAGCCTTCTAACGTAGATTTCAGATACTCTGAGATGTGTGCCTTAATTTGATAATTCTTATTTTCGACCGTTTTAACGGTAAAATTTACTTCGTTAAAATTCCCTATTCTTATTTACAAGAGTTCACTTACTCTGACGGTGATGGTGGGATATGACCAAATCCCAAATTGACACAGATTTCAGGTTTTAGACTGCAGATGTGTGAAACAAAGGTGAGCTCACCGGTTAAATTTACTCGAAAAATTAAGAAAAAAATCTGAAAACGACCTTCGTTCGTCGTTTCCACAAAACTTTAACGTATTGACCAATTCCAAGAAGAAAATTGATAAAGAAATAACAAAAAAAAATACAGGGCGCAGTTCACACGCCGCGCCGTAGAAATGAAACCTTCAGAAAACGAAAGTAGACAAAGTGGATAGGCTATGAAGCACCGCACAAAGATAAGCCCGATTATTATCTTATTCTCTCGTAGTCCTATAGATCAATGTTTTTGCCTCTTTTTAGTGTCACTATTTTTAGTTTCATCGAGTTTCAAATCACAACGGTGCTAAAGAAGTTTTCACTTCAAAAGAGGTCGAATGCCGGATTTTTGTTTTTATTTCGAAAAGGACTCGAGACATATTTTCAGAAATCACGAGATAGAATGTGAAATTCAAAATATCCTGACAATAATGAATGGCAAGGATAGAAAAGGTCTTCTGCTAAATTGCATAAAACGGGAGATTATGTACAAAATTATCAGGAATACAAAAAACCCATTAACCTTCGGCATGCCAACATGAAAAACAAAACGTTGGGTACCATGAGGGGTAACGCTACAACCCCAGGGATTTTATCATTTCAATGCCTTTTTTCCCAGTTATTCATGAGTTTGATGAAAAATTACTCTTATGGCCTACATGTTTAATGTATTTCCGTTAAAAAAATATCATTATAGAGTTAATTTCATAATATAAAACCTATTCAGTGAATTTTATATAAAATCATTCATCAACAAACGCTCCGGCCATGACGGCTTTGACTAGCTTCCTAGTCGGTACTTTGGTACCTGCCGGCAGGCCAGTGCGACCGGCGGCCGACGCGGCGGAGCGAATTGTAACAGGGTGGTTCCAAAATTACAAAAATAAAATTAAAAACTAAACATCGATTTTTTTTAAATTTTATTTGGGGTATGATAATTGATTTACATACATAAGAAAAAAAAACAGATTTCAAAAATTATAAAACATTTAACTACGCAAGATATACATACAAATTTGTCGGTATCACAACAATTACTACTATATCATAATAGTATCATAAAACATAACAATATAATCATTTATTTAAATTCAGCATACAATAATAAAATATTATATTTATTATTTATTTGAATCATCTTCTAAAACAGATATTTAGCAAGGTCCAAGAAGGGCAAAGTAACACATAAAAGAAATGCAAAGAATCAAATACTGTTAATTACAATAACTATAAAGTGGTTTAAAAGAAAGACGTAGAACACGTTAAATACAAAATCATTTATTATAAGTGAACATACGCTATATAAAATTACCTACACTAGAAACTAGTTGAAGAACGGTTTTAAACTGTTTTATAAATCGAACAATTGAGCCTGTAAAAATCTAAAAATAATTATTATGAACCCCATTTTGAGATCAAACAATTTAAATAACCCCCAAAGTGCCGCTTACATGAAACGGAAAAAATGTTATTTCCATGTTCCGCAATAATAATTATAAATTTCTGAGAAGGCAGTACCAGAGCAATGATATGCAGATAATGCTCCCAAGATTCCATGAATATCTGGAAAATAATATCACTTACTTGTTATAGGTAAAAGAGAATAAACTATTAATGGGTTATTTCCCAAATGTCAAATGTCTGACTCCTCCTGGACCTCAACGTGGTCCTCCACGTCAGAAAGATCCTCTTGATTTATTGCTTCAAAATCCATATCACTATCATTATCGTTTTCACTAATGTCACTGTCATTTTCGAGAAATTTCAATAATTCTTCATCAGTTAGACCCCTTCTTGTAATTATGAACACAGTTATTGAAAGGCAATATCACAGGAATGGAACGATATATCACAAAAACCGCACTTCAAACTTTTCAATATTCAAATTATTTTTTTACCGTCCGCTGTAGTGTTTCGACACGCACTGTAGCTAAACCCCAATAAAAACAGATGGTTGGGTCAGCCAGACCGGCGACGGTTTAGGTAAAGGACACTATGTCTTTACACCCTTATGCAGCTTTCGATGTAGTGCGTGGGAACGAGATGCCGTAAATTGGCGAGGTGCGAGAAGAACAGGGAACCATATCCATAAGCGAACTAATGCGGGAGAGAGATGGAGCATTTCTCATAATTTATTTTGTCGTAGATGAGGTTCCAGCGAGCAAGAAATATCATACGAGGCAAGGAATGATACCTACACAGTAACAAAATATTTTTTTACGCTTTAATGTAGTACAATTTTATATTTTTTTTAATGGCCGAATATGTGTTTATCGGTTTTGCAGGAATACAAAAAATATCGAAATCGTAAAGTCTCTATTAAAAATTCTACATGGAGAATAGTAAATTTAGAAATAATGGCAACCCCTGTCAGCAACGGGAGGGTTAAAAGAAAATACCATTCCTCATTTAATGATTATTTGCCATGCCCCAAATGCTTGGGATTTTTTGCGATTAAAGAATATGAAAATATAGAAAACTATGCGTAGATATTTAATTTAAATGTAGACAGATAATTTAATACGTATGAAGAATGAGTTAATGATGAATGTAAGCAAGTCTAAATCGTGGTGTTTGATACGAAAACAATGTGAAACTTAGTTGTGAATGATGAATACTCGGAGCAGGTGGATAAGTTTTTGAAGTATGTACTGTGAAGTATATTTGGGAATTGTGTTTACGGTAGATGGGAAGGCTGATATGTGAAACAAAGTTAAATGTAGGTAACTCCATTAACGGAGGATAGAACGCCATTGGCGCCAACAAAAAAACTGTCCAAAGAAGCGAAGCCAGATATCCATAATAGGCTGGAACCGACCCCCATGTATGGCTGTGAGGCATGGAACTGGTAGAGGAAGGAAGAGGAAGGAAGCAAAGGAAGGAAAGTAGACTGAATGCTGTGGAATTGCGATTCCTGAGGCGTGAGTGTGGTAAAACCATGTACGATCTTGGGAGAAACGTGGAGATCCGCAAAGAATGCAAGGCCAATGTAAACGTAATGAGTAAAATTACGAAAGGAACGCTCGGATGGATTGTAGAGCGAATGAACGAGAAAAGGAGAAGAAGCAGTCGGGGGCGCCCGAGGAAGACGTGTGACATTTCAATTAGGGGCGAAACTCGCCCCTAAATTCACCGATCTATTGGGTAATGTCGGTCAAATGGGTGTAAAGTTAGGGAGCCTTGAAGGAGAATTGAAGACCTACAAATATATGTCTTCTAATCAAACACCCGAAAATGGGAACAGAACGTATAGTTCGATTACGTCCAACCAAGTCCTCCCGAAATATCCACCGAACACAAGAAACAATGCCCCTATACTTCCTGCGAGACCAGCCGTACTTATCTTCCCCAAAGATGACAAGTCACTTCCTTCCAGCAGTACTCTTGAAACTCTCAAAACCTCAACTAACCCATCATCTTTGGGAATTACAATTACGGGGGTACGAGAAATAAGGAACGGAGGTGTAGTCGTGCATCCAAGTACCGATGCAGAGGCCATAAAACTTGCCAATGCACCGACCCTATCCGATGCTGGTCTGAAAGCAGCAGTTTCTTCACATAAACTTCCTCGATCCATGGTCTACCTCAAGTTGTGCCCCTCGAGAACATCATCTTGGCAATCCACCAGCAAACACATGAAGAAACCGGTCTACAAATTAATGAATTGAAAGATAAATTGCAGTTCTCTCACAAAGTAGGACCTCGTACCGGATCGTGCACTCATGTCTTCAGAGTTCCTCCTTCTGTTCGTCACTCCCTCATTCGCTTCTCTAAACTGGCTATGGACTGGCAAATACACACCGTAAGGGATTGGATCGACAGTCTAAAATGTGGACACTGTCAACTTTACGGCCATACGGCGTCGAAATGTAACGCAGACATGCCTACATGTTCTCACTGTGGAAAACCTGGACACAATCGAGATGCTTGCCCGACTC